>OX596215.1:11287394-11765701 GCA_951394215.1 Glyphodes perspectalis
CCTTTAGAGTGGACACACACGGCGAAATTTTACATGATTTCGTCATTCCGGACACGCGAGGTCAATTAAGTATTTTGAAAATAAAACGTCTCTTGATTCTTTTAGTGGACATTTTGTGGGGTAACCTCGATGCGTGAGTCCGACTCGTACTTGCCCGTTACTGGTTCCCTTCACCTGCACTATGCACGATGACGCAAGTGCACTCACCTGCACCATGTAGTTGACGCGGTCGAGGTCGCGGCTGAACACGGCGGCCGCCAGCCCGTACTCCGTGCGGTTGGCTCGCTCGACCACCTCATCAATGCTGGAAAACTTGATGATCTGCTGCACTGGGCCGAAGATCTGCAACACATATATTAACTAATTATAAGTGTGTCTGTATTTCATTGCTTACATGATATGTCTACAAATGCGAGGTTGATGCCATCATGGTTAGTCAGGGAAGTCGTATTGCCCCACTTCTTTGACTGACCTGACATCCTTTTTTTTGACTTAAAGAGTGTCTCTTGCGAACACTCAAACATGCAGCGGTTGAGTGTGTCTCCACTAGATAGAAAATTTAAGTTTCGGACGTTAGTCATCGTGACCTAGGGCCTCGCCGAACCTCTGTAGTGCCTGTGTGCGAAATCGAGTCTCAGCCCGGTTCCAAAATGCTCATTTTGGCCAGGGGCGGAGCGTGGATTAATACACACGGGGGCGAAGTCGCACCAGCGAGGGTCCCATCTCTTTCTTTCGTTCCCAAGATCTACCCAATAAATGTATTCTACCAAACATGGTTGCAAAGGGCCTCGCGGCTCCTTCAAGTGCGAGGCCGCAGGTGAGGGCCCACCTCGGCTAGTGGCGCCACTGACGAGCGCTGCACGTTCCCCAGCGCGCGATTGTTCTGGCTAGTGCCCTGTCGGGGGCGGGGGCGGTCCGCGGGCAGGAGGCTCACCTCAGTCTTGGCGATGTCCATGTGGTCGGCGACGTCGGCGAACACGGTGGGCTGCACGAAGTAGCCGCGCTCGCCCGCGCGCGCGCCGCCCGCCGCCAGCCGCGCGCCCTGCGCCGCGCCGCTCGCGATCAGACCGAGGATCTTGCTGTGCTGCTCCGCGTCGATCTGTACCCGGCAGAACCTTACTTAATACTAGCAGCGCCTCAAGGTTATACGGCGGGGAATACGGGGATAAAATATAGCTGTACTCGTTTATAAATTAGCTTTCCATTGGTGAAAGAGTTTTTCAAATCGGTCCAGCAGTTTCGGAACCTATTGAGACCTGTGATACACTTCAATCACTGCAAAAAAACGTGACAGCCAGAGACAATACCTAACGCCAGTTTCTGACATACGAAGTACATACGAGTAGACGCTGGTAAAACACTTGATAGCCCACACCACCTTCTTAGCACAATATCTCTTTGTACAAAACCCTATACAGCAAAGCATTAGGGCTATTTCTAAGGCTCGCTGACCTGCGGCCCCTGCTCAGTGTCGGGTTTGAAGGGGTCCCCGACGACGCGCCTCTTGGCGCGCTCAGCTGACAGCTCCACGAACTTGTCGTAGATCTTGTCCTCCACGAACGTGCGGGATCCTGAGGAAAACCGAATATACTTTTAAAAGGCAGTTTTTACCTGCAGTGTAAAAACAAGTCAATTTATTTTAAAATATATACTGACCTAATTTTAGTGATTAGATGCCATTGAATTGTTAATATGATTCAGGTGATATTTTAATCTTATATTTTAAATTATCTTAATCCGTAATATACCTAATTATAATGCATAATGTTCCAAAATTCTGCGTTATTTATTACAAATGCGACAAACAAGCATACGGCAAGTTGGAGCTTTAACAAAATATTGGCTACGGATATTTCACGCCACTTGGATATCCGCGCATACGGATTTTGGGATATGTATATCCGCGGATCCTTGCAACCGTAAATATTTAAATGTGAGCGGATAAACACATACGCCGTTGTCTGCGGATACAGAAATCCGATGACACCACAAGTGGGCGGGCACTCACCGGCGCAGCAGCACTGGCCCATGTTGTAGAAGAGCGCCATGTGCGCCGCCTCGACGGCCTGCTCCAGGTCGACGTCGGCGAACACGATGTTGGGCGACTTGCCGCCCAGCTCCAGCGTGATGCGCTTGATCGTGTCCGCCGCGCCGCGCTGGATCAGCTTGCCCACCTCCGTCGAGCCTGACAAACAGATTACATTCATAATGGAGGTGTAAAACGCAGTTAGGTTACTTATGCTATAGCTCGTCAATAATGATGACTGTCTGAAGACGGGCCAATCCGCCCGTCGTGGATGTTAAGGAACCAATTTAAATTATTTTGGAAAATTAGCAAAAACTTTTCATACAAAATAGCCAATTAGCTGATCAAGTTCGTATGGAAAGTAAAAAAAAAATTCTTCATTTTGAGTTCACCATAATTAGTTAAATAAGTAGGTAAATAGTTTCGCATAAACTTAAAATAACCTTGTACCTACATATATAACAAGCAAACCAAAATGCGTTACCAGTGAATGCGATCTTGTCGACGTCGGGGTGGTCGACGAGCGCGGCGCCCGCGTCGCCGTACCCGGGCAGCATGTTCACCACGCCCTCGGGGAAGCCGGCTTCCTGACCGACACAATACGAGCAGTGCATTTAGCGAAACATCACTATTTAATACATACATATTATTAACATTACTATTCTGTACAGAATAGGTAAGGATAACATCAAAGAATAAGATAAATGAGGATTCTAATAATACCTCCACTCCATACCTCCCAAAAAATTTTTTCATTTAACCCAAGTCAATTTCGCTAATTAACTAGTTTTACGCCACTTCCCTAGTGTGATAAGCAGGTCAGTTTATTTATTAGCTAAAAGTAGATTTGATTAGGATTGACTAATTGCTTAAGGATTGGCAAAGGAGTCGCTCCTTAGACACTGCCTACCCCTCGGGGATCGAAGGTGTGGTATATACGTATGTATCATCACAATAACAAGACAACGGCCCCATTACCTTGACGAGCTGCGCGATGTAGAGCGCGGTGAGGGGTGTCTGCTCGGCCGGCTTCATGATGACGGTGTTGCCGGTGGCCAGCGCCGGGCCCAGCTTCCACGCCGCCATCAGCAGCGGGAAGTTCCACGGGATGATCTGACCGCACACGCCTGAAGACAAACAGTTTGTTATCAAGGGGCGAGACGGTCGGGTCATCAATTAAAATTCTCCAGACTGACACGGTAATCTCCTAATTTCAAAACTAAGCATGTGTGCTTGTGCTATGGATACTGTGCAACGGTTTGACATACTTAAATACCATTTATAATTTATAAACATCTATGACTCGAGTATTTTTACTCGAGTTGTGGATGTTTATCACATAAAACATTAGTCCCCTAGCGGGATTCGAACCCGCGTGCGACCTTTGGTTCCGTGGCCGGGGTCTCTGACCCACTCGACCAACCGGCCCATCAAATTAAATAGTATTACTACAGAAAGGGTGAAGCAACCAGGCAATACCATTATTTGCGTAAAATAGGACCTAATGAACATCTAAATCATTATCATACATTTAAGCGTTCATATTACACTAGTCAACAAAATTACACTCTTTTTTTGCCACATAACAATTTAATACTTTTTTCTAATTATCAGTACCAGCATAATACAATTATATTATAAACATTTTTCCATCACGTCACATTTTTTTGTCATTTGCCTAGAAACATTCAAATATCTGCCATTGAAACGATTTTTATTGTATTATTTAACAGCATAAAGATTAATAAAATGTAAACATAATACATGCGATTGATAGTCAGAATACTGAAAATTTCAATGTACTTCGAATTAAGCTTCTACTATGATTCTATGCAAAGTTAAGTCTAGTTAAGCTTTACCATATTTTTTGCGTACATTCGAAGCTGCGCATTTTATATGGACGAATTCTTAATACCATTCTAATGCGAATATTTTGCGATACATTAGTATAGCAATATAATTTACACTGTTAATCAACAATTTGGGATTATTTCTTTACACAAAAGACAAAAGATATGAAAAATGTTGTATTAATAAATGGATTTATTAATACTTAAGTCAGACCTTAAAGCCAATTTAAGTAACTTTGTTCTCTAATATCTCAAAAATGTGACCTGATGATCAAATTTGGATGACGGAATCTGAATCAGCTGTTATTGTTTTATCAAAAAGGCAATGAGTTGATTCTGTGCAAAAAAACTGTTGACTAGTGTTATTAACAGGAAGTAGAACTTGCGCTAAATGGCTATTTATGGCTAAATAATATGTTTTGTGCGTTTACCCTATTATTGTAATTGCGATTCGTTATAGGATTTGGGATTCTTGAAGTGTGTTGCAATATAAAATAGACACTCAGGGAGGTTTGTTAGGGATCTAGTTTTGTTGTCTCTTACAAGAAATACACTTGTAAAATTGAGAACGAACATCATTTTAGGTACTTTTACAAACGAAAATTAAGCAATTGATCCGATAATCGCAATGACAATCGCTATCAGAGATTAATCGATATATCATCGATTGATTTTGCGTATCACTGATATCATCTTGCTGTGTTTAACAGTCGTTGTTTATGGATTATATAAAAATAACGACCTTGCTCATGAAATACTAATAATAACATTCTTAGTGCATATTAAAAACAATGACCAATTAAAAAACAACGATAACACCTTCATGTCAAATGAGCTAAGATAATGTCTGGCTGGCACTTTTAGTCAAATCTTATGTTGACAGTCAACGAAACCCAGGATCGCGTGTTCGAATCCTGCTAGGGGCAAATCTTCCATATGATGAATATGGACAATTGTAGGGAATTGTTGTGTCAGTCCGGAGAATTTATTTTATTTATTTATGTCGTTGTATGTTGTATGTATCTACCTAAATTGAACTACCACAGCCGCTACCGTACCTACGAGAATGTAGAGGGCTCCTCTACAATGTATTGTGCATGTGTATTGTGTAGTCCCGGGCAAAAGGTTAAGCTTTTTCTCAGCAGTGGGATCTGAATGGCTAACAAAAATCTCGTTTACAATTGCCGGTTTCTTTTTGATCAAATCGACTTTCCAAACCATGATCCAAAAATTGTCTGGTTCCCCTATTATTAGGATTACAAATTTCAGATCGACAGTCGCTTCAACGTATTTACCAGACTGGCTAAATCCTGGATCATGGTCTAAGCGGACCCCGTCTAAGCACGGGACATAACGCTAGGAATATGATGACTTTCCAAACCTGTGGTAATATTGTTTGTAATTTGTCTAAGTATTTTTTTTTATGCTTATTCAAATTGTAGGGGTGAGAGCTTCCCGTTCTCCCACCTGCCGGGTGATGATGACAAGGCTATCCTTAGCCATCACATCATCGAGTCCATTCCTAAAAAAAAGTGTTGTAGATACTACTCACCGACGGGCTCATGGCGCGTGTAGGCGAAGTACTTCCCATCGGCGGGCAGCACCTTGCCGTGGTTCTTGTCGGCCCATCCGGCGTAGTAGCGCAGGCTCTTGACCACGGCCGCCACGTCCCCGTGGTACGCCGCCAGGTACGGTTTGCCGTTGTCCAGGGTCTCCAGACTCTGGAAAGTGCGGCTTTGATTAGAAAAAAAAGAGAAGCCAAAAAAATAACAAGACTTAACATGCTCTGTGCTACAAACTACGGAGAGTTCACGTCAATCTTATTGCAGTGTCACCACTGCAATAGATGCGATAATATGACTCGCCTGGTGCGTTCAATTTCTATCGCAAAAATGTAGGCGGCATCTAAGAAGACATCATGAAAATCGTAGTGTCAGTGAATGTCTTAAAAAATAGTGAAACCTAAAAAAAAAACACTGCAAAGAGTATAAAGCAATAATGTTTTTTGGCTGCGCACATCATATTGATGATGAATATAGAGATATCTTGAGGACGCTACATCCAATAAAAAAATGCAAAATATATTTCAACGAAAGAAGGTGAGATACTACTAGTATGTATACAGAAGATATTATAATTTTATTTACCTAACAAATTCCATCCTAAAATAATAGGTTTGTTCAACCCGAGACAAAATTAAGTTACATTAGCTATAGTGTGGTAATGACTGACGTCACCAAAGTAAGCAAAGATAATATTGTACAAAAACATTTTAAATTGTTAAACACCCATTCATTAAAAGGTTTTATAAAGATCATCATTAAAACACAGTTCAGTTTTTATACCGCTTAACCTCACAGTTTGTTTTTATAAACAGAAATATAATATGCCAAGTCATGATGAGATGAGTTCAAACTCTAGCGTTCTTAGATGGAATCTGTGTTTGATAAATGAATGCAGGATATATTAATAATGTAGTTTCGTCATCCATACAAGAAATACAGTTCTATGTTTAGATCTAATCGTAGGTATAAAAAAAGATTGTATTGATAAAAAACGGAGTTGGCTCATGCTCTGTTAATTATGATAATGATGCCTACCCATTAGAGTTGCTCTATAGCATCTAACTGCTACCTAAATCGACGTTATCACGTCTGATAAACGGAGCCCAACGCGCCAAAATAAACACGAACAGATATCAAGATATCGAACGATATAGTTAACTAAAAGGCCTTGACATTAGCTAAAGCGGACCGCGGTCCGACGGAAAACATGTTACATAACTAACAGATACACACGCGCAATTGATTATTGTGTTTTATAATTTCATTCAATGTTGTATAACTACAATAAAGTAATAATGATGTATTGTACTTAATTCTAGTTAGTTGCAGTAACTACGAAAGTTGCATTTTTGATGATATTATAGAGTTTAATATAGTGTCTGTCTGCATCACGCGGAGAAAAATATTTATAGAGTACTTACCTATGTACTTGAGCAAAAAAGTTATGAGCTATATTTAAAGATCCTAGCATTGGCCTTGGTAGGCATGTGTGTTATGCATATAAATGGCTTCCTAAGGAATAGTGGGTAACTCAGAATTGGGAATTAAAGGAGCTTGATCTGAGTTTTGGATATACAACTGTAGGACATCATTTGTTCACATTTATTCACAGCTTTCCATCCCACCCAGCCCACTGTCCCATCATCCCATGTTGGTCTGAGACTTAAAAAGAATATGCCAACTGTGGTTCTTGCCTAGCATGTCGTAAAAGGCGACTAATGGTATATCGGGTTTTGGGTGTGTGATTGTGTAGGCGACAAGTTAGCCGCTTGTCACGGCTTTTTCACGATTTTCCATTTAACCCAGCCCGGCTTTATTTTTGGCTGAATGTGGTCGAAGGGTCATGCTGCCTCTTTGACTCTGCCTACCCCTTCGGGGATTATGGGCATGATGTTATGTATGTATGTGTATATTCATACAAGAAATAAAGTTAGCACAAGAAATTAATAGTAATGATGCTATCCTTTTGGCTTGATTCGATCACTCGACCTTGAGATTAAATAGTACGCGATATTTTACCGATAACAGAGGTTCTGATAATAGGACGCGTCTAATATTGAACTAATAGAAACACACATATGTTTAGGAGACTAGTTTAGCACAAGACTCATGCACACAGTTTCGAGTATCTTTCTTGTAGGAACATGGCCATCGCAAGGCTACGCACCGGGTCTCAAGCTCATGGGAGCTTTTCAACTTAATATACAACTAATGTAGTAGAAAGTGGAAGGATGTAGGAGCCGCTGAAGGCTCAGGCTCACCTACCACGATCAGATTGGTCGTGTGTTAACAGAAGGTGATGTTAGGAGCCATAAAAACCGTAGAGCTTGAATGAAAAGGGTCATAAATGTTGAAGAGGTATGTAAGGATCATGACATATGGCGTTCGTTCTCTCTGCCTACCCCGCTAGGGAAGTGGCGTAAAAGTTTAGTTAGTCAATGTAGTATATTAAAACCCCTCGACTGTTGGCCATTGTCCCATGTAGGTCTGGGACATAAAAGAATATGCCGACTGTGTTTCTTGTCTAACATGTCGTAAAAGACGACTAATGGTATATGGGCTTTTGGGTATGTGATTGTGTAGGCGGCGAGCTAGCCACTTGTCACTTTTTCACAATTTTCCATTTAACCTAGCCCAGTTTTGTTTTAGGCTGAATGTGGTTAAAGGGGCCTGCTGCCCCTTTGACTCTGCCTACCCCTTCGGGGATTATGGGCGTGATGACGTTTGTTTGTGTACAAGTTTGCACGCGAGTTGAATGCAGTCGGGGCCTGAGGTGACGAGCAGGTGCGCCTCCCCCCGCCGCCCGCACGCCACGCCTCCACCACCATTCTGTCCGTAATAGCGCCGCAACACTATCGCATTCCTAAGCTCTGCATTCAGCTCGCGCACTAACTGTATGACTTAAGGTGCGCAATAAAGCGCTGATGATAAAAAAAAAGCACCTCAAAAATATTCACACAATAAGTATTTATATTTTTACATAATAAATCCTAACCAATTATGAATGAATCAGGTCAAATAACCGGTGACGACATTCCTATGTATATGTCAGTGCATCATCAATATTTCTTGTACTGCTAAGCTGACCTTGTACATACTGTATGTTTATATTGCAAGTTGCAACTTACCAAGCAAGAATTTCTTGTCCTCGCTTTGACACTGTGAACGCCAAGTTATTATTAACATCGTAAGTTTGACATTAGTATTCCAAGTACATATAATAATGATTTAAAGACTCATGTTGGTCTGGGACAAGATTATACGAGCTGTGCTCCATAAATGTCGTAAAAAACCACTAATGGTGTATCGTGTACTGGATTCGTGATAGTGTGGGTGACGAGCTAATTACTTGTTACTACTTAACAATTTTTGATCTAACAGAACTCAATTTTAGTATTGTACCTAGTCAGGTATGGTAATGCTTAATTAGGTAGTCACCTAATTAAGGATTGCGTGATAGCAAATTTGCATTATTTAAACAAAAGTATCTTACCGCCAAATAGGTCCTGTCCCTCTCAATCAGGTCTGCCAACCTGTTGATGAGGCGACCTCGTTCGGAAGCATCCAGCCTCCTCCATGGCGACCCGAGCCTAGTAGTCGTAATAAGGATATAAGTATGTAATAAAAATATTATTATGTACAAATCAATGTTTACAGCATAATAATAAACATTATTTGTTGAATGTGGAACATAATTAAGTTAATTTTAATTAAATATTATAAAACTTGTTTGTTGTTAGCTCTACGACATTAAAAATTGCATCAGTTAAACCTAGTTACGCATCATGGTTTTGTCTGAATTTAAGGGCTCTCGTCTACACAAAAGAAGTCAACTGTATAACCAAATCGCATACTGCCCTTAGCGAAAATTTATGTTTAGCACTTGTGCTAAAGCAAATATTTTGAAGAGGTGAGCTAAGACATCCAACATAGCAGACTGAATTGGTGCAAATGGAGGCAATGCAAGATATACATGCCACACTCTCTGCACATTGCCAGGGCACACAATTAAGAGGGCTTCCTTAGTCCATGATTATTTCCAATAAATCACTGTTATTTATTTTGACTTTTTTGACTGGCCCGTTGGTCGAGTGGTAAGAGACCCTGGCCACAAAACCAAGGGTCGCAGGTTCGGATCCCGCTAGGGGCAAATATTTCGTGTGAAGAACATGGATATTTGTACTCGAGTCATGGATGTTTATAAACATATTTAAGTATATCTATCTATTCACCTAGTATCCATAACACAAGCTTAAAAGCTTAGTTTGGGACTAGGGAATTGGTGTGTCAGTCTGAAGAATTTATTTATTTATTTATTATAATTTATTACAAAAAAAAATTTAATTTCCTAATGTTCCAGTCCCTCCAAAAAATTTAGGGATGGCTATGGTTACACCAGCTGTGGCCTGCAAAACATTGAGGCTACTCTCTGACCTAATGTGTTGCCACAAAGTCATAGCTTCAAAAACTGTGTAGGCCAACGACCTAACTTACTATGCTACTGGGTGGGTACATACTTGAAAGCATCCTTGGCAGCTTTGACAGCTTTATCCACATCAGCTTTCCCGGCTTGCTGCACCTCAGTGATCACCTCACCAGTGGCAGGATTCTCTGTCTTGAAAGTCTTGCCATCTGAAGATTTCACCCATTCATTATTAATGAATAGCTGAAAAAATTATACAATTTTACTAACTTATTCAGTTTAGTAGCCACATGCAGAGAAAAGTTTTTACTTATACCGAATCTACAACCATGAATGTATGTATTAACATAATAAATTAAATTGATAAAGTTCATTAAAGTACTTATAATAAATATTTTTAATTTAATCAAAATATTTTTTAAAACAGACAATTACTTCTTACTTTTATTAATTGGAACCCAGTATCAATTTAAGACTGGGTGGTCCAAAACATAACGAAGTAATACTTGAAAACCTATTTATCTTATTTTTTCTCAGTTAACAGGGTCCATAGGCCCTGCTTTCGAACAATCTGGTATACAACAATATATAACAATCTGGTTGGACAATATAGATATCTTGTCAACCAGATTGTTCGAAAGCAGGATAACTGATTTTTATTGAAAATTCTCCAGGACATTTTTTTTTACATAGGTGTTGGTAAGATTTCATAAAGTAAGTACCATTGTACTTACTACCAATGTACACACGCAATGTGCACTATTATTGTGTGGAATATCTACACGCAACACTGTAATTCAAGTAGGTAGTTGAATATTAGGACATAAAGATAAGAAGTGCACCAAATGCACCTCCATAGTTATGTACATAATTATGAAAAAAATATTTCCACAGTTACAGAGGGGCACCACTATTGATACAATAATTATGTAAATGATATGTACACAATTTATTTTCAATAAAAGTAGTTTTTAATCAATAATGATAACTCACTCCGGTGTACAAAATTTCTGGGTTTGTGTGCGGTGCAGGAACAGCAGCGGTAGCAAATTTAGCTTTTTGCGTTTGTACAATTTTGCCCAAATTTCGCAACATACTTCCTAAATTTATCAGACCGGTAATTAATTGTGAACTAAGCTACTTTCTTCGAAGACAGCCGGCCGGCAAGTGACATTGAGTTATGAATGAATTGACTGATGGACTGAATGAACTAGAATAATTACACTCACGTTAAAATTGAATGAACGGCGTCAAACGTCAACATTTGGCTACTTTTGCGTCAGGAAGATGGAGGTTCAACAAAAATAAAAAATAATATAAAATAAAAAATAAAAATATCTTTATTTCTCAATCAAAAAAAAGGAAGATGGAGTGCCACGAACATCAAAAGTGAAGCCACCTTTTTAGCTATGTGTGCATGGAAGGGTTGCCATTTGTTAATTTTTTTCCCTAGAATTTGGGAAATATTGTTGTGCAGGATGATATTTGCGAATGATTATGCAAAGTTTTCGCTGATCCATATCACCTAAATAGTGTTTTCGGATGAGAGAGGCAAGTATTAAAAGAGTTTCTTACGTACTCATAAGCTTTAGGGGAGAGAAGCTAAGGGGAGTGGTAATTTAAAGTCAAACAGATTTTTTTTTACTGGTGGAGTATACATGATGCTCTTTTTTAATTTATTCCTGTTTAAATTATTGAATATATCTATTATAGCAATATTAGATTATTATTTTTTAGTATTATTAATATATAGAACTAATGTAATTTCCTTTTTTTTAAAGTACATATTATGTCTTTAAGAGACTTGTTTCTGTTTTTGAGGCGCCTAACCCTTTGTTGTAGTTGTTTGATTTTTTTTTTGTTTGAACGTATAATTTTGTCCTTCCAATTCAATTTTTGTCTCAATTTATGCTTCCTTGGTGTATCGAAGTTTAATTCCTCTTCATCTGTTATCTCGCACATGGTAGGCGAGACCGGTAAGACCTTAAACAAACAATAAATTAAAAAAAACCAGACTAGGGCGTGTCGGACTCGCCCACCGAGAGTTCCATACAATTTGTAGGTACATATAATAAGGTACCTATGTAACATATCAAAGAGGGAAAAACATCATAAAAATAACTAAAAATCTATACTTGTACCAATGAAGCCCTTTTATACGATACCCCATAAGACACGGTTAATTTACTTTAAAATTTGGTTCCCCGTTCCTTGCATAAAGACTATATTTTTTAGGATTAATTACAAATGTATAGTTTTCAGATTTTACATCCATATATACATACATAACATCACCCATAACCCATAATCCCCGAAGGGGTAGGCAGAGTCAAAGAGGCAGCATGCCCCTTCAACCACATTCAGCCAAAAATAAAGCCGGG
Organism: Glyphodes perspectalis; assembly: GCA_951394215.1. Lineage (NCBI taxonomy): Eukaryota > Metazoa > Arthropoda > Insecta > Lepidoptera > Crambidae > Glyphodes > Glyphodes perspectalis. The sequence continues at coordinate 11,299,640 of OX596215.1, forward strand.
CTGGGTTAGATAGAAAATTGTGAAAAAGCAGTGATAAGCGGCTAACCTGTCGCCTACACAATCACACACCCAAAAATATACCATTAGACGCTTTTTACGACATGCTAGGCAAGAACCACAGTTGGCATATTTTTTTTAAGCCCCAGACCAACATGGTACTGGTGGACAGTGGGCTGGGTTGGATGAAAAGCTGTGAAAAATGAGTGACAAGGAGCTAGCTCGTCGCCTACTCAGTCGCATACCCAAGAGCCCGTAAACCATTATTCGTCTTTTACAACATACTAGGCAAGAACCACAGTTAGCACATTCCTTTTTTTTTATGTCCCAGATTAACATGGGCCAAGTCCCAGACCAACATGCGACTAATTTTTTCACAGCTTCAAGGGACCATAGACTTGAGTATATGGTTTAAATTTCAACTCGATACCTTCACGCGTTCACGAGATAAAGGGTCTTGACAGACAGACAGGCAGACGGACAACAAAGTGATCTTATAAGGGTTCCGTTTTTTTCTTTTGACGTACGGAACCCTAAAAACAATAAATAATAATTACCACTTAAAACATACAACTTTTTCATAATTTTAAAGGATATACCGGAGAAAATAAAGATGATACACTTGGAAATACCGTGTAATCAACAGTGGCATTGGATCCTTCAGGAAAGTCCCATAACAATATTAATACAAAATAAATTGCATATTAAGTATTAAAAACTAGTAATAAGGGACAGGAAAATATATATATGGATACAAATGCAGAGGATGCACTTGGTAATACCGTGCAATCTACAGTCGCACTGGGTAAATCAGGTAATTCCTTTAGCAACATTAATACAAAATAAATTGCATATTAAGTATTAAAAACTAGTAATAAGAGACAGGAAAATATATACGGACACAAATGCAGAGGATGCACTTGGTAATACTGTGCAATCTACAGCCGCATTGGATAAATCAGGTAATTCCTTTAGCAACATTAATACAAAATAAATTGCATATTAAGTATTAAAAACTAGTAATAAGAGACAAGAAAATACATACAGATACAAATGCAGAGGATGTACTTGGTAATACCGTGCAATATACAGCCACACTGGGTAAATCAGGTAAGTCCTATAACAACATTAATACAAAATAAATTGCGTAATTATTAAGTAATGAATATAAATACTAGTAATAAGAGACAGGAAAATACATACAGATACAAATGCAGAGGATGCACTTGGTAATACCGTGCAATCTACAGTCGCACTGGGTAAATCAGGTAAGTCCTATAACAACATTAATACAAAATAAATTGCATAATTATTAAGTAATGAATATAAATACTAGTAATAAGAGACAGGAAAATACATACAGATATAAATGCAGAGGATGCACTTGGTAATACCGTGCAATCTACAGCCGCACTGGGTAAATCAGGTAAGTCCTATAACAACATTAATACAAAATAAATTGCATAATTATTAAGTAATGAATATAAATACTAGAAAAAAGAGACAGGAAAATACATACAGATACAAATGCAGAGGATGCACTTGGTAATACCGTGATAATCAACAGCCGCATTGGGTAAATCAGTTAAGTCTTATAACAAAAATATTGCCAAATAAATTGCAAGCTTGTAACAAAATCTTGAATCTTAAAAACAAGTATTAAGAGGCAAGATAATACGTACGAGAACAGACACAGAGAGAACGCACTTGGTAATGCCGTCTCGTCAATAGTTACATTAGGCAAGCCTGGTAAGTCCTAAATAAAATTACACAAGTAATAACAGTTTTATTTATTTATTTAGGTTAGCCAACAATTAAAACTAAAATTATAACCCTAACTAGCTTTTGATTAAAACCATTTTAGGAAGATTACAGTGAAGAATTAGTACATACTTGAACAAACGCAGAGGATGAACTTTGTGACATTGAGTTTTCAGCTATCACGGACGACGGAAATAGCATCTAAAATAACATTTTAGTTATTCTAAGCTGAGAAAATAACTCAAATAAAATAAAAAAAAATTTTCAATACATACCTTTTTAGGATATCCGCTTCTGATCACACGGCGAAGTCCACGATTTGTTGTATAAAAGTAATTATCATCAAAATGATCGGAACAAACCACGCTGGATTTCGATGGCAGCCATTCTGAATCATTCCGACTATTTCTTATAGCTTCTATCCATTTATTTTTGTTTTCAGTTTTGTTTGGAAATCTAAAATATTATACGAGTATGTAAATAAGAAAATAGGCATAAAACGCCAAGTAAGAAATCATAATTAGCCCCTCAGCTCAGGCACCTCAAAACGGGTGTTACCTGGAGGTGCCGCGTGGTGCCACCCGAATATCAGAAGCCTAGAGCCGTAGAAATTAATCTTTAACAATGCTGAATATTTTTCATAAACTAGCAAAAATATTTGTAAACCATAGGATATTAACCATACATATACATATAATATACATATTAATTATAATATTTGTATTACTAGTGTAGGAGAAATATTTATTCGGGGGTGGCGCCACCGTCTATTTTGTTTAATTCGAATGGGAAAATTTTAAATCATATTATGACAACTCTCGCTCTATATGTCACTATTTTCGTTCGTTCAAAGTTTATGTATAAAAAAACGATGTTATTTCAAGTACTTACAAGTGAAAAGTGATTCCGTGGGACTTCTTATGTGTTAAGGTATTATTTTTGCAACTTTTTACTACACAGGAAGGCATATCTTTTTATTTTTTGATATGTTTACTGTACGACGTCTCGTGAAGTACTAAGAGCTGTCAGCTTGGTTTTAGTTGTAAGTGTGTGCGTGAGTGTGTATTTTACTTGCGCAACAGCTTGGTTTGTGACTTCACGTTTGATGTTCACGGCACTCCATCTTCCTTTTTTTGTTGATCTGAGACTTTTCCTTGTTCAATTCCTTTTTGATGATGTTCGTCAAAAAGGCAAAATGTATTAAGTGTATGTTGATTTTGTATATGTGTAAGTTACTTAATTATTATACACGCTCTGTGTATTACATCATCCATTTTCAATTGAAAAGGTGAAACATTTAATAAATCTACCTATGTACCTACATACTAAAAGTATTTCTTGTTTCTGAACGAAAACGTCAACATGTCAAATCGCAATTGATTTTTGCCTCCGAATTGTTACAGGATTGTAGATTCTATAGACCGGGAAATAAGAGTATTACATTTTATTGTATGTTATTACTACTTTAATCACCGCATGTAATCAGCAAATAACCAGGATGCAACATTATTATCAAATATTCCAAATTCCAAGGAAATCCAGACACTCAACTTTATAACCATTTCTTAAACAATAAAGGAAGGGTTTCGACGTATTTAAATTAATGATATAGCTATGATTTTTTTTAAATTTATAAAATCTTTAGATTGCCAAGTAACAAGAAATGTAAAAAATGCTGAAATTGAAACAAGGTAACTTACTGATTTTTTCTAATAGGTAATATAGTCATCATACAATTTGGAAATAGACCAGACTGTTCTGTTTGGTGCAAAATTTTACTACATAGTAATAAGATATTTTTTTAATACTATATTTCAGAAATTCCAAAAGCAATGGCTTATGGTGTTGTATCCTCCTGCCAATAGTGCTGCTCACTTACACCATACAGTTCGAAGTGTCCCCACTGTACAAACTAGTGGCCTTCGCATCAGTTGCTCTGCTGTTCTACTGTTTGCTTTACATAGTGTTCTTGTCCATATCCTGCTTGATACTTCAAGAGCCTATATATGGGGGCTGTATGGCAACAAGTTTTATAGCAATGTTGCTGATGTATTCGTTTCTTGGATATGGTGAGTTGTATAACTAATCTAGATGATAAACCTATTCAAATAATATAAATACAACCAGGATAATTGTTCATACACTTTTGTGATGTAATTTCATATTCCATTCTGTTCTTAATCCTTAAAATTTAATGCAGCATTATCTGACGGTAGAACATAAACTCTACTTACTATTACAATGTATCCTTCTGTTGTTTCAGATCTCACATTTGCTGCTGTGTTTGCTATACCAACTGTGTTCTCATACAGTTGGTTATTGCGCTTTACCCTCAATAGGTTCCAAAAGACGTTCACCGTTGGCGAAGCCATGATTATGGCCCAGGGGGTCATCTTGTTCACTATAATGGCTGTAGCCAAACTCACTTGTGATATGGATGAAAGTGATGAGGAAATGGACTTCATTTACACTATTATTTATGTAAGTTAGATTTTATTGATTAAAAGGAATTTTCTAGTTTAGTTATTTGCTATAAATCATATATTTGAAGCAAATAAGGTTTTATTGTGTTGTGTACATTTGTTCACCATTTTCAGACAGTGTTATCAACCGTGGGATTGATTGTTACAGCCTTGTATTTACTGAAAGATGAACGAAGAGACTTGAAGTCGCTGGGGTACATAATTGTTTCAGGGGCAGCATTTGGGCTGCTCATGATAATGTCAATTCTTGGACTTTCCAGCCCTTTGCAAATATTTCATTACATTTTCGTAGAAGATGAAAGAGTGAGTATTATTTAGTAATTATTGACTTCTTGTGTAAGGATGCCATACGGCGTTTGGTTCAATCTGCCTACCCCGCTAGGGAAGTGGTGTAAAGTTTAGATAGTTATTGACTTTTTATCGTTTGCCTACTAGCAGTGCCTATATACTATTTCTCCTTCATAATAATCCTTAATGGTAACAGAGGAAATCTTTTTATCCATCTTTGACATAAAGTAATGGTAATTAATACCACTATAGAGATTTAAAAGTTGGTTAAATAATATTGATATATTTTCTTCTACAAATTCCAGTACCAAATATTTACATTCTGGCTGATCGTACTGGGGCTAGCTGTGGCGTGCTTGACGATGAGAACCCAGCTTGCTGTAAAAGCCAGTACTGTAACGCGCAAGTCGTTCCATGTGCTCGCCTCTGTGGTGTTCCTGTCCGGAATTGTGTTAGATGTGCATCTGATGATCCTTGCTGCGGGAATAGTATTTGGATTGGTGATATTAGTGGAGGTAACTATGGAGTTATTGCATATGTAGTGTTTGCCAATAATTTATGCCTATGTTAAATGTATGTATAACAGTATTGTTAACATGAATTGAGTAGTAATACCTATTTACTTAGACAAAGACAAAATTATGCAAATGCTTATTTGAGATTTTTCGAACTATGTCATTATTTGTTTACTGTCTATTCTACTGTGGATGCATCTATTTTTAAAAGTAGGTATAATTATTGTTCTTGTCTCATTTTGGTCTGGGACTTGCCCCGTGTTGATCTGGGACAAAAAAAAGGATGTGCCAACTGTGTTCTTGCCTAGCATGTCGTAAAAGGCGACTAATGGTATATCGGGTTTCGGGTGTGTGATTGTGTAGTGTAGGTGACAGGTTAGCCGCTTGTCACTACTATTTCACAATTTTCAATCTAACCCAGCTTTATTTTTGGCTGAATGTGGTTGAAGGGGCATGCTGCCCCTTTGACTCTGCCTACACCTTCGGGGATTATGGGCGTGATGTTATGTTATGTTAGGTATAATTCTATCTTGCATTAGCGCTATTGTTAGCAGTACAGTTTCAGACTGCCAATGATCAAATGCTAAGAAGTTTTGAATATTGACAGGCTCTTAGGAAGGCCAAAATTGAGCCCATATCTTCTGCCCTGCAATCAGCATTCCTGGTTTATAGTGATGAAAAGGTAAATAACACTTATTTTGAACCAATATTTAGAAATATTATTGATAAATTATGGGTACATATCTTGTATAAACCACGTGCCCGCGGTATCACCCGCGTTTATGTTTAATGTTATATAGCTTATAGCCTACCTCGATAAATTAACTATACAACACAAACATATTTTTTTCAATCCGGACCGGTAGTTTCTGAGATTAGCATGTTCAGCTTTATATATTAGTACCTAAGTAAGTATAGAAAAAAATATTTTTTCAGGATAGTGGTTGTTTTGCAATGACTCCAATATATCTGTACTTGGGCCTGGCATGTCCATTGGCATTAGTGCCCTGGCATGAAGGCTGTGAGTTAGAGCTACTAAGCGGTGTACTCTCCATTGGAGTAGGAGACACGGCTGCCAGCTGGTTTGGCTCTAAATATGGGTTCAATAAATGGTCAGGTATGTTTGAAGTAAAAGTGCAAGTACAAGTGCTTGTAATATGGCTTAGAATTGTAGTTTTTTTTTTAAAAGCACTGATGAAAACTTTGCTTGAAGATAGTAACTTAAGAGTTCGCCTATTTTTTAAATGCATTTTATTTGTTTTAGGTGGAAACAGGACATATGAGGGAACCGTTTTCAACATTCTTTCCCAAGTTGCAACTGTCTATGCGCTTCTTTTATTTGGTAAGTTTATTTTATGAATAATGATATGCATACCTTTGAACTTCAACCAAATATGTTTTTTCTATAAGTTGCGAAATAAAAGGCTTTTTATTATTTTATTTTATTTTTATTATTTACCTTTGAGCTATGACTATTATCTATATAACTATTATCAGGAAATTGTTTGTTTGTTTCAGAATTGATTGATACCAAAAATGCGTTGATTCGGACTGCGATATCAGCTACCATCACAGGCCTAGTGGAGGCGAAGACCAACCAGGTGGACAACTTGGTGCTACCACTTGTTATGCTTATCGCTTTTCAAGCAACATGGTTTTTACGATGATTTTAACTAAATACTAGACCAATTGAGATCCACTAATTAAACAAATGCTGGGCAAGAGCTCTCTTTTTGAAATTAAGTATGTGCTATAGAATTTAAGATGGTTGCATATATTACGCAAATTTTATATTTTTATACTTTAAATTTATGCATTCCACAACCAAAGAATTTATTAAAATAAGACAAATAAATTATTTACACTATCAATATGGTTTTATTTAAAATATGAAATGCATTTAATTACAAATTACACTTATACAATAAAATCATGTACTGAACCAATTAATGCAGTAAATAAAAATTATATATCATAATTACATAACACCATTGCTCTCATCTTGTACATTATTACTACTTTGTTCACATTCAGTCTTAATTTCATCTTCATTCATGACAATATAGTTTTCTTCAGAGATTTTAGGTATTTGTTCTTTAGAGTTATTACTATCTTTTACTTCCAACTTGATTATTTTTGTTTTGTCATTAGTACCACCACTTATCTCTGTACCATTTGTAACCATTTCAGCACTGTTTCTTTTGCTTTTTATCAAAATTCTTTTCTTTTTCACTCCTTTACATTTTGCTTTGAACATCTTTTCTAAAGCTTGGACATCTTTTCTGTCTATAGTCCATTCTATGACAGAAGTTTCCGCCATTTTACACAAGTTTTCTTCTTCATTGTAATTTGGAATTTCTGAGCCTAAAATGTTCATAACTTTTTCTAGTATGTCGTCCACATAATAATTAATAACCAAATCTGCTTTATTGTCCTGCAATAAATGAAACGATTGAGTAACAAACTTAGAAAAGCTAATATTAATAGTAAAATTGCTGCTTGTTCTGTACTAGTACTATCAATACTTACATGTTTTGTTGGTTGCAAGTTGCAAATAACTAGCTTTCCACCATATTTTGCTGTTTCTAATGGTAAATTGCCACTTGGAATGATTTGTAAAGTTGTCCCTAAACAGATACTTAGATCAGCAATGCTGAAAAAATAAATCATATTTTAAATCATCTCATATTCTTAAAATCCTAGAATATAAATAAATAAATAAATATCCGACTACATCACATCCATTGATCTGACTCCGAGATAAGTAGCTTAAGCACTTGTGTGTTACGGATATTTATTTATTCATTTATTTATTTATTTATTTATTAATCTACACTTACTGCTATCTTTACAGGTCTTAACCTAATACAAAAGAGTAACTTACTTATCTATTTAATGGTAAACTTAGAGTAACTAACTACTTAATTAATTATGATAGCTTATGACTAATAGAGCAATCTTTGTAAATTCATTCAGAGAAATTAAAAATATTAGAATCAACAGTGTCACATATACTTAAATATTAGATATTAACACCCAGACACAGAACAAACACAAGTATTCATCATATGAATGTTTGCCCTGGGGATCAAACCCACAACTCTTGGCGCATGGGGCAGGGTCACTACTGAATGTGCCATCAAGCCAGTCAATATTTGTAGGTACTTTAGATAATTTTTTGGGATTTAAGATATTACCTGGAATGCCACTCGGCCATCAGTAAGTCATTTTCAGGTAAATTGTGTTCCCAGTCAAGCACCCCATCATACAGTCTCCCACGGCAGGGCCTGCCCCCAATGTGCCCTGCTGCACATGGCACTCCACTGCATTTCTTTCCTACAGTCTCCACTGGTCTATTACGTACAAACTGTCTGAAAATGTGAAGTACAGACTAGAGTTATATTTATGTTAATCATGTAATTTCATAATACAGTAGAATCCCAATTACCCGATAGATATTATGTAATTCATCATCACACTTATCTTTAACACATTGTATTTTCGTTGACAATGTTGTTATAAGCACATTACTTAATGATAATTGTTTAATTTGACTTTGAAATCATTTAGCCACAGTTATAATTATACGGACTACCCCTGGTTTTATTTGATTCAAATAATTGGGTTTCTACTGTAATGGTACAAAATCATAAAAATAATCTTAATTTTTGCTCTTTTTTTGAGTAAAATCAATTTAAGTTAAAAAAGCATAATAATTGCAATTACCTTTTGCACAAATTACATTCATCTATAAACATATTCCCATGTAGCTCAGCCAAATATTTCCGAGACAGTCCTGATTTCAAATGTAGTCCATCTATGTTTTGACTGACTATATATTGAACTTTGCCACATTCTACTAGTTTCTTCAGTATCATGTGTGTTTTTGTGGGTTTGGCATCTGCAAATGATACATTGGTAGTTGGCTTTTTTCCTTCCCTTTCCAAAGTCCAGACTCCATTAGGTCCTCTTTAAAAAAGAATGTAAATTGATAAAACTGCTAGAGGACAGCTTGACTTGTGACTACTACAGCCAGTAGTAGTCACAGCTTAATTAAATGTAATCAAAACTGACCTGAAATCAGGTATACCGGCAGAAGTACTGATTCCAGCACCAGTATGTACAACTATGTGCTTACTCTGACTTATGAACTGAGCTAAAAGATCACACTTCTTGTTGAATTTTTCTATTGGTTCGAATTTCTGAAATAAATAAATAAACATTATTTGTCTTTAGGACAGTCGGCTCGTTGGTTTGGTCGTTTTCATGTCAAGATATGAAATAAACTGACCTCTGGAACACCTAAGATTCCTTTATGTTCATAAGGAGATAAACCTTCAGCGTAATTACAAGACATGGTTATGTATTAATTTCCAAAATTAAATTAAAACGACGATCTCAGATCAACAGAAAAAGTTGATCTGAGACAACGATCGACGACCCTCAACGTGTGTTTACTTTTTTCATTTTTGAGGTAAAAATATTAGTGATGTGATGTATAACATTTTAAAATAAATAAAAATATTCAATTGATGGTGTATGTACATATTTAAATCAAGTTCTTAGTTGAGATTTTTACATTACTCGTCTGTGATTGAAATCCATTAAATTAAACATTGATATTGATCTATCTGTGGCGTGCTAAGTTAATGAATGAACGCTTTGAACCTCTGTGAGTACCTCTGAGTACTGAAACTAATGGAGATGACTTAACTACGAAACAGTGAAGCCCAATTTTGAGTGAGAAACAAATATGGCGCCTTTGTGTAGTGTCATTCCACTTTACTTATTAACATACTAAAAGTCTCTAAACAATTTATTTATGACGATGTTAATCTAACATGTAACATTCAGAAACATCGTCATAAATAAATTGTTAAGAGAATTTTAGTATGTAAATAAGTAAAGTGGAATGACACAAAGACGCCATATTTGTTTCTCACTCAATTGGGCTTACATTTTTCGTAGGTACGCCATCTCCATTGTTTTCAGTACTCAAAGAGTTCTGGTTAATTTGTAGTCTGTGGAACTTTCATGCGTGCTGTCACTGTGACAGTTGCGTTACGTTTATTTTCGTTGAATTCTTGGATTTAGTCGAATTTTCGCAATAATTCTTTAATTTACCGAATGACCCAGTGAATTGCTCGTCGTATTAAAACCATTTGCATTGATTTCAAAATGAACCGCAGAAGGGGTCACGATGATGACGATGTCTACGGTGAGTTTTAGAGGTTATAAATAAGATTTGTTGACGACGCTATTTTGGGTTTTATTTATTTTATTTTACTTACAGAACGTTTGCACAGGAAACGTCGTCGTGTTTCGGAAAACCAAGAAATAGAAGATAGATTAGAATCGCTAATTCTGCGAGTTGGTGAGAAAAGTAGTTCAAGTTTGGAAAGTAACTTGGAAGGATTGGCCAGTGTATTGGAAGCTGATTTAAGTACATTTCGTGTAAAGATCTTGCGCATTCTCACCGACTGTGCTATTCGTATGCCCGAGAAATGTACTATCTATGCTACATTAGTTGGATTGCTCAATGCTAAGAATTATAATTTTGGTGGAGAATTTGTTGAATACATTGTGAAAAACTTTAAAGAAAACTTGAAGACAGGCAAGTGGAATGCTGCCAGATACTGTCTGAGATTTATATCTGACTTAGTTAATTGCCATGTGTTGGCTGCTTCGTCTCTGTTGACCCTGTTGGAAACATTAGTTGATTGTGCAAATGAGGATGGCGTGCCACAAGTCAGAAGAGATTGGTTTGTGTTTGCCGTGCTCTCAGCACTGCCCTGGGTGGGCCGTGAGCTCTATGAGAAGAAGGAATCTCAGTTGGAACACTTGCTTGTGACAATAGAGGTGTTCTTGAACAAGCGTAGCAAGAAGCACTGGCCTGCACTGAAGGTGTGGTCGGCAGACTCCCCTCACTTGCAGGAAGAGTACTTAGACTGCCTCTGGGCTCAAATCAAGAAGCTGCGGCAGGACAATTGGTCTGAGAAGCACATTCCAAGACCATATCTTGCTTTTGATTCAATATTGTGTGAAGCTTTGCAACATACACTCCCTGCGATACAGGTACTTTCTGTTGGCATTCATTAATCATTTATGATTATATTATTGCCATGAATTGTCAAAAATATAATTTTCTTATTGGACTCAAGTTCAACCTATTTCTCAGTAAGATTACATTAAGAGTCGAAAAGTAAACATCCACTTGATTAAGTGTATTGATGTATATAATAATCATGAGTGATGAATAAATCTTAGTCTTGTAGAATGTTTTATAAAGAATACTTTCTTTATGGATTATAAAATTCATTAGCTGAAAGCTGTATAGTTATTTTAATAATATAATTTTTATTATTATACCTAACTAAACTTAACGCCACTTCCATAGCAGGGTAGGTAGAGAGAATATTATTAATATATTAAAAAAAAGTAATTTCCTATAAATAAGAGTTGGGGTATGCTCTGCATCAGGCTTTTAAAATTTGGTTTTACATTTTCATTAAATACATACTTATATCTAAGAAATCTAAAGGTACAAGACCAGTTTGTTTTTTTTACCTTGACCTTGTTTTTTTCTAACTAACTAACTAAACTTCACGCCATTTCCCTAGCGGGGTAGGCAGAGAGAACTAGTACTTGTTTCATTAATAATATTTAGAGTCCACAATTTATAGTATCTGATCATGTATATGTTTTTTGTAATAAGGTAGAAATTTTACATTTCAGCCTCCACCCCACAATGATGGAGATACATACCCAATGCCACGGGTCATATTCCGCATGTTTGACTACACAGACTGTCCCGATGGGCCGGTCCTGCCGGGAGCTCACTCCATTGAGCGTTTCCTCATCGAGGAGCACTTGCATAACATATTGGAAGCATACCATTTGGAACGCAAGGAGTGTGCGGCGCAACTTCTCTGCTTCCCTTACAAAGCAAAGATTCCACTGGAATACTGCATTGTCGAAGTTATATTTGCCGAACTGTTCAACCTGCCGAGGCCCAGATACTTGGAGATTAGTTATGGGTCTATACTTATTGAACTGTGCAAGCTTCAACCTTCGACAATGCCACAAGTACTTGCACAGGCATCAGAGATCTTGTTCCTGAGAATCGATACTATGAATGTGGCCTCTTTCGACAGGTAAGTTATTTATGCAGTGTTTAGTGAAAGTAGAAATTATGCTGCATTATTTATTTATGCTAATTTATGTTAAAAGGAGCATAATGAAATGACTTGTTGTTGTATTAGTAATTTATCATAGATACTAGAGCATTTGGGTACTTCAACCTATCAAATACAGTAAAATTATGAGATCTTGAAATTATAAAGTGAAAATGATTGTTAAATAATTACAGGTTTGTGACTTGGTTTTCATACCACTTGAGCAACTTTCAATACCGGTGGTCCTGGGAGGATTGGGAGGGCTGTCTGCAACTGGAGGCTGATCACCCTAAACCAAGGTTTATTAGAGAAGTCCTCGGAAAGTGTTTAAGGTTTGTATTGTATTTTTACATGTTACATGACATAGCATCACGTCCATAATCCCTGAAGGAATAGGCAGAGTCAAAGGGGCAACAGGCCCGTTTAACTACATTATTTAGTATTTTTACTTGTTACTGAAATTGTAATGTTCACCATTGTATTTATTTTATAGCAGCCTTTTCACTTATTACGTTCTCTCCCTGTCTACCCCGCTTGGGAAGTGACATGTTATTTAGTTAGTTAGTTATTTTCAATCTAGTGAATTCCTGTGAAGATAGTCTTTTTAAGATAGTCTTTTTTTTTTCAAAACATTTTAATGAACTACTAATATTTATTTAGTCATAAAAATCGTAGAGCTTGTATGAAAAGGATTATGAATGTTGAAGAGGCGAGTGAGGTGTGTAAGGATCGTGCCATATGGCGTTCGGTTCTCTCTGCCTACCCCGCTAGGGAAGTGGCGTGAAGTTTAGTTAGTTAGTTAGTTTAATATTTATTTTCGTCGTAGGTTATCATACCATCAGAGGATTAAGGATATTACGCCTGAAACATTTGCTGTGTATGTCCCGTTGAAACCAGAGCCAATTTACAAGTATTCCATGGAGGGAGCGGGTAAGAAATCACAATGTCGCAATTTTTATGTTTTTATTTTATAAAAATACTTTATATCACCTAGTCTACACTAATCTAGATAATGAAATATGTACATTTCGGTAACGTCTTACCAGGACCTGTGCAAATTTATTGAGAGCTCAATTCTAAATAAATGCTTTAAAATTGTATTTTATCGAAACCTTTATATAAAAGTAACCCATTCAGATGCGTTTTTATCCAGTTCACGTGAGATCGCCGACAGGAAATACGGATTAAAGCTGCATAACTGAGTATTATTTAGTTTTAAAAGAAATTCAGTCTATTCCATGGCCATTAATTCTAGTAAGCTGTATGAGCGCTCGCGGTAATCTTCATAGTCCGTGTCGTTCGAGTCTCGGGAGTGTTCATTTTCGTTTACGTCTTCATTGTCGAATGGCGACACGTCGTCATCATCCGCCAGAGCCTCCGGGTCCTCGTCCTCGTAGTCCACATCGGTATACTTCTCGTCGGAGTGCCTGTGCTTTCCATCTAAATTGCCCAGTAACTCTTCGAAATCTTCCTCGAGTTTGAGATACTTTTCGTGATTCTCACTCTCTTCCTCCTCTAATTCTTGTCTAGGTGGTTTTGTGACGGTTTTTTCTGTTGCCTCATTATATGCGAAACTGCCCAAGATCTCATCAAGAAGGTCTATTCCGGTAGACGAGGATTTAGTAGTTGACGGGCTGGACTGTACTGTGGTAGTGTCTTCTTCGTCGACGGCAATAGTTGTAGTAGGAACTAAATTATGAAGTTTCTTCTTTTTACATCGCGTTTTGTTCTTTGGGGCAGCATGTGTTGTAGCTACTACAACTTGTTCAGTGACGACCGAGTCCTCTTCAATTATCTCGTTTGTTCTTTCACTTGGCGTACTTGAATGCACACCGAATATAAATTCAGCTTGATCAGCAGATTCTTGATCATCGTTGTGCGTCGTTTGCGCATCACCGTCTTGATTATCGTCCTCGTCACTATCTTCCTCTGTGTCATCATTATGGTTGCGTGTATAGCCCGATGTTGATTCTACGTTGAAGTGTACTGGAATCTCTTCGTAACTCGACTGCATTGACGTAGACTGGTCTACCGATGTAACAGCTTCTGTTGAGCTTCCGACCACGGAATCGTGGTCACGCGAATGTTTTTGTTTTTCAAATTCATCGCTATCCCTAGTAGTGTACCTGCTAGTGGGAGGAGATGCATATCCCTGGAAATTAGATCCTTTCCGCCTCGGGGGATGCTTTGCAGTGGGCGAGGGTGACGTCTTTTTCTCGGAGGATGTATTAGTTATACTCCACCGGTCATGCTTTACAGATGTACCTTTTTGCATTAAAGTCGTTAATCGAAAACGGTTTCTGTCTTTAAGCTGTATGGTTCTCATGACTGGTTCACTTTTGGGAGTGGTGTCTGGAGAAGGTGTAGCTTTAGTGGTTGGAGCTTGTGTAGTGGTTGAGGTGGTGGTGATTGTTGTAGGAGATTGCGTGGTGGACGCTGCAGTTGTGGTCTTATTTTTATGTTTCCAGTTGTTGGGTGCTGCAGTGGCTGCTGAACTAGCCTGTGGCGTTAAGTCTGATGGCTTTTTCAGAGACGGCTGTTTAGTGGTAGTTGTGATTCGTTTGTGTTTTTTTATTTTCTCTGGTTTGACGAACTTGTGTGGTGGGCGCGTTCGCTTTTTCGGTGTCACTGTCGCAGTTGTTGTGGTCGGCTCTTCGTACGCCTCTGTAGTTGTAGTTGTAGTAGTAGTCATTTTCGTCGTAGATGGCGACATTTCTGTTGTGCTTTCAGATTTCTTATCGGTGTGCATTGGTGTTGTTTTAGAGAAAGCGCCTAATACGTCTGCCCACTGGATCGGATCGTCCTCTTTAGAATCGCTGTTGATAGTTATTATATCATCGGCAGCGGTTGTGACTTGCCACTTTATGTTTTCGTGTTTCTTTGGAGGTTTCTTACTTGTTTGTTTTCGCTTAGGTTTCTGATTTTCTTTACTGACGTTGACTTCGATGTCCTCAGTCGAATTAGAATCCGTTGGATCAGTGGGTAGTATAGGTCTAAATGCTGAATCCACGTCTGAGTCCATGTCGGAGAATTGCCCATCTATGAGTTGCGGGCTGGGTCGGAAGTCAATCGGTTTCTTTCCGGGCTTCAACATATAGTTCATATGTTTTATAGGAGGCATTGGTTTAAACGGTTTCTTTTCCATCGTAAGGAATACTCCTGGTGGAGCGTTGTATATAGGAGGTCTTATGTGTTCGGGAAAATAATTAACTTTAACTGGTCTTTGTTTCATGTAAGTTTTATAAACGGTTGATGGGTAAAGTGGCATCTCTGGTATTTCTGGCATCTTCGTTGTCTCCTCAAGAATAGTTTTGTTATTGTACGTTTCCTGAGATGTGTCTGGTGTCGTATTGAGATTAGGAGGCGTTGGCAGAACAGCTGGTCTGGTTGTTTTTACTATGTTACTCGGTGATAGGTGTCTGTGGTCCGATGGTTGCTGGTGGCCAAATGGATGTTTGACGACGTCGACGTCGATAAAATGCTGTTGGACCTGGCTCATAGGAGGCGGTCCTAGCGGGGGCCTGTATTTGTACATGTGGTGAGGTTTGTACGGGTACGGCATCAATCTTTTCTGCTGATGTTGGTCACTGGGGAGACCTACGTATCCCACCTTTGAATATTGCGGATATATTGGGGGCAACGGTGGTGCGTACGGGTTGGGCTTATATCTGAGCGGAGGCTCGGCATGTGTGTCGTCGTCAGAGAAAAGTGACGAGAATATTCTATCTAGACCTTGGTTGTAATATCGGCCCTGGTGGGTTTGCTTCGGGCTTATGTTCTTGTGGAACCAGACCGCCCTTTGGGGCCGGACTATGTGCGGCCGCGTCGGTTGATACACGGGATATTCTTGTGGAGTCCCAACTACGGTGTCTGGAGCATTTTCACGCACGGTGAAAGTTCTGACAGGGTTTTCATACGGCCTTCTTTGTTTTATTGGAGGTTGGGAGTTTACGGAAAATGTCAACTCGTAATGATATTTCCCAGGAGAAGTTTCGATGTCCCTTTGGCGTACACGCTTTACCGACCAGAAGGCTTTGACGCCCTCCATGCATTTATTGTTGCTGCAGTCCTCCTTCGTTCGTTCGTCCTCAGTAAAGCGATAACCTCCGTTGTCTTCCATCAGCCTCCCTTTCGCCATGACGGTAACATCCCCGAACGACGAAAGTTCGTCTTCCTGAAGCCTGTCGAATGGTGCTTTCTTAATTCTTTCCCACAGGTCGTGGTCGTCGATTTCCTTCGATACATACTCTTCTGGTTTGGTGCTCGGTGATACGACTACGCCTTTGGCGATCAATTGGTCGATCTTGTCTCGGACTAGCGTGAGGTATACGCTGTGCCGGAGGGCGTCCTCCCAGTAGTGCGCGGGGACAGCGGCGACGGCGGGCGGCGCGTCGGTGCCGATGGTCTCGTGCAGCGTGCCCACGCGCGCGCTCCGCCGCTCGTTCCACGCGTCCAGCGGGATCGGAATCGGCCTGAAGTCGCTGTCACTCGCCCGGCTTCCATCGTGTATCTGAAAAGACAGTCAGTTCATTAAGCGTATGTAGATTTGTTAACACTGGAAAAAATGTTGGATATTTCTGTATGCGTTTGAAAGTAAAATGTATCGACGGGAAAGTGCCGCGGCAGCTAGCGTGCGCGGAACGGTTGCGTGCGGGAGTCCAGCCCCGCCGCGATTAAAGTTTCCAATCGGCAATTCCAATATAATTTGTATTTTTATATGGCCGTTTTATATCTTCCTCTAGGCAATGTTATCTGCTCCTCAGTGTGCACTTGACATTTTGTTTCGCAATTATTCAAATTCTGCTAGACCTCACAATGGCCTAATCCGACTCCATAAACTTTAATTGGGTGCAAAATAGCGCGTAAAGCATTGTTGTGAAACTCTCCCACAAGTTGACTACGTCGACTACGAACCTCTTATAGGTGAAGGTCGTCTCGTAATCCAATTTACAGTTTTATTTAAAAATAACTTTGTCACGGTTTAAATGTTAGAAAAGATAATTTAAAGATTAGATAAGTATTCATAATTATATATTGTGTGTAACGTAGCAAAATATTTTGTATTACTTGTTTCACTTATGAATTTTTAGACCTCAATAACAATCGGCCGTTCTTTAATCGTTGGTAATTTAACAATTGCACATTATCAAAAGTTATTTTTATATAGACTTGCCATGAAAAGTTCAGTATTTGAAAGAAAATGAAGATAGCCTTCTGAATATACTGAAAGTAGTCGGCGGTTTCGACTTAACAAGACATTCTTTTGAAATTACTATTGGGACTTTGAATTTTGAAATGTTTATTTATTTTTATATTACTCTTTTGTTTTCGACTTCGATATCGAAGAAGCAGTTATTTATCACTAGGCCAAGATAGTGATCTAGGCCTACATGGTCACACACCGTGGCGCGTCGTAATGTTTCTTGGACGTAACATTGTCCATTAAAGTTTATGTGAGAACAGCCCGAATTAACACATTGATATCACATTATGTAGAATTCAATTATGAAATGTATCGAGTATAAAGAAATGGCAGCGGTGGTAGCTCAATGGTAAGGACACGCGCTTCATGACCGAGAGGCGCGGGTTCAAACCCGAGCACGTACTGCTGGATTTTTCTATCTTTGTACGTATTTATACCACTAGGTCTGCGGTGAGGAAAAACATTGTGATGAAACCTGCAAATTCAGAAAACTTTGAATTTGTAACCATGATCCAAAAATTGTCTGGTGGTATCTTTTACGAAGGTCAGATCGGCAGTCGCTTCAATGTAAATACCAGACTCGCTAAATCCTGGATCATGGTCTGAGCGGACCTCGTCTAAGCACGGGACATAACGCTAGGAAGATGAGATGATCGAGTATAAAGAAATGTGATTAAATAAATTCTTCAGCAAAAACGAGCATTAAAATCACGTTTGTATCTATGGGAGGGGCTCCCATAGAACAAACGTGATTTTAATGCATTTTCTTAAATATTTATTTTATTTTAATTTCATTATATGTAAACAATATTTGAAGCATCTACCTATTTGTTTCCGTTTCCGTTATTAATATCGAGCAAAAACGGCAAAATATATTTATATTTATTTTATTCTGTTTTTAGTATTTGTTGTTATAGCGGCAACAGAAAAACATTATTTGTGCAAATTTCAACTGCCTAGCTAAATTACGGTTCATGAGATACAGCCTGACAGACGGACCGACGGACGGGCCGCGGAGTCTCCCGTTTTTACTCTTTGAGTACGGAACTCTAAAAATTATGTAGGTTTAGAAGACGTAGAAAATTTTATAAGCCAAAACAAAAGAGGCGCGTATCTCAAAATTCGAACGTGAAAAATAAAAACAAATAACAATAGAATGTATGCACCACGAGGTTTTTCAGACGGAGTCTGGTAATTACATTGATGAAAAGTCACAGAAACCAGGTAAATCTGATAACGATTCGTTTTAGCTATGGGATATATGTATACGTAAACCATAAATGTTTTTAAAAAAAAAGTTAAAATATAATACTCTAAATACTATAATACTACTAATAAATATTATGATACTCTTAAATAAATTAATAAATGCACCATACACGATTACTTCCGTAGTTTTAATTGGTTTTAAATCGTGATAAAAACTGATCGAACGCATAAAAGAGATAGGAATTAATTGGAAATATGGATTTAAATTATATCAATCGGAGGTTTTTGTAGACTAAAGTCAGCACTCATTCTTATTTATAAAAAAAAAAATCGACATAACAGACGAGAAAAAAATAACAGTCCACGCGAAATTGAATTTTAAGGCTATTGCATTAAAAAAGTATATTTCTTAAAAAATATTAGTTAGGAGGTATTATTGTCACTTCATCGTCGATATCAAATATTGCTATAGTTGAAATTTTCGTCAAAAATTAATATTTTCATGGTGCGTTTGTTATTTATAGTTTTGAGCACAGGAAACGTAACTAAAACTTTGTATTGATTGTTATACTTGACGGCTATTCATCGTCCACAATAGCTGTTTGATAACACTCGTCGGCTCTCTTCTGTGCTCATTGACTTAAATTTTATTAAGCTATAAATCATAAATATCATTATCGGTACGAATGTAAGAAATGAATTTATTAGCCAAATTCATATTTATGTATTTGGTTAAATAAAACAAAAAAGGCAATCCGTTTAAGCGCGGTTAAATTTATATTTATAGACATAATTCATTAATTAATTTTATTATATTTTTCTCTGATTATATTGACATTTGCTATATAGTTGTATCTGTTTCAAATTAACATGCATGAATAAAAACGAGTGTTAATAACTGTTTAACGTTTAACTCGTGGCTGATATTTGAGAAATGGTCGTGGGAAGTGAATTTTCTATTGACATTCCCAGGTTACAATAAAAGTGCGATTATGTTAATTTTCACAAATCATCAATATAGCTACTATACTACAAAGATAATATCAACCCATCTCAATTGATCTTGAATAGATAATAGATAATTAAAATTTTCTTCGAGGACCAATGAAAAATATTTTCTTCAGATAACAGGTTTACGCGTAATTATTTACCAACATGAACATGGACATTTGTACTCGAGTCATGGATGTTTATAAATGTACTTAAGTATGTCTATCCATTCACCTAGTATCCATAGCACAAGCATTAGCTTAGTTTGGAACTAGGGAATTAATGTGTCAGTCTGGAGAACTTATTATTATTATTATTTAAATACCGCTGTACTGCATTATCGCAGACATATTATTGTTGTTTATTTTTATGACAAGTAAATCAATATTAGTTGCGTTCATCGTGTTGTCGTTTACTTACGTGAGATATTGTTATATATCTGCAAAGGTTAGATTTACAATACCGTCTTGCATTCGATTGCTCCACTTTGCTGGGAAAATCTCATCCACCAACAAACAATACTGGCGTAAAGGTCATTGTCTGACGCTCATATTGTTGTTTCATATTATTAATGGGCGTGCACAAAGTAGTTTTAGCGAAGCTTTTAACATAAATGTTGTTTTAATTTGCTCGCTAAAATTTGTCGAATTAAACTTTTAGTTGACGTAAGTAACAGCGCTATTATAATTCGGTTGAAATAATTTTTCTATTAGTGTATGTTTTAATCGTAACGTAGTTCTTTTTAATATAAATATTTTCTTAGGTAAAGATTTAATAATTCACTCATTTTTAAATAAATGATCACTTCCTGAATGCTAAAAATGGCGACAATAAAAATTTTATACATAGATTTCTAAAGCAATTTTTTATCTATCATTAGATCAATTTCTTCCAATTAACGTTCTAACTTGTCAAAAAATGATTAAAATATTGATATAGTAGCAGAATAGCGCGCGTTTCACCAATTATTTTCAGCATCACCACGTTCGCGGAACGTTGACAAAATATGCGGTGATTTATACTCACAATTAGCGCGAGGAGAGCGCACAGCGGCGCGGATCTCATCTTGTAGTGAGGCGCACGGCTCGCACTATCACTGGGCTGAGACGCGTGCGGCGCGCTCGCTGCGGGCTGCGCGGACGCGGACTGGCGCGGGCGCCGCGCTCCCGCCGACGCCCCACGCGCCGGTGGTTGGGGTCGCGCGGAAATGCGCCGGTTGGAGTTTTCAGCGCAGTTTTCCGAAACCGAGGTAGTGTTTCCGAAACCGAGGTAGTGATGTAAAGGGTTTGCGCGCGGTTGGGACCGCCTGCGAAATTAGCGCTTGGTTTTTCGGCTTTTCAAAACTGCCCTCGGGGCTAGGATTCGGTTTGGATATAATATATTATAAAGGTTTGTGCGGGAGGTGGTTAGAACAGCGCGGAAATGTATTACTTAATTTTTCAGCTGTATTTTCCGAATCTATTCTTAGGGGTTTGATTTCGTGTGGTGGATATAGATATAAGGGGTAGGGGTATAAGCCGACCGCAAATGTGGGAGTTCTGGGCTGACACTGCTTAGAGACCTAAAACTGTTTTTTTATAATGACACACAAGGTATAGAAATAAATGCGGAATACTGAAGGTTTTTCCAGCTTTCTATAAACCACAGTAATAATAGATAACAATGTTGTCTTCAGCCAGGGACCCAGTGGCCGATTCTTGGCCGAGTCTTGGCCGCTCTAGGCCCCAGGCCATAATTCTCAGTACTAAAGCGTCATCACTTAATTTTTATTACGATTGGCCGCCTCTAATATCTGGCCGCCCTAGGCCCGGGCCTACTGGACCTTAGGGTAAATCCGCCACTGCATGGGGGACCCTTTTATTAAAGGCGTAGAAACGTTATTCGGATTTTGTACAGAATTATCCGAAACCATACTAAGCGAAAGCAGCTGCAAAGTCTGCAATAAGCTTGAGATGCCTCGGGTGTTGCAAACGTTCTATAACTTCCATAGGCTACGGTGAGCGCTAACGATATTGGACAGACCACATACCTACTTGTAAGGTGCCTTAAGTACCACACACATACATATGACGGCCGCAAACTTCAAAAATATATTTTCTCCTAAAAATAATGATTCTTAATATTGAGTTTCTTCATGGACGTTACAGTTAGTTAGTAAAATTGTAATTTTACGCAATCGTGATCTACCTAGTACTTTACCAATAAAGAGATAGGACTCGTTACTTATTTGTTTATATAGACAGTTATATTACAACGTACGACGTTATAATATAACTGTCGCAAGTTAAGTACTATATTGCCTGTTTGTAAAACTGTGCGTTCGCTTTATGCAAGTTAATTTATAATTTAAAACTTAATTATTAAATAAACCTACATATATATGTAGATATAATGTTCATGCGTGTATAGCTGCATTTATATTTTTATAGACATCCGTAAATCGATCAACGCGTGTCACGTTCGTTCAATAACTTGTTGAATTACTTAATTAATTGATCAAAGAGGATTTAAAAAAGTCATCGTTTATACGTTTTTCCGTATTAAACCAGCAGTTTCCTAAACGTCTAAAGTTCTAAACCATTTATTCCAGGCTTGTAGGAAGTAGGTACGTAGATTGCGCTACATTTTTCGTCAAACTAATAATATATATACCGTTCTTGTAAACGCAATGATTTATCGTCGCAACTGTATTTTTTTTAATATATATATTTTTTTATAGTTTTTAATTCCGCAATTGTCGCTAAATAATTCGAGTATTTCGCTTCATTAATTATAGATTGCCGCTGAAGTATTGTGCGTTTTTCGCGTGACATTGTATTATGCAATGCATCGTCTGCGTTTAATCGCTTCCTACACCACACAGAGTGCGTGTGATATTTTTTTGACTGAAAACGTTGTGCAATATTATCGTAAATGACGTTTTTTTGTCATCGGTTAAGTAGCGGAACGCAGCAAAGCAAATTAATTTGTTAAATAAGTCGAATGAGTTGTTCAAATGTCAGATTATCAATTTGTTTAATTTGTAAATGCAAAATTAGTACTTTCTTCTAATGATATTTTTTACACTAACGTTTAGCTAGTTACATTCCGTTATTAAACTTAAACCAATATGATTTACGACTTAACGTTATCTTATTTTTGTAAATAGTATTTTAACAATATTATTGCTCTTTATCAAATTCCAAAATTATCCTCTACAGAATCGAAACAGTCCCATATTGGTCTGGGACTTAAAAAGAATCTGCCAACTGTGTTTCTTGCCTAGCATGGCGTAAAAGGCGACTAATGGTATATGGGGTTTTGGGTATGTGATTGTGTAGGCGACGAGCTAGCTACTAGTCACTAATTTTCACAATTTTCCATCTAACCCAGCCCATTGTTCCATGTTGGTCTGGGACTTAAAAATAATGTGCCAACTGTGTTTCTTGCCTAGCATGTCGTAAAAGGCGACTAATGGTATATGGGGTTTTGGGTATGTGATTCTGTACGCGACAAGCTAGCCACTTGTCACTACTTTTTCACAATTTTCCATCTAACCCAGCCCAGTTTAATTTTTGACTGAATGTGGTTAAAGGGGCCTGTTGCCCCTTTGATTCTGCCTTCAGGGATTATGGGCGTGGTGTTATGTATGTAGAATCGAAAGAGTGAGAAAATCTAAACAACGAATACGGCATATATTACTAACATTTAGACATCTAATAAAGATTTGGATTTACTCTCAAATATGTATTAAGTGTACGTTAAAACGGTACAGACTTATGAATAGCCCATAGATTGCTTAAACCTGGGATGTGCCGCAACCGACATCCGCGCCGTAATGAGAATGCAATCTTGATTAGATGCGCCTAGATAGCGGAGAATGAAAAAACGTACCTGTAGGGACCCACGGAAGCTGCGCAGGCGGCTAGCTGCAATCTCTTTATACTGTGTAATTGGCAGATAGGGTATTAGAATGTTAGGAAATACATTGGAACCTTAGGCATTTAAATGTGATTTAGAGCTGGGTTTAGTAGGAGCGAATGTGAAAATTGTTTCATCATCATCAGTGTCGAGTGTACGCTGAACATAGGCCTGTCCTAATGGTTGAATCTATGCCTGCTATCTCCCAAATATCGCGGTAGGCGAATCCTGGAGGAGGCCTCTTGGCAAACGTAGCATTGAACGCTCGATGGCTGGGTGAAAAATAAATTTGATGAATTTTAAATATGAAATGTAATCATTTCCATGGTTTTAACAGTCATGTTGATTTGTTCTTTTATGAAAGTGTAAACTTTCGCATGTTAACTTCTTAAAATTTTTATCAGTCCTGGGAACCATTTTAAAATTGTGAATCAAATGAATTGACTTATATAAAGAAGACTAATATGAAATATATAAAGAAGCTTACTATCCGATCGCTTGCTGGACGCTATGACATCAGATTTAATCAGATCACACTACAAACAATGCAAATCGCATATGATATTGTAATCTTGATACACTAACGCATTGTACTATGTACGCGTAACAGATGATGCATAACTGAATTGTAGTACACCTAGATTTGAGCCAAACGGGATGATGACTGCTATGAAAAACTATAATTCTATTTAGTCCTTCAGTTAGATTATATAAAAATACTATACACATATTTTGCACTTTATCAAAAAAAACAAAAAATCACAAAGATAAAGAGCATCAAAGTTTTAGAGTAGGAGCTTGCGACGTCACTATTTAGTAAAAATTGTACGAAAGCGTGACGTCACGTGCAACTTGGATGCATTGTATCTTCGTCAATGTTTGTTTGACAAATAAAAAAAAAATACGTGTTCAATATTTTTTTACAATCTAACTGACGGACTAAACAGAATTTTTTAGTCATCTAGCCTATTTGGCAAATTTAGTTTAATAAGGGGCCATCCATAAAGTACGTCACACGTTAAGGGGTAGGGGGGAGTCGACGAGGTGTGACGGGGTGTGACGAGGGGTGGGAGTCCTAAGTTTCGTGACATCACATTTCAAAATCTGATATATCATAATAATATTTATATGTAAAATTCCAAAACATGTCATGTCCTACTATGGAGAGGGGAGTCTCGCAACCAGCTGTGGCAAGGACGGAGGGGAGCTTAAAAAGTCATGAAATCCGTGTGACGTACTTTATGGGTGATCCCCTAATTTGATTCGACCATGATCCACATTCTTAGCTTGTCCGGATGTCTGACCATGAGATTGCCGTCAAAAATCCTAACGAGGTTAGGATATATGAAAAAGAGTAGGTCACTCAACATGGTCATTAGGTTTGTCATTATGTCGCCGAGCTAGCCACTTATCAGTACTATTCACAATTTTCCAGCTAACCCAAGATTTTTGACTAAATGTGCTTTAAGGAGCTCCTGAGCCAACCCCTTTAGGGAGAGCGGGCGTGACATAATGTATACATACATATGTATGTATGTTAGTATATACCTGCATTATGTTGCTATACCAGAGCACATACCGCCGCTATGTTATGATTTATGTAGCTGAAATATCTGTGGCTGGCGGGGTGGGGGCGCGAGTGAAACGTACCGTCGCGTGCGCACTTTCCATCTCGCCGCTTTTCGCCGTTTTTTTACCGAGTACCCGCACGCGGATACGAAGAAAAACAACTGCGGTTCTAGAAGTATGAAGTGTACGATATTTAGCTGTGTTTATTTGAGAATTCGTTGGGTTATGTTATTATACCTATGTTGATATGTTGTTATTTTTTATTTCTGAATTTTGCATTTGTTTTCTATGTTTAGTAGAAGTTTATAAATATACTAGCAGCGTTCCGCGGCTTCATCCGTGTAGCTCCCGTTCCAGTGGGAATATAGTGATAAAATATAGCTTATTAATATAATAGTCTGAAACTCACAAATAATGTGGTTTTCTATTGGTAAAATAATTTTTAAAATCGGTTTAGTATATCTAGAGATGCCCCCTACAACCTCACAAACACACAAATTTTACCTTTTTTATAATATTAGTATGAAACCTGTAACGTAGAAATCGTATTGAATTCAAAAAATGTTTTTTAGATTTTTAATAGAGCAATGTATTAATTTGTTTTAAACTACATAAATCTCTATATCGTCTAAAGTTTTTAAAGCGCCGTGCTTCCTTTTTCGAAGTAGTTTGTTTTATTTACACATTTATTAATACAAATACATTAAATAAATTCTGCAGAAAAAAATCAGCTGTCATTTAATTGTTAACAAAACAGTCGGACATATTTGTCATGTATTTTTTTTTTATTTCTACTAAAATTTATTGTCAGTCTTTTTTGTAGTTATGTAGGTAGTTGTATAATAAAAATGATTTTATTAAAAATGTTAAATGAAATAGTGCATCATTATGCGTGTATCGCGTGTGATCTGCGCGGGAACGCATCGGTGCATCCGATATTTAGCTAACAAGCACTGCCGTCTTTTTTGTCCCCAACAGACTATTTTAATCCACATCTACATTGGGCAGTCATTCTATCATAGTTTAAGTAATGATAGTTTGCTGGTACAATCACATGTCGTGGTAGTGCGCCAGCCAAGTTACGATACAATCGCTTTGCACTTCGCGATGTGGCATGTTTCACAACGTTCTCAGTTATTTCAGGTCCCACCTACATAGAATTTTTTTACAATATGACAAACTAGCTTCTGCCCGCGGCTTCGCTCGCGTGGTACATCGATTAAACATAGCCTATATGTTATCCGGGTGTATGAGCTATATTATTCTAAAGTTTCATTAAAATCCATTCAGTAGTTTTTTTGTGAAAGAGTAACAAAAACATCCATCCATACATACAAACTTTCGCATTTATAATATTAGTAGGATACCCATGAATATAATTTATTTTTTGATTCATGTACTAAGTTGATATAGCATAGACAACAGTTGTGTCTCATTCTCTATTTTGTTTATGCATGTTTTTCTTATTTCCCATTTAACTCAACCTCGTTTTATTTTTTTGGCAAAAATGGTTATAACGGTTTGGTGCCCATTTGACTCTGTCTAAAGGGGTCTGATGACATTGTTTGCTTCTCTTCTCCATTTATTCAGCGCTGATTGACTAATCAATAATTGTAAAAGGGAACTTGGCTCTCCTTTAACCTTTTCTCTGTCGATTGGGATAGTTCTCTTCTCGAAGCGAACGTGGTGATCAATCAACGGCGCACTGCACGCATTGCCAGTTGGGAATTCGGCCGCTTTCCTTGTCTGTGTGTCTTCGTGTTGAATCGAAATATTTAAATATGTTTATGAGATTTACGATGAACAACGTGGGGATAACTAACAGTCGCTTCAAAGTAATAACCAAATTCACTCAATCCAGCTTCATAGGCTTGAACCATGGCCTCGACTAGGCCATGGTTCAAGCCGGATTGTGGCTGGTAAGTTAGAAAGGCTAGGGATAAAACCAAAAAATCTCATCATTTTGACGATTCTACGGTAAACTCTTTTTTTTTATTTTTTTGCGGCTCTGCCAGATTAGACTTAATTTTCAAAGAAACTATCATATAAAATTTAGTCTATATGCTTTGTAAGGGTTGAAACTTTAGCCGTGAACACGTACAACAGTGAATAGAACAGACAAATAGAGAACGAGATACGTTTGCATTAATCATATTAGTAGAAATATCAGGTAACTTCCCAGAGTTTCCAATTTTTTTCTTATAAGTATCCATTGAAGACAACGTATTAAATTTTATCTACAACTACAATTACCTATAAAAACTTTGTCTCAGTTTCGGTTTTTCATTCCCAAGATCGCTCTCGCGCCGATAGTAACGCTTTTGCAACCCACCGGTATTGTTCATTGGTACACCAGACGACTGCCATCTTGCCTTGTATTGTAATTAATTATCTAATATATAATATGCATACTAAGGATTCTAAAAGGAAAAGATATTAATTTCAATCAACAACGTTAAATTCGTATTTAGGGAAATACATTTATTTACTTCAGATTTTCGAAACGAATTCATAGGCGGTTATGATAAGGATTCACGATTAAATTGCATATTTTTAATTTATATATCTACCTTTATATAAGTTATTTATATCCACTGCAACTTTATATTTGTAAAGTGATTTTTATAATTTCCCATTTGATATCTTGCATGCCCTGCAACTTCAAATCAAAGACAGCTAGGAAAAGTGTAGTGATTTGAATGCAATTTCAATAATGTCTTAAAAAGACCTGTTTTTCACTGCAATTTATTATGCTTCACGTATAAATTTTCAAGTCTAGAGCAATCTTTATCGGGTTTCAGACTGCAATTTGAAACTATCTTCTATAAGTAGCTTTTATGCACCAGGTGCGAGCTATCACAACTGCGCTCTTGTATATTCAAAAAATTGTTTTGGCGTCTTTTATGCCCTCTATCAGGGCGACCCCTTAATCACGCCATTGATCATCTATCTGCTATATGTCATATAATGTGTTTCTATATCCTCCACCATTGACCAAATCATTTTTTTTTTTAAAAACATACGTCATGTTTATATGTAACAATAAATATGACTCCCTCCCAAAGGAAAGCCCTGCCACCAACAGAACCTTAATTTTAAGATACGTTGAAGCGGATTCCCATGATAGCGACTTTTGCAACAAGCAGTATTGTTCGCGCCGGGTATCGAACCCGCGATCGCCCGTAATTGCCGACTATTGCCGACGCGTTCGAACGTGTATAATAATTGGCTCCGATTTCAACATTTAGCGCTGCGGTACGATTCGTGATACCCTGATAAGTGGTTGCTTGAAGCTCGGTGCTATGCGAGTTTGGGTCGATTGAGAGTTTCTTGTAATCACAATGTGAACTTTTAATTGTTTTGATGTAGGGTATATCATACCTTTTACATGCATTTAACTTTGAGTTAGGCACACTGTACTTGGTTTTTTTTTGCAAGAAAGAAATGAGTATATTGTTAAGTTATTTAAGCAAATGAAATGTATTTGGTTTACAAGAAATTGGGCTCTTTGTGGTGATATTTTATTTAAAATAAGGTCGCTACGTTCGGCGGTGACGTCATAAGATTATCTTATGACGATGATAGATGCGCTTTTCAAATGAGTTATTTCAGTATTTTATATAATACTTACACCTGCCACCTAAAAATGTTAGTGCTTAGTGTCTATGGAGCTGTGATAGATCAATGGTAAGGACATACGCCCCGCATTCGGGGTGTGCGTGTTCATTGTCCACGTGCCACTTCTTCAAATCTAATTACGTTATACCACTAGCTCGGTCAGAGAAATATATAGAAATAAAACCTGAACTTTCAAACAACTATGCA
Source organism: Glyphodes perspectalis (assembly GCA_951394215.1). Lineage (NCBI taxonomy): Eukaryota > Metazoa > Arthropoda > Insecta > Lepidoptera > Crambidae > Glyphodes > Glyphodes perspectalis. The sequence goes on from OX596215.1 coordinate 11,328,555, forward strand.
GTTGCAACAATATCCTGGATCATGGCCTAACCGATACTTGCACTTGAGTCGGGCACCCATGGTGCTGCCCTTGTTTTGCGACCGCGATGTTTATGTGATGTTTTTGTCCTTAGCCTCCCTCCCTGGTACGGAGGCGGCCCACCAGCTGGTGGTGAACGTGCGTAACAAGTGCACCGCGGAAGAGGCGCTGAATGTCCTCCGCGAGCTGCCGAACCCGCTTCGCGAGGGCGACCAGCCGGCCGCCGCGCACGCCGCGCACGCCGCGCCCCACAACCCGCTCAAGATTGATGTCTTTGTTCAGACCCTGCTTAACTTGGGCAGTAAGAGCATTTCGCATAGCTTCGCGGCGATATCTAAGTTCCATTATGTTTTTAAGGTGAGTGTACACACCCAGTGAACTATAGTCTATAGATACAGACTACATTTCACACAAGCGCAAACACGTTACCGCACTACTGAGCGAGTAGTGCGGTAACTCTACATGTAATTGGTTTGAGCTTTTGTAAGGTGAATGAGGGGGAATTTAAGAGATGTTCAACCGAATCTCACGCAATTTCGCAAGGGGAAAAGGGAGCGGTCCTATCAAATATCACATATTTTTTTATCATCTGGTAATACTGAGAGAACTGGACTACAAAACAACACAGTTACTTGTTTAGCCATAATATACCAAATCTAGTAATCTGGCCTTCGTCTGGCCTTTTTTCTCTGAGCTTATATACCTGCTACTACTCGAAACGTTGCAGGTATAGCAGCAGGTATATAAATACCTGTTACTATAGCTGCAGCCTTTCGAAGACTTCTGGACACACACTAATTGCAGCACTTCGTGCGGCGATAGCAGCTTGCTAATCAGGAATTCCTTCGTGTTCATCTAGATTCTAGCGGAGTCTGAAGAAGCGCAGATCTGCGTGCTACGCAACGTGTGGGAGCTGTGGCAGCGGCATCCGCAGATGGTGTGCGTGCTCGTCGACAAGATGCTCAAGACGCAGATTGTGGAGTGCAGCGCCGTCGCCACCTGGCTCTTCTCCAAGGAGATGGCGCCGTTCTTCACCCACGGGTATCTGTGGGAGGTGCTGCATCTAACCATTGACAAGATGAACAAGCACGTGTCTAAGCTGAGTGAGTATAACGGAGTAGTAGTAACCTCTGCAGTTCGGAATTGGTTGTACCTGTGCTGGTAGCCAAACTGTTGTCATTAGAAGGTGACTTTATGCACCTGTGATGGTCGTTCTTCATCCACGGCTGTTTGTGGGAGGTGATGCATTTCACTATCAAGAATATGAACAAGCACGTGGATAAACTCAGTGAGTATAGCAAACCCTGTAGACTACGAACATAGGTACAGTCTACGCGTTACTTATCCTTGGACTCTTGGAGCCACGTGGTTCTACTCCAGAAGGGATGGACAGGAGATGGTGCCGACACCTCGCTATCGACAAGATAAATAAAAACGTGTCTAAGTTCAGTGAGTATAGTAGCCGTTGTCGTTAGAAGTTTGATGTCCTTATGCTCGCGGCCACGTGGCTCTTCTCCAAGGAGTTGATGCCGTACTTCATGCACCATTTTTAACTCCCATAAGGATTGTATGTATAAATTATATTTATTGCTTATTTCTCAGGTGGTGAACTGCAAGAAGCGAGAGAGGCGTTGGCAAGAGCTGATTCTAGCAGTTCAGACTCAGAAGATGAAAGCGGCAGCAAGAAGAAGAAAGACCAGGATAAACCCACGGAAGAGGTATAAAACGTTATACTAATAGTAGAATTTTAGTATAATTGTTGTCTAGTGACCAAGGGTTGAAGACAAATCAATTTTCAAAATAAAACTCCATAGAATTTGTATGTAATTAGGGTCATATGACGTCGCAGCTTGTTTTAAATAAATGATGCCTTGGAATTGTCAATAACGATGTCTATTGCCCATCACAGGCGGTGGAGCGTATGGAGGAACGTCTGGAGGCGGCGCACATGGACCAGAAGCGGCTGTTCCTGATCGTGTTCCAGCGCTTCATCATGATCCTGTCGGAGCACCTGGTGCGCGCCGACACGGACGCGCGCGACCCCGACACGCACTGGTACCGCAGCACCGTCGGCCGCCTGCGGCAGGTCTTCCTCTGCGTGAGTACACACATACATACAGATAGCGCGCGAGTTGAATGCAGAGCTCAGGTATGTCTCGTCTCAGGCCCCGACTGCATTCAACTCGCGCGCTATATGTACATACATACCCTGGCGATCCACAATCCTTTCAATAAATACCTTGGTGATCTCAAACTCGGACGTCTCTAGGAGTCCGTCGCACGGAGACCAGGAGGACAGGTTTACAGTGCGTAAAACATTACCGGCGTTAAAAAAAGACTTGCCCATCTCCTCTTGGATACATAAGCATTTGTATATTTTCTTGAGATTTTTGGTGCTCCTGGTCACGAAACAAAAGGTCTCAAGTTGGAATTCCACTGTTTGCAAATATTTGTGTGATTAACATGATCAAAAAGCTCAATCAAATTAAAATCAGAAAGCACAAGTATACATGCTTTTATTGTAGATAGGGAATTGTTGTTTGTCTGGCCACTATTTTTTTAAGTCACAGAACAACATCTGCCTAGACCTCCTGAGTCTGAATAGCCGAACTATGTTGTTTTTTCAGCACCACGAGCAAGTGCAGAAGTACAGCAGCACGCTGGAGACGCTGCTGTTCACGCAGGACTTGGACCCGCACATCCTGGACGTGTTCCACCAGTTCGTGGCGCTCACCGCCTGAGGTTCGCTGCTGGCGGACCCGGGGGTCGGCACGCTGCTTAGCTTGCGGTCCTTTGTCAAGCGATGCTTAGTTAGATAATGTTTAACCCCTCCTTCTCCTATCCCCTACCTAGTGATACATGATGATGTTCTTGATCACCGGCTCTTAGATTTACTTTTCGTTGAACGCGCTAGACCACTAAACCCCAAACCTCGATCCTACTTCAAAATATTTTGCATTTATTTTTGGACCCCTCCTTTTTCGAGCCTCACGTGATTCATGGACGGCCCCTAACGTGTACTGTGCTCACGTTGCCATGTGCCGTAGTACCCATCATCGCGGGTTTCAGTAACCAACGCTCCAGATACCGACATTTGTATTCAAGTAGACGTGTTTGTGATCACCAAGTCTCCGATATAATGATATCGATGCTCTAATAATACTAACATATAAAAAACACACACTTCAATAGGTTTGCTCGACTAGCCATTCATGTGCTCCAATAGATACTTACCGATTTTGTTCATCGATGATTTCAACAAACTATTCAAATCAGCAGCTTCGCCTTGAGAATTTTTTTAGATTACATCAATATTATGCTCCAGGCGCTGGACTTTAAAATAATCATCAAAGTCCTTTAGCTAGTAAATATGTTATGTCATTTGATGAAAACATAGAATCTTCTAAGAACTATAAAGGAAGATCCGTTGTTTTGCAGAAGCATAGAATGTTTTAAATAATATTGTCTCGTATTACTCTGGTGAGAATTAAGGCTCGAAATAGAGATAATTATAAATATGAAAGTTTGACCTAGCAAAGATTAGTAAAAATATACTGTTATTGAGTATTTTAATGAAGTTGTTGAATTGTGAAAATTGCATATGTTCGATGTTTTACATCATGCGTCATCGCAAATGGGTGAATAAGTAATATGCCATAGTGAATACCCAGAGGACTTACTGCTAGTGATATACAAAGTTAATGTATAAGTGTGTGAATAATGAGTTTTCTAAAATAAAATATCCTTTAGACCGCACAACCAAGTCGCCAGGTATTGTCACAAATATGGACGAGGCCTCACAGGAACCAATATTTACGGTGAAAAGACTACGTTATAGTTGCGCCATCTGGTGAATGTTTTCATTAGAATATTGTCTACGTTTTGTTTTTGTGTAACTTGATAAAATTGGTCCAATGTAATATTGCCTTCAGATTTTAAAAGTTGGTCGTCTAGTAAAAACTATTGGCTTGGTCGGTTACTCAAACGATAATGTCAAAGCAGCGGAAATTTGTTGTCAAAGTAAGCGCATGATTGTAATAATAAAATTTGAGATTTAGTTTTGGAGAAGGTCATAAACTATTCAGCTAGCCATACTATAAATTATTCATTATCTATGTTAAACCTGATCGTAAGGTTGCTTCTCAATTGTAAGGAAAGAGTTTTATAGATATAGGTTTATATTTAAGGACGAACTTCTATGCACTTGTTTTGTATAATAAATAAATAGTTGTAAAACTAATTGTTGTTTGATATTTTGTAATTTTGGATATAGCGCGATCTTTTCAAAGTATTATATTTGGCTTAATGTGGTTAAAGGGGCTTCCTGCCACTTTTGCTCTGCCTACACCTTCGGGGATTACGGACGTGATGTTGTGTATGTATGTATTTCAATCCCGGGTCGGGCCACAAATTTGTGGTTGGTTATTTCAATAATCGAAATTACTCAGTAACAGTCCTTAGTCAGGAAGTTGGCGCCTCGGAAAGCACGTTAAGCCGTTGGTCCTGCGCCTGACTTCTCCGGTCATGTCGACTTTGAGAGTGAAGGAACAGTGCACCTGTGTTTGCGTACACACTTGTGCACTATATTATCTCCTGCGCAGATGGCTGATCCTCGCTGAGATTGTCGGCCGTGACCGATATGGGTTAGGAGGATTATTATTTTGTATTTCAATGTAAGTTTATCTACTATGTTTATATTTTTATAAAATAAGCTTGTTATTAATTTTATTGTTATAATACAACTCCTGTACTTTAAAAAAACACCAGTCTCATTTCATCACCATTAGACATATAACAAAAAAATTCCACCTATATGAGCCAGTTCTCATTAGGTAATTAAGAAAACATATTTTCTACCTAAACTTATGGACCACAGGTATAGGAAGTACGTCAATAGATCAACTGCTTCGTGTTAAAATAAAGTCAAGAAAAAATTCCAAATAGATCAGTCTTTTAATATAGTAAGTGCTTCTCGATCACTTGATGTAGGCCAGCAGTTCCTCGACGTCAAGCCTGGAGCCTAGGTAGCAGGGCGCGCGCTGGTGGATGGACGAGGGCACGATGTCCAGGATCGGGATGGACCCGTTAGACGCCACTCCGCCCGCCTCTGTCACGATGAACGCCATTGGGTTGCACTCGTAGAGAAGGCGGAGCTGTAGAGGTTATAAAGTTTTATTTAGTGAGGATAACGGATTGGCGTGCGGAGGCAGTCCTACCGTCAATCTTGCTAAGTATGATAACAAAGTAATATCTGAAATTTTAATGACACATTTCTTTGTTATCGTGTGAGAAATAGTAAACAGTCAAAAAGTGTAGATTAAGTATTAGAACTCTTGTTACAAACTAGCTAAATGATACAGGAGTGGTCTGAATTTGTACAATTTGTCAATCCAGGCTGAGTTGACAAATTTTACAAAATTTCCGCAGCATTTGTGGGAATAAGAATAATTATGTAGTGTAGTAAACTAGTTACCCATGTTATTTAAGAAGATATTGAATCTAAATTTGAACAACACCCACGGTTTTCTAGAACAGGCAACTCAGTTTTCTTAGCACATCCGGAGTGTTAGAAACGGTCAGCTGATTATCATGGCAAGGGAAGGGTCAAATGGTGGGAATAATACCATACTAACTAACTAAACGTCACGCCCATAATCCCCAAAGGGGTAGGCAAAGTTAAAGGGGCATTCTACCCATGCCCTGGGCTTTAACGACGACCGCTTATAGCAGCTTCCTGGACACGACCTATACCGGGGGGCTATGTTTATCAGCATTCCCCATTGACTTTGTCACCACTGAAGGAAACTAAAAAACTTCTAGCAAGTGCGAAGTGTTTGCAATTGAATTCCCAGCACTGGCGGGGGCAAAGTTGGTGGGAAATAGTGGGAACAACCCATCAGCACCAACAAGACTTTCGCTGAAGTAATCTCACCTTGCCGTTGGGCGCGGAGCTGGTGGCGGGGTACATGAAGATGCCGCCGTACTTGATCGTGCGGTGCACGTCCGCCACCATGGAGCCCACGTAGCGGGCGCCGTACGCCTTGCCCACCGCTGGCTGTTTCTTCTCTTCAACGTACTTCTTCAGGCCTGGCGCCCATTCCGCCGCGTAACCTGTTCGGATGCACATATCGTCAGTAAATAGCTACTTAAGTGGATTCTCATCAGCAAGTGGCCCAGTGGTTGCATCCTAGTACTTAGTTGAGTAAGAAATATAGGATTCAGGACATTATTTGGAGTAGGTACAAACATTTTGTTATTATTCAGAATTACGCAGGCTTATTTCTGCGAGAAAATGAACTCTTGAACAGGAAAAAAACGGATTGCTTATATAGATATGGGATAGATTTGTAATATTGCTTTATGTAGATATATCTTCAATATTCCCAGTGGCAACATCATTTGACTATGACAAACTTAGATATGACAAAAGAATACCTTTATAATTTAAATGTGTAAGCATCACTTCGTAGAGATAAGAGGGGTTTATATTTGCGATGTTAATAGTTATATCAACATGCGAGAAATTACCTGCGCGAGTGTTGTTTATGATATCCTTAACACATTGGCTGCTTTAGCTACTTAGCTCGGAGTCAGATCAATGTATGTGATGTCACCGGATATTTATTATTATTATTTATTTATCCTCTACAGTAGGTATACGCGATTCAGTCCCGTAATATTATTTCTAGTGATAATCTTATTAAATGCCCCTTACCCTCATTTATAGAATAAATTTTCCCCTTCTCCGGTATCCTCATGTTGGGGTCGGTGAGGATGAACTCGCCGATGGAGGGGTCGTACATGAACCCGTTGACGCCCTTGCCCTTCCCCAGCGACAGCACCATCATGGTGGCGGAGCCGTACAGCGCGTAGCCGGCTGCCACCAGCTGGTTGCCCGGCTTCAGCGCGTCCGCTTCAGTCGGCTCGCCATCCGACTGCTTCCTGCGATAGTTTATAATAATAATTATATTCCTAAGAATATTAGAGGACTATACTCGGAGAAAAAGTTTGGATAAGGGAAGGACGAGGGTCATTGTGTCAGTTTTTACTCACACTCTCGAGTTTGACATTCGAAGGGATAAATATAAACTGCTATTTAGATAGACAGAAAGACAATAGTCCTTGGACTGTAAACATTCTTGATCGGCCATTTTAATATATAGATTATAATAAAAAACAGAAATAAAAATATAATAAAAAACAATTGTTTGATCCCAATTTTAAGAGCTTCCCGTGATGAGGACTTACCTACGAATTCTGTCTACCCAAGTAACACACAAGCATGATAACAGTACTAATGCGACTCATAACACAGTTAATAGTTACGTAACATTTGTGTTACAGTTAAGGAAATAGCTAAATTCTGACTAACGTTGTATTACGGCTATTAAAATTTTTTAAGCTTAGTAAAATTTGTATAATTTCGGCTTCTTTCTTAAGGCTTAGTAATAACTTTTATTCTCAATATTACACAAACGTTTCTAAGCTTACAGAGTTTCACATAGCTTTCATTTGCATAACAGTAAGCTAAAAGATAACAAGCTGAATAAACGTAATGTACAATACTATTATACAAACATTATTAAGCTTATTGCTGTTAAAAATGCTATATTCTGTATAAAGTACCCTCAGCAACTAGATGCTGAATAATAGTGTTAAAATTCGGTTTTAAAATGCTTGTATCTGAATAACAGCTTTAATATTATTTTGAAATCTTATAAGGTTCTTTATTTTGCGAATTATTCAGCTGCTGATAAAAAGTATTTTCTGGGTTCTAATTAAGCTTATATTGGTATAAAAGAAATGTAGACATAGTTTATAACTCTATTACACATACTTCTATTCTTATACCGAAACTAGCAGTTTTAAAGTTAGTTAAACAGTATTTACACAGAAGAATGCTGAATATTGTTTTATTTGTAGATATTTATTAAACGTTAGTTGTTGTAAGTTGGGCGTAGGCAGCATAGTGTTTAGTAAACTAGCTGTGGAAGAAAGCGGTCAAGCTAACCTTAACAGTCAAGTGCGATCGTACATAGAAGAGTGTTCCGTACCCGCAATTTCATATACAGACTGTGTGGGTGACGATGATTACACATCTAGTGGAGATGAATCAGATGAGAATATTAACGAATTCAAAAATACGCGCGGTCCGAATCATTTTATTCTAGCGTTTTGTATTTGTAGTACATTCAATGCGGTAGTATAAATCTACCTTTTGTTGTGTCCGAGGTTTTGAATTTGTCTATACTCAAATTATGTGTCATTATGATATTATTAATACGTATCTTTAAATAAAAAAACTATTGTATACCTATCTATATTGTAATCTGAATGTCGAAAACGGCTCCAAGAATTTTCATAAAATTTAGTATGTAGGGGGTTTCGGGGGCAATTAATCTATCTAGCTAGGTTTAATTTTGTTTTAGGTTTCCGTTTATCTATACTTATAATAAATCTGTAGAGAGGTCAATTCTGTACATGAAATATATTTTCAAAATAACTATCAGGGGGTGATTAGTGATCGATACTGATGCCAAAAATGCAATCAGTAAAATTTTTGTCTGTCTGTCTGTCTGTATGTCTGTATGTTCTTTTTAGAAACAAAGACTACTCGACGAATTTTAACGAAACTTGGTACAATTATTCTTCATACTCCTGGGCAGATAGTATACTTTTCATCACGCTACAATCAATAGGAGCAGAGTAGTGACGGGAAATGTTGGGAAAACGGGAGAAGTTACTCCATTTTTAAGCTTCCGTCGCGTGTGCAGCCTTGATGGTTAAAGTTACATAGAAATCATGTATGACGGAAATAGTCTATATAATATTAACCATAAACGCGGGTGACACCGCTGGCACAGCTAGTGTAGGTATAGTATAATATCCGTTTGTTTTCAGACAATGAAAAACTGCTACATTATCATTAGAATAGATGGGGAACCAAAAGAGACCTCGTTTCTTTTCCCTTTTTAGCATTTTAATAAGGTATGCAGTACATACGAGTAGTTAACTCAAACTAGACATAGGTACGTAAGTTGAAAAAAAAAAAACATGATTACCACAGCTTTTTTTCTAAATAAAACAAAATAAAAAAAATATTTTACATCCTTTTTACGTTAGATTGGTATACCTAAATAGCTTTAATTCATTTGCTTAATTATTTTTTTTTTTATTTAAGTGAAATGATTGAATTGAATATAATAGTTAAATAATAAAGTTCGATCGATCACCTAATCATTTTTCCACGAAATTCTAGTTTTTGATTGTTCTGTTTTGAACCCTAATAAGCTGTTTAATAAAACATGTGAACAAATACTCAACTGTTATTCAGAAATTATTCCGCCATACCGCGCTTTGCCAAATAAAGGCTTAATATGTGACGAGTCAAAACTATTATTCAGCAGCAGCTCGGTAAAACAGCTCCGTGAGCAACTAATAATCAGATTTATAGGAATCGCCATTATAACCTCAAAAAAAAATGTTTTTGGAATTGTTTTTGCTATCAAATGCTGTGTTTTATTAATTCAGATACAAATTCGAGTATTATACATAAACTAATTATTACTTTTAAAACACTAAAATAAGGAATTACGTTAAAAGTTTTTTTTTGCCTTATTTCTGTCTTGTACATTAACTTATTTCTATCATTAAACTTCGATATTGAAGCGGCGCGTAAAACCAATAGTTACAGGACATACGTTATTGACGACAAAATTACTTGCGCAATATTATTTCACTTGTATAATAGCTAAAACTCGTATTTTTAAAAATTACTTAACAATTCCAAGTATTCATTCCGTCCACATTAATATCTTAATAAATATTAATGATGTCAACAATTTCTTGAAGGAAACACACATTTTGTTTGAAATAGTGTGGTACAAATGTGCTTATAGCTGAGTAGTTTTTGAATATCACAGCCACAAATATTTATCTGAATAAACATGATAAAACATCTGTGTATAAGTAACGACTGCCGTTTTTCAGACGTTATTAAGCTATGTGGACAATTACATTGCTACTACTCAGATTTTATATTGCTATTATTCAAATTAAAGCATTTAAAAGTGTGCCCAATTTGCTTGAATAAGAGCTGAGTACACGTTTACTCAGACATTAATCCACAGCTTTTTAAGCTTATCGCTCCCGGGTTTGCTGTTACTAAGACCTTATACTGCTATCTGTGTTACTTGGGTAGTCACAGATTGTGGTATTGCTAGATCCACAGCGTCATAAACGCCGCATCGGCTTATTATTCACTTAATTACTATACTACAGTTTAAATCTAAACTGTATTAGAATCATGCAATCGCTTACATAGATAACAATTAAAAGTCAAGGTAAAGACTTTGAATTGTTATCTATGTAAGTAGTTAATGACACGTTACGCGATATATTTATGTTATGTCTATTAGAATTTATTTAACTACAACGTGGTTTATTAAGTATGTACAGTCACATCATTATATAACAGTAATTTAATAAAAGTGAAGACACAATATCGACTTTTTACTTATTATGTATCAATAACCACCTAAGTAGTTATATTTTGATTCCTGTAAGAGAAACCACTAGGCGACACAATCTATCGGGACAGAACCGCTTGAGCGATGTCATTTGTTTTGTAATCCGTACCTACACGTAATCTTGCTCTAAATTCAGTATTAAATAGATTTTTTCTAGTTTTAACTTTCCGATACAGGTTTAGTAATAATAAGATACCCTTTTTACTCCTAACAGCAGAAATGGAAAAGATCTCCGTGGAAGTGCTAGATTCAAAATTTATTTATTTATTTATTTATTGAATTACCAACATAAGATACAGCATAAACTAAAGTAATCATACAATAAAAAAAGCTTAGTACTAACTGTTCTTACAATTATAGGTAATTACAGCATGCAATTATCATAATATTGTTAAAAAAGTGAGAACAAAACAGTAGTGTAAAAATAAATTTATATATATGTAGAGAACAGAAAAAATTTAAAAAAATAAAAAAAATCCAGGAAAGCGACTAAAGCATGCTAAGGTTGATCATATTCTCTTAGTAAAGACAGAAACCCGGGAAGTGTTTGGGAGTGTATGTCGAGATCGGGAATTCTCCCAGTAAGGTCATTATACATGCGGGACAGACGAACAACTGGTGAATTGCGACCCATTGTGGTTCTGCAAAATCTCTTTCTGAACAGCCCACAAGGATGGCGTGGTACTCTGTTTGGTACATTGAATTGTAACTTACTCAGCAATGCAGGGCTATCGATGTGGTCGTTTAGCAACTTGTAGAGGTAAGACATATCCAAAAAGGCGCGTCGCGTAGAAAGCGGAGCCAACCGGAAGTGGCCCAGTTTATCTTTATATGTTATTAATGTTTTAGGAACCTTAAATCTGTAAGTCATGCTGCGAATAAACTTTTTTTGTACCTTTTCTATACGATTTATGTGTATATTGTAGTTTGGACACCATACATAAAAAAATACTGTACTTATATCTAAATAGTTTTTTTTAATATGAGTCCATTAATTATTTTGGTCTGGTTCCCCTATATAAGGGTTACGAAGGCCAGATCGGCAGTCGCTCCAACGTAATTATCAGACTCGCTAAATCCTGGATTATGGTCTAAGCGGGCCCCGTCTTAGCACGGAACATAACGCTATAAGGATGATGAATGCCCGATAAGATTTATAGTCGCATTTCGGTGCGTCTCAGTAGGACACGTTGGTACATGGTTCCCTTACTTGTAAATGGAGAAGATTGAGCCAACGGACACTAGGCACTCAATGTTGGAGGAGCCATCGAGGGGGTCGAAGCACACCACGTACTTGCCTCGTCTCTCGGTTTCTACCTGCAATCAATAATGCGTAACTAAGCAATTTTGGATTTTTTTATAAAATTATCACGTCTGAAAGAAATAATCTTAAAGTAATTCGTAATTAATTACAACCGCTCTCTCTCTTTTTAGGGTTCCATACCCAAAGGCAAATGTGGGCATTTACTCGTTAATCCGTTAATCACAGATTAAAGAAAGGGAAACAAACGAAAAGGAAATTATTTATATTAGTGGAAGTAGAAATAATGAAGAAGAAGGGGGTGATTTTACAGCAGGGAGTAACAGTACTCAGTTTGAAGTAAATAAGTCTAGATGCAACAAATCTTTGAAAAACAAAGTTCACAATTTGAGTTGGGAATTGTCAGTCTGGAAAATATTTTTAATTTATTTTATTTTATACAATTTACTAGACTAGTGAGGTAATAAATAAATTAGCTATCTTGTTTTTAAATCTGGTAAGTAATTTTAAAGTAATTTATGTGTATTGACTGGCTCGATGGTGCATTCGGTAGTGACCCTGCCCCACGCGCCAAGAGTTGTGGGTATCGAACCCAACTCTTGGCGACACCCACCCAGGACAAACATTCGTGTGATGAATACTTGTGTTTGTTCTGTGTCTGGGTGTTAATATCCAATAATTTAGTATATATTTGTGATACCACTGTTGTTTCTGATATCCGTAACACAAGTGCTTTGGCTACTTAGCTCGGATTCTAGAGAGATATACTTATATTTATGTTAAAAAACGGAGATCAGTGAATAAATCACTTATCTCTAAGTTTTTTAACATGATTGGTAAAGTACTTTCGTTGACGTTACCAACCCACACTGGGCTTGATCCTCGACCTCTCTTGATATAGTTATCGGTAGCAAAATTAAGAAAGAATAAGTACTTACATAATTTTATAAGCAACCCGTAATAAATAAATAGATATCTATTGGTGTATGTGCAGAGACCAACGAAGACTCAACTTGTTTAAGACTTGAACATTACCATGTTCAAGTCTTAAACAAGTTGGTACAGAAGCGAAGAGCTTATTTTAAAGTCAGAGGCTCCTACAACTCCTAAAGCTTACTTGTATCACGGAGCTGTTTTCCTCTGAGACGAGAAGGCATGTGGTGTATGAAGATTTGAGCATATTGATGAACAGGTCATTTGAGAGGACATCGAGTTTCTTGACCTCCTCGCCTTGGACGTTTGTGTCGCCTGAGATGCCGTGACTGAAACGAAAACATACTTGATAAGACTATGGATACCTACAGAATTATCACATTAGACAAAATATCGTCAAGTAGGTAGGAAGATAAATAAAGGTGATTGCGTATTTTTTTTTTATAAATCTTAGTGCTTCTGTAGAATTTTGAAACCACTATGCGAAAATATATATCTATCCAGAACCTAAGTTTACCTTGAGTAAATTCGTTTGTAATTTTGTCATTTCCGACCCCAAATACTTAAAAATGCTTGAAATGGAACTGACCGATTATTATTCGATCCCAGACTAGTGGTGAATACAAAACAAGACAAGAAATGAAATGAAAGTAGGTATGACAAGAAACAAAGGGCGTTAGGTATATCGAGCTCAAACTGATTTGATTGCAGTTCAGATCCAGGACATTCTGAGATTAGTGACCTACCTACTTATTTAATTTTTTGGCGCAAAAACGTTTCCTTGAAATCACAGTGCGTAACGATTAATGCTTATAAAAGCAAGTCAATTAGAGCATTTTTAATTGGAATTTTAGTGGGATTTTTATAAGTAGGTACGATTTAAACAATTAAATTGCATTATGATAAAATTAGGTAAGTATTACCTTTGTACAGTTAGGCAATCTTGAAAATCTATGAAATTACTGATTCCCATTTTAATTGTTGTACTTATACCTAAATGTTGAGATAAAGAAACCTAATTATGTCTTTCAATTTACATAAGATTTAGTAGACCTTTATGAGATGAGTATCTATTTTGTTATTATTTCTAAAAATAGAATCGAAAGGAAGGAGTCTCAGTTTTTGGGACCTTGAATGCCTACGGAGTGAAGTGTCACAAACTTACTTACTTACTAGCTTATACGAGTAATACCTATTCATGACGAAGCGACTGGCGACTAAAGTTCACTGGAATATTAATAAATATGAAATTGTTTTGAACCGGTTAAACTGGTTTCGTTTTGCCGAGTTGTCGGCGACGGGGGTGTGTCCCAATGTGGCCTATCAGGTAGGTATCATACCTACATTTTGTTACCGGCAACAATTTGCCATTAAACAAAAATGTATGCATTAGGGACTGCAGGACAAAATAGTTTGAGAACTACTTTTGGTAACTTACATCTAAAAAGTGACTGCTTGGTTCGTCTTTATTTGATGCATAGATGCGTTTGCGACAATTTATGTTGGCTTGTCCAACGGGTGTATGAGTAATTAAAATTGTAATAGGTAAATTCGTAAAACGTTGATTAAGAAGATAACTAGAGATATATATTTTAAATGTTGACGCTTTATCTAGCTCGTAAATTTTCCTCTGAGATTCAATGTTATTTTCTTGTTAAACCAATATAACTTGCATCCACATAATTACAGTAAATAAATGTCTAGTTGTTGTTATTGTAGGCCGTAATTAGATATCTAATCTATATTATCTTATACATAGATTAGATATAAAGAAATCTGTATTCTATAAATAAAAAAATCTATAATAAATTAGAAATTACTATCTCTTACCTATTAGGTACTTAATTGGATAATATTCTTTGATCCTTTAAAAACTAATTGTTCTATTTCTAATCTTTAAAAACTATCCTTTAAAAACTAATTTGTTCTATTTTAAAATAAATATTTGAATATCAAGTTTACTTAGTGCCTATAAATTGTTTTCTTCCTTTGACTACAACTTAATAAAAACTACCCGAACATAAATATTGAAGCTAGAAATGGTTTGAAACAGAAAAGTAAAAAATATTGTAAAAACACTTATCTACGTAGACGAAAAAAAAAAATTTGATGAATAGAATTATATATAAAACTATCACAATATTGAATATTTAATGCTCATTTCTCTTAGTTTTGGGGACCAACAAGTAACGATCAGACGTAATTTCTACCTGCATTAAATTTTTTTTTGCGTCGTTTTTAGGATATTAAAATATCGATTTCATTTATTTTATGTCTCAAAGAAAAAAGATCAAACATTAAAATAGATGACCATTTAGATTTTTTTCTTTGCTGTTACTTGCAAAATTAAAACGATCGTTTAAGGTAAGCCTTACTTTTCTTGACCTTAGTTTTTCTTTTGAGTACCTAATTAGGGTAAATATCATTTTTTTTCGTAAGAATCACCTCTCAAGTTTCAAATAATATTTACACATGTATTTTGGGCTTATATAATTATTATACTTATGTACCTACTTAATTGATCGTTCTAATAAAATTTAATGAAAGTTCTGCCGCTAGACATTACTAGTTAATCTAGATAAACATTTAGGCATGTAAGCAAACTTACAGTTTAGCAATGCCGGCTTTCCTCACCGCCGACTGTATGGCCTTCACAGCCGTCTGTATGGAGTTGAGGAGCTGCGTGAGGTCCCCCGTGGCGGAGGGCGCTGTGCGCTGCTGGCCCAGGACCCACCGCGTCAGCGTCATCGCGTTCACGTCAAACGCCGGCCCCTGTTGTGACATTTTCGCTATTTTAATGAGGAATGCGAACGGAATTGGCGGCACTTCAGCTCAACTGATGCCGGCGTACTGACGTATTTGTAGCAATGCACGACGAGCGAGTCGTGCTCTGGCCGAAGGTCAGATAGGTGCGGAGCTGGCGAGTCGATAAAATATGTGTTAATGACACAAGTAAGGCGAATGTACATAGATTGGGCCCCGGCGTAATTGTAGGCTGATAACGTTGGATTGGCCTGAACTAAAGGATGATTCAAGTAATTCTCTGTGTGTAACATGCAGCAGAACTTAAATCGGCTTGCAGTATGCAACTTCATCATAATCATCACCTAGCGTTATGTCCGGACTACAGGTTCAAAACATTTTTTGGATTACCGCATATTATGCCAATTTGATATGTAAGTACTATTTTCAAATAATAACCACAAATAAATAAATAATCTTTCTGACATCGGTCGTGACTGATGGATAAATCTTAGACAGCTAGATACGTTTTTTCGTGAAAATAGATGCATTTCAGAGTATTTTATTATATTACATTTCCAAATAAGTACCTAAGTGTGCCACGACCGCTCCCCTAGCTGTCATAACGGCCCCCATTTGCCTTAGGGCCCGCTACTGCCTTCTTGAAGATCTTCAGCGCCCACTAAGAGGCGGTGCCGCCCCCGTTGGGATCCTATGGCTTAGACCATGATCCAGAATTTAGCGAGTCTGATACATTCAAGCGACTGCCGATTTCACCTTTGTAAGCCTTAGATAGAGGAACCCAACAATTATTAGATCATAGTTAAACATCTATAGCTGTAGGCAGGTTTCATCACGATGTTTTCCCTTACCGCCGTGCTAATGACATAAATACGTACATAGATTTGTAAAATCCAGAGGTACTTACGTGCCCGGATTTGAACCGCTCTTCTAACAACTTCTTTTTAAATAACAACATACTTTGTATACATTTAATATTAAATGGTGATTGAATGATAGAAAATATCACGTACCTACCTACCTATCTTCTTTTCTATCATTCTCTTACTTTAGTTTGCTGCATGTCTCCTAGCCTACATGTTATCTGCCGGCTGTTTTTGTATTTTGGGGGCACGGTTGTTGTTAGTTTTGATACCAAATGATGTAATAATATTTATATTTTTATAATATTTACTTGTTGTTAATAAGTCATTTTCTATCACTGTTTTAGAATTATTCATAAATCTTAAAACTTACTTGATTTTAAGTATAAGGAGTAAGTATATGTAAATAAATAAGTATCCGAAGACATCACATACTTAGGCAGTGGTGGATTTACACTAGGGGCAGTCGGGGCTAGTGCCCAGGGCGGCAAATTTTCTAGGGCGGCAAAATTTGGAAACTGAGAAAAAAGTTTCTTTACAATACATAATTAACTAATTCTTTTAAATAAACATTTTATCTTTCAAGGAATATAATTTATGCATTATGTATTGAATTAAAATTTTTTATACTATAATATAGGAAATTTGAGTGAAAACTATTCAAATAGCTTAATTAATTTATTTCCATAAAGGTTTGAAATAATAAAAGTTGATATTTTTATTTTCTGAAATTATTTTCTGTAAATTATTCTATTTTTTATGAAATAAGATATCAAAACTATTAAAATAAAATTTAAGTCATAGGGCGGCATTTTCTTCAGTGCCCCAGGGCGGCACAAATTTAAATCCGGCCCTGTACTTAGGTACTTACCTAGGTATATTTATCTGACTCCAAGGTAAGTAGCTTAAGCACTTGTGTTACAGATATCAGAATCAACAGTGGTATTACAAATATATACTAAAATATTGAATATTAACACCCAGACACAGAACTAACACAAGTATTCATCACACGAATGTTTGTCCTGGGTGGGGATCGAACCTATATCTCTTGGCGCATGGGGCAATGTCATTACCGAATGCGCCATCGAGCCAGCCAAAGTAATTAAGTAGATATAAGTCTAAGTAGATAAACCCATCTAGGTACTAATAATTTTGTAGAGCTATTTGGATATTTATTTTTCATAAAGCTGTACTAAGTCACAATAATTTGCAAAAAACACAGAGTTTATTTGTTTTCAGCGATCTCGGTGCTTTGTCAGATTAAATTATTACTTACTACAGATAACAGGTTATCTGTGTTACTTACTTATTCCCTAAAACATATGAAAAAATATTCAATTATTATATCATGATTTCGAGACAGAGTATTTATTCAATAAAATTTAATAGGACAGGACAAGAAGACATATTGGTAGGTACTCATTTATTTTAACAAATGCTTATATGATTTGTAATAATGTTTAAGCGTTGCAATGGAATACGTAATACATACTTGCATTAAATGAATTACGGTACAATTTTATTTGTTTAAGTTTCTTAACTGTTAGTAACTGTGTTTGAAATCTTATTTTTGCTTTTAATAATTACATTGCCCGATAGCTTTTATTAAGAATGTGTACATACATACATACATACATAACATCACGTCCATAGTCCCGGAAGGGGTAGGCAGAGTCAAAGGGACAGCAGGCCCCTTCAACCACATTAATTTGAATGTGTACATATTATTTTAATACATATTATCTAGTTTACAAATTAGACTTTCATACCTACATAATTAACGAGTTCTAATAATTGCTCGAAAAATAATGTTCATTAGCATTCAATTGATATTTATTTGTAATCCGTCATTTACTTCATATCTGTGGTTTTATTAAACGTCAGTTGAAATGTCAGTCAAACAAGCTGTCAAATTGTATAAATAAATATGGCACCCAAGCTAAAATTTGCCGAAGGTAATTTTTATTGTTTTCTCTGAGTTTTGTTGGGCAAATCAGTTTTTATTTACTTTCGTATAAAAGTTTAATAGCGTTTTAATTTATTCATCTCTTTATTTTTTATTTTTTAGGAGAGAAAGTGCTATGTTTCCATGGTCCTCTAATATACGAGGCAAAATGCCTCAAAAGTTCGGTGACAAAGGATAAACACATACGTTACCTAATACACTACGCAGGGTGGAACAAGAAGTAAGTATTAATGAGTAAATTAGAGCTGTACATGATTGCATTCTGAAGTAAAAACCTAAAATTGTAGGTTATGTACATCTATGGGGATTCAAACTCAAACTCAAAATATCTTTTCTTACGTAGGCCTCAAAAAAGCACTTATAAATCATCAAGTAATAGGTACATAATAGAACAATTTTATTCTACCACCGGCACGGAAATGTCGCATCTACCAAAAAGAAACCGGCAAGAAACTCTGTAGTTATTCTTTTCAATGCTAGATTGAATATACTAATTAAAATGTACAGATTATATATATATATATTTATACCAAGTGATACTGTTAATGTTCGTCAAAGATTCAGGCGAGTATTATTACAAATAAAAGGTAAACTCTGGATAACTTATATTGTGCCACCAAGTTGACAAGTATGACATGTGTGTCGGCCATCGCTTCACTCGATGCATATTTGAGGCAATGTAACAACCCGTGGATTGGATTCATATGTACATTGTCTGTGTGAATACTTATATAATTGGAGGGACAGGCCTTTCTTTTAGGCAATGATAAGATAAGATAAGATATGTAGATCATACAGTCTTCAATAAATTAGAATTTTTTTATTGGGCATATACTCATTTAAGATAGAGAATTTTAGAATAAATCCTAATTGAATAGCTAGTCCATTCAGACAGTAATAGTATTTGCTGTATATATTGTATAAGTACCAATATACATGGTCTTAATATGGTCATCCAATAATTTCAGTTGGGACGAGTGGGTGCCAGAGAGTCGAGTGCTGAAGTACAATGAAGCAAATGTGCAGCGACAGAAGGAAGTGCAGCGGGCGCACTCTGCCCAGCCAGCAAAGACGAAGAAAAGTAATAGGATTTGTTTTTATTTGTTCTTACATAGAGAATTTTGCTTTTGGCTGATGGTGGTTAAAGGGGCTGCTGCCCCTTTGACTCTGCCTACCCCTCTGGGGATTACGGGCGTGATGTTATGTATGTATGTATGTATTATCATAGAATAACGGTCTTTCTCTGGTAAGCACATCAATAAAAAGATGTAGGATGTTATGAGACATCAAAAGGAACACATTTTACATCCCACTCTTTTTTATTAGTCAGATAAAAGGACTAATTAATTCCTGTTTGATTTTTTACAGCGATTAAGTTAAAAAAATAATAATGCAATTTACATAATGGTAACTATAAATTTTTTTGCTTGACAGCACCTGCCAAAGGGCGGAAATCAGAAGCAGCAGCAGCAAACACCACCCCGGCTCGGGAAGAGTCCAGGGCGTCCACTCCAGCAGGTGAGTTTAAATAATATCTGCTAGTTGAACGGGCTATTATTACGATTTCCTTTTTGCTTTGCACATAGTAAATAACAAATTAAGCATATTCTGCAAAAGTTGCCACTTGTTGTTTACTATATTCAAATCAAAAAATGTCCTTACTTAAGTTCGCTCTAAGAAAGAATTTATAAATCATCAAGCTTACTATCATACAAATAATGTCTGTTAGAGATTAAGATTCAAAATGTAAGGTCTACCAGAGTAGACCAGCTCCCAAATGGTCACTTGTTCACCAGCATGTTAAATGTGTCGGCTATCGCCTTACACTACAACCCTCAAATGCAATTTAGTGATCATGTCTACTCCAGCAACCCTATCAAGCAATTAACAACAAAGAAAACTGTATTAAGCTGCATACAAAAATCTAGACTCTCATATCAGTTTTCAGTTGAATATCCTTTTCTATCATATTTCGTATATTGCAATGGATATCAAAAATAAAATCAAAATTCTAAACTTAAAACCCAATTAAAAGGATAATAGTTACTTAAATAGATATAAAATCGAAGGAAGTTACACTGACTTCGCTTTTATATACACTGTGTAACACCCAAATGTTTGCTATAGTTAGTTCAGAAATTAATCTCTTGATTTAATCATCTCTCATAGTACCACTCACTTTATCAAGCTGTGATAATGTTAATTTGTGTTTTAGGTAAAGAAGAAGTGGCGCCGACGCCTGCAAAGGCTACGAAGACACAAAGTAAAGATACCCCAGCAGATTCTGGTTCTGACCAGCCCAAGTAAGCAGATTTACTGAACTTAAAATATTAACAAATTGAAATTGATGGGTGTTAATATCTAATATTTAAGCATATATTTGTAATACCACTGTTGATTCTGATATCTGCAACACCTCAGAGTCAGATCAATGTATGTGATGTAGTCTGATGTTTATTTATTATTATTATTTAATAATTGAATACAAAAATATTATTTGTATTGTAAAGTCATATGAAAGAGTATATTTTATATCTCATCTCATAAACGAATATGGTGGATAAGCTACAAATAGAGCACAACCTCTAAATTAAAAATAATGAGGTGATCTCAGATGACTGGGACTCAAGGCAAGGTGATGAGGTGTGTACATCCTAAAATATGGATTATTTGTAAGAATCAGGTCTGGCAACCTATCATGAATGTCTGAAAATATAAACATCCTTGGCCTAATTTATTTTGGGAGATGAAGTTTTACCCATGCTAACAGGGCACCGCAACAGACTTATTTCAGATTTGGCTCTGGTTTTTTTGACAGGTAAATATAAATTATTTTACTAATACAATGACGGTCTAACTAATCGAAATTTAAGTAGTTAGTAGAATAAGTTGGTAAAAGATATTAAAACATAAGACATATACTTTTATTTTTGGCTGAATGTGGTTAAAGGGGCCTGCTGCCCCTTTGTCTCTGCCTACCCCTTCGGGGATTATGGGCGTGATGTTATGTTATGTTACTCAATATGTCATATGTTTAAATATCTATCTATTTTTTTGTTTACTGTTTTTATGACTCAAGATAATTATATCTTCCACCATTATGTTATCATCCTTATTCTAATATGACGTTTTATTGTTAACAGAAAAAAACGCGGCCGGCTAGACTTATCAATAGAATCGGAGGAGCAGTACCTAGCAAAAGTAGAGGTGAAGATAAAGATACCCGAGGAGCTGAAGGTGTGGCTGGTGGACGACTGGGACGTGATCACGCGCCAGCAGAAGCTCGCCATCCTCCCCGCGAAGCTCACCGTCGAGCAGATTGTAGACAACTACCTGGCCTTCAAGAAGTCCAGCAAATCCCACAACCAGGCTAAGGAATCAGTATTAGTGGACATCACGGAGGGCATCAAAGAGTACTTCAACGCTACCCTTGGCTCACAACTGCTGTACAAGTTTGAACGACCTCAGTACAGTGAGATTTTGCAAGAGTACCCGGATACACAGATGGCCCAAATTTACGGGTCGATACATTTGCTAAGACTGTTTGCTAAAATGGGCCCTATGCTGGCTTACACAGCCCTTGATGAGAAATCCCTACAACATGTGCTCACTCATATACAAGACTTTTTAAAATACATGGTCACTAACCGGTCGACACTCTTCAACCTTCAAGACTATGGCAATGCGACCCCCGAGTATCATCGGAAAGTTCAGTAAATTTAAGTTTAGTTTTAAGTATGAACTGTTCAATAAGCTGACTAAATATAGTGATTATGTTTGTATCTTTTGTATTGATTTATCATATTATCTAATTTGCATCTGTTAACGGGAATGCAAACACTTAGCATTAAAGAGTTGATTGGAACTGCTTTTTTGGTAAACGGTATTTAAAACACTAAAAATCAGTTGATATGGCAAACACAATTATTTATGCTGTTTATCGAGTTTAAAAACGAATTAAAATAATGGTTTCAAATCCGTTGATATTTGGGTTAATTTTTTCAGCACAATTTTTTGCATATATTTTGCGCTATCATCACGGGCCACGGAGCGATAAGCTTCATGAACCACATTCAGCCAAAAATAACTATCTAACCCAGCCCATTGTCCCATTTTGGTATGGGAATTAAAAATAATGTCAACTGTGGTTTTTGTGTAGCATGTCCTAAAAGGCGACTAGTGGTATATCGGGTTTTGCGTGTGTGATTGTGTAGGCGACAATTTAGCCACTTGTCACTACTTTTTCACAAGGTACAAACACCTTTAAGTCAACAATCAGAATATCAACCAACTAATATGAATCTACCCCTGATTTGTAATGTTACTTCTACTGAAGAAACTCGCAAGAAACTCGGTAGTAACTCTTTTCAACAATATCTTACAAGGCTTGTCAGCAGTGGCGGACTAACCGGGAGGCGGAAGGGGCGGTCTTCCCCGGGCCTCAGGTCCTAGGGGGCCTCATATTATCTTAATGTTAGGGTCTAGGACAATTTTAGCTCTGCTGGAACCAGAATCATGTGCTGGATTGCAATCCCTACTTGCCATATAACGCCACCACCCCAGCGACATTATAGCGAGCACGACTAATAAAGCTTGCTGCGTTAAAAAAAAAACTTAAGTAGATAATTGTTTTTATAATAGGCAAGATGACTAAAAAAATCTATTTAGTCTGTCAATTAGATTATAAAAAAAAATTAAACACGTATTTTTTTTTATAATTCGTCAAACAAACATTGACGAAGAAACTATGCATTCAAGTTGCGCGTGACGTCATGCTTTCGTAAAATTTTTACTAAAAAGTGACGTCGCAAGCCCCCATTCCAAAACTTTGATGCTCCTTATCTTTGTGATTTTTTGATAATTTGATAATGCGAAAAATATGTGTCAGTATTTTTGTCTTAATTATAGTTTTTTAATGCAGTCATCATCCCTATTTAGATTTATTGCCATAGAATTGTGCATGGCACAAATAGTACACAATATTTAAAAAGAATATGTATTTTTTTTAAAGAGTAAGGTAAAGTAATGAGTTCTCAAACTGCACTGTTGCAGGAGACCTCGTCCACGTAGCCGCTTATGTAAGCGCGGTTATTAATTAGTACATATGTGGCGTGGCGCTGAATGCCGCGTGCTGACCGCGTTGCGACCGGTGACTCACGCGCCGCCGCCGCCCAGGGCTGCCGATAGATACTAACTGAGCTATTAGCCTATACTCAGTGCTGAGGTACTTGCATACATACCAATATGCCCGCAATCCCCGAAGAGCTAGGCAAAGGAGCAGTCATCTCTCTCAACCACCTTTTTTTTGCCCTTGGTCTGGGACAATATAATGTTTCTCGTCAAGCATGTCGTAAATGGCAATTAATGGGGATATGTTGTTGTTTTTGGCTCAATGTTGTTTTGACAGGGTTGATCTCGCATTTCGTGGTGTCTATGAGTGCCAAGAGTGCATTAATCTGATCAAAGTATGTGTATATTATCTGTATTCATTTATTTGTTCTAACAATCGGCAACCCTAAATAAGTGCAGTCTGCAAAAAACAATATACGCAGATCCTTTTAGTCAACACGGTCAAGCGCAGCGGCGATCGATCATTGGTCGCGTAACGATCGGCGGCTTGCGCCTGCGCACTCGAACACTATGCGTTGCCGTGATCGAGGCTTTGAGCTTTTAATCTTGTCGATCTGTTATGTGAACGTAAATACTCGGATTTACTGGTACTATGTGATTAGGTATGAGATTGTAGGTACCTGTGAATGCAGTTCCATATTTATCTGAGCGGTTTTGGATGTTTATTGGTAGTAGATACTTACTAGTTATTCTAGCAACTTCAATCGCGTTAATGTAAATTTATTTTCAGTCCGTTAGGTATATGCTTTTACGTCTGACAACGAGTACGCAAAAATGTTTTTAGATATTTAAAAAGTAAAATAAGGAATAAACTTTAAAATTTATATATCTGTTATTGATGCTAAAACTTCAATGGTATATTCTTACCTTATGAACAGAAAAATGATTAACGGACGGTTTTCGTAAAACTGGCGGGAAACAGTGGGGTTACTTCGTAGGCGAGCGGAGTTATTCGGCCCAAATAGGTGGTGGATGAAGTACTACATTTTTGTTCTTTTATTCTTGTATATGTATTATGTAAAAAAACTATATAGCATGTTGTGTACTACTTTTTGAGAACCAGACTACATAAATAAATATATAATAACATACACTGATATTTAATCTACAAGTTAATCGAAAGTTGCGATTAAATTTTAACGAAAGCTATGAAAATGTATAAATATATCTACTACTACCACAATCGTATATTTGGTTTTTCTGAAAAAATAATCATAGAACGTTTTGCCCAGAACTTATTTACTCAGATGAAGGTTTAGGTACACATTTATAAACAACATTAAGACGTTTCTATAATCCTAAAATGGTATTAGGCTTATTTATATGTGTTAGGAGGCAAAAAATCTAAGTAGCTACATAAGTGTTGCGATTTACTTTTAAATGCATATTTATCAGTCTCGGACAAGGCTTTCGCACTTAGAGAACCTTCCATTTATTATATTCTTTTTAAGCGCACAATAGTCAAGGCTCTTGGACATATGGCGACACGCAACATCTGTTGGCGCCAGTACCTAACAAGTACTGACGCCGTGACTAGCGACCACTTCCAGGTTATTCATAAGCTAGCAATGAGTAATAAACTTCATTACAGATGTAATAGGTGTTATTTGCTTGGAATTTTATTTATTATAAAGTGTGTTTGATAACTGCATCGGTAGATATGAAAATTAATGCGTCTAATGACATACATTGAGCTTTAAAAGCATTTCAAGTTGGTTAAACTAGGCTATTATTTTTTATCCCATGTTGTCCCATGTCGGTCTGGGACTTAAAAAGAACATGCCAACGGTGGTTCTTACTTAGCATGTCGTAAAAGGCGACTAATGATATATCGGGTTTTGGCTTTATGTAAAGACAAGCTAGCCACTTGTCACTACATTTTCACAATTTTCTATCTAACCCAGCCCAGTTTATTTTTCCCTGAATATGGTTAAAGAGGCCTGTTGACCCTTTGACTCTGCCTACCCCTTCGGGGATTATGGGCGTGATGTTATGTATCTATGATTTTTTACTATATAATAAAGAATAGATTGAAACCGAGTTTCGATAAATAGAAACTGAATGAATGGTATCGATGCACCTATAACGCAATTAATTCCCTGCTATGGTTTTGCTCGGGAAATATTATTATGAGGTCCTTCAAAAAAGGAATTAATAGGTTTTTAAGCGGTCTGCCACGCGCATGGAAGCCCCAAGATTGCAAGCTTCGGTAATTCGAATTCAAATTCAACATCATGATGGCGGACAGATGGAGTCATTAGATAAGCTTGTGTAGGTACATCATGTTGCCCATTTAGGCGTAACAATCGCTTAACATCAGCCCTAAACGAATATTTTATGAATATTAGAACGAGAGTCTTGAAGATGCTTTGTAAGAAGTTGTAGATATTGCAGGTAATGAACTTGCAATATCTCCAACTCTAACAACCTGTAAATAAAGAGTACGGTCATAAGCGAACCGGGAGCTGGTGACCCACAATTGAGGCAAGGAGCTGGCACCTTTAGCAGTTGTGAAAACGTAATCAGGGTCTGCGAGTGCCTTATACGGCGGAGACATGTCTCTCGCGAAGGCCGCTGCTCGGTTATTGCGTTGTCGCTAATATATTTATGAGTGTTTTCTCCGGGCTTAAATACCAACATTATTGTGGCGCAGGCAAGGCCGGGACAGATCTGGCGCCGAATGTCGCTATTTATGGAATTGAGTAGCGGTGCTCAAACGACACTGAAGACCCCTGAAGCAATAGAGGGGTTGCCGGTTGACAACGAAAAGCAAAGCTTTAGTTTCTTTTCAGACTATCGAAGTTTTCATCTATTTTTCCTGGACTATAAATATAACCTTTTACAGGTAATTGATGTTGTTTATGAAAACAAACTCGAAGGCATTATAAGTGTAATACAAAACCAATGAGTTCCAAATCCCCTTTAAAAAATATGGGTATAACATCAGCAGTTTGGAGAGCGCTGAACTAGGCTATGTCGAATAAGTTGTGATTTTATGTTAAATAGGTAAATACACGTTTTGATTTTAAAAATAAAAGTTTTGATTTGTCTTTAAACGCCTTGATTTAAATTGCGAAAGTTATAATAAAATGTATCTATAAATAGTGGGTTAAAAATAAATAGAATAGACGACCTACTGTTGAAATGCTGTAAAAATTTTAAAGGCACTAATCTGATTTTGATGATGATCTCATTTTGATAGAAATATGACCAACGCACAGCTGAAACCGTTTATTTTAGCACGCACGTACAGACTTTTTAATGATGGCATGCAGTAAAAGGATTTCAGAAAACCTATTTTATTAACTAAAATGAAAAAGTTTCTGTAATAGTACATTTGTAATGGAAGTTTGAAGGTATTTACGTATAATAATTTGTATTTAGTTATTTAAATAAAGGTAGGGTGTTGACTTTTGAGTTTTTTACCTCTTCAATTCAACCTAAAGATTTTTTTCCGCCTTACATTTAACCAAGTTACCATATTATTAATTTTGGTCACTCTTGAATAGTTGCTTCCTACTTATATAGGTAAATCGTAGACATCAATGTACCTATCTAATTTGCGTAGTCATTACACTGGCTGGATACCCAGGATCAACTCTAGATTGCATTGTCTTTAAAAATTACATTTTGTTGGTTTTTTTTCGTACAAAACTGATACGGAAGAACACATGTATTTTGAAATCTGAGAATAAAAAAAAATCGGGAGAAAATTTTCGAAGAATCAATAAAATTCACCATTTTTGGTAGCGCTGCCAAGTGTTACTTAATATCCTTTGCTGTTAATGCTTAATGTCCTATGCATCGTCACAAAGGGTCTGCGGTTACAAAACGCAGTGGCTAGCTCCGTCACCATATTTGGCTTAGTTTATAGTTATTGTTATCCGATCATGACTAATGTGCGTCCGCAGGAACACGAGTGAGTCATTGCGCCGGCTTGAGGTGCTGGGGAAAGTTTCTTGGGAGGGTATGTACCTGTACTTTGGAAAGATTTCATGTGTATTGACAGAATGTTACAAAAATGTGAAATTTGACGAGGAATATAAAGGCAACAAAGATAGATCTGTCTTAATCTCGATTATTTTTAAAAGAATGAATATCGATCGATCGTTAGTGACGAGTTGATAAGATTTTTTAAAAGAATTATTTTAAATGGTTAATTTGTCCTCTTCAGTGATACAAATAGTTAGTATGTGAAAAGATGTAAAATATAGTCGGTGGAAATCAAGTTCCCCAAATAATGGTACTTATAACGGATAATTTACGTCATAAACATGAGCATTCATTACTTAAAAACAGTTCTTTGAATTTCTCGTCATTATGACGTTTCTGAGAGACCTCCCAGAAAACATGACAAACAAGGTGGCATTCGAAGGATTGATTCTCGGAATTTCGCCGGAAAACTTTCAGTCGACCATCATATTAGCGTCGAGGCTGAAGATTCTGCAATACTTCTCCTAATTCTGCATGTCTGATGAGGGAAAGAGGAAAACGCCTTCGCTAGGGCCACAACGCATGCATATTCATGTTCCCGGCGACGCTGCATGTAATCAAATCACCGCCAAACACAGCCGGCTGCGCGGGCGCAGAACGTTTCACACGTATCAATGTTCGAGTAACCTATATTCGTTTTGGACTCGTACTTGTCTACGTTTTTGCAGGTGGCGCCGACCTCGATACTGTTGTTGTTTAGGTTTAGACTTTTATGGTTTGGGTACCTGCGTACAGTACCTACCTACATGTTTCCACTGCTTTTAGGTATTGTCTTACTTTTTATCTGGACAAGGATGGGATGCCTATTTATGGATTAAAATAGATTTGGTTGGGTTACACATTGACAAAAAAAAAATCTAATGTTCCCTTTCCTGCAATGTAATGTATTAGTAGGTAATATAAGAATTGTCGATGAAATTAAAAAAATAATATAAATTACATTAACTTCTTATCAGATTCCAATATCTTTTTTGTGTAGTGCTATTTCTGATCAGTTTGAACGGAGTTTCAGATGCCGGTATTTGGTAGGTAGGTATGTCAGTGCTTTTTGATATCGCGAATGATTTTTTGTTTCTTGTCGTCTTTTAAATATAATATGCTTCGCATTTATTTTTAGATTCTCATAAATAAGCTTATTTGTATTTTGTTTATTCCCATGTGTATTTTGTTTTATAGTGTAGCTACACTATAAAACAAAATACACATGGGATTGATCATCATTACATTTTAATTATTTTACCCATCAAGTCATAATCTTAATTTGAACTTGTGGCATTTTACGTTTTCTATTAGACAAATAGGGACATTCAAAATATGTATGTATGGGATATGCTTGTTTGACTAATATGAAAAATAAATAACGAAATTATTAACTCCATGTCATCGCTTTTTCATTGAACATGACTTTTAAAAGTAAACGAACCGAAAGCTTTTTCCGTGATCTATACTTATAATAAATCTGTAGAGAGGTCAATTCTGTACCTACATGAAATATATTTTCAAAATAACTATCAGGGGGTGATTAGTGATCGATACTGATGCCAAAAATGCAATGAGTAACATTTTTGTCTGTCTGTCTGTCTGTCTGTATGTTCCTTATAGAAACAAAAACTACTCGACGGATTTTAACGAAACTTGGTACAATTATTCTTCATACTCCTGGGCAGGTTAAAGTATACTTTTCATCACGCTACAATCAAAAGGAGCAGAGTAGTGTAGGGAAATGTTGGGAAAACGGGAGAAGTTACTCTTTTTTAAGCTTCCGTCGCGTTTGCAGCCTTAATGGTTAAAGTTACATAGAAATCATGTATGACGGAAATAGTTTTTATAATATTAACCATAAACGCGGGTGACACCGCTGGCACAGCTAGTACATAATAAAATGTTTTATATACATTTCTCACCGACTATTTCGATTCAATCCTCAATTCGCGTCCAATATAGGACAATGTAATGTGAACTTTACGTTCCAAGGCAGATGGTCCGTCGGATTCCATCGGTAACGTAATATAAAAATACTTAACGAGCTTGTGTGTGACGAAACGAGTTATTTCAGACGCGCGTCCCGCGCGCATGCGCACTGAAATAGCCGCGGGCGTGTGTGATCTATGGGATGTTAATGCTTGCACCCTTTTTGTTGCATTCCCTTGCGGTGCGCGTCCCCTCAGATGTGCGTTCATTGATATGCGCTTTGATGATTACTATATTACAAGGTATAAACGTACCTATGCAATGATATTCCTTAAACTTATGTAAATAAAAGGCAGATGTCACAAGGGCGCGTGATCTGAACTGTGGAAAACATCCCAATTGGGACCTTTTTGATTTGGGTTTGGATTTTTTTCCGGTGAAATGTAAGCATATGACATGTCTATAGTAAAATATGATTGTCTATTACGTGTTGAAATTTTGTGAGTTAAATTCTGTAATCTAGT
Source organism: Glyphodes perspectalis (assembly GCA_951394215.1). Lineage (NCBI taxonomy): Eukaryota > Metazoa > Arthropoda > Insecta > Lepidoptera > Crambidae > Glyphodes > Glyphodes perspectalis. The sequence goes on from OX596215.1 coordinate 11,358,450, forward strand.
CGGCTATGTCGCTTTAGGATATTTTTTTTTGTATTAGTTTTCCCGACAATAACTGCAACTCTTCTTACAGTAAACGTCTAGAATTAGTTATTTTATTAGGTGCATGTTGTTTTCTAAATCTTTGTTTTAAATAAATACATAGTTAGTAATATAACAAACACACTAGATCATATTGTTATTAATTACTGCGATAAATATCTACCTGTTGATATGTAATCCGACTTTTTTGATGCCTTGTGCAGCAGATGTTCTCCAATAACTGTATATTTATTTATTAATATATAGCAGCGCCCCGCGGTGTTACCCGCGTATTTTCCGTTCCCTTGGGAATAACAAAATGAGCCTATGTTATTCGATGATAATGTAGTTTTCTATTGGTAAATGAATTTTTCAAATCGGTTTAGCTAGGAGTTTAGTCGTGAAAGCGTAACAAACCAACACACATTCGCGTTTATAGTATTAGTTAAGATATTCTACCCAATAGTACCTATTATTTTTTAAATTACATATTTATGTGCTGTAAAAACATTGTAACATTGTTCTTCGTTTTAGTAAATTTAGTACACGAGTCATTCGATGATATAATTATGTCATCAAATGACTCGTAGGTATGTGGTTATCATACCTATTTTGCATATTTTATAAGAGAGCCTTTACACTTACTTACTACTTATCGATAAAGATAGTATGTACTACTTACACAAACATACGGGTCGTTTTGAGAAATGGTAGTCGTGAAATACGGGCTTTTTACTAATTGTTATTGCTGTCTTACTCATTTGTTTCTGTTTCCTTTACCTGCACTAAATGCATGGGTAATTAGGTGATATAACTAGGCTCGTGTGAACATCTCGTTACGTTACCATTTAAGATTGCGTCGTGGGAAATGGCCGTTATTGTGCGCGCAATCAGATGAAAAATGTGTACTTAATTTAAATGATTAATAGTTGCGTAAATATGCGAACACGGACTGTGCAGCTTATGGCAGGGTCACTGATCTGGTTAACTTCTGGGTTAATGTTTGTATGCCTTTTTTACCCTCATGATGTTGATGTTGTAAGTAGGAATGTCTTTTCCGAAACATCTGTTGTTGCTTTAAAGGGTACCTAATAGTCTTTGACTGCTCCTGAGTTTGGAAGTGAGAGTCAGTTGCATTGGTACACATTGACTTGTGGTACAATGTCTATAGATTTAAGAGATTCTGCAAGATGTCCATGTTCCCTTGGAGTCTCCAGTGTAGAGCTTGCCTCGATATATGGTACATTTAATTGCTTAATTGCTTGCCCTTCGACTACCTTTTAGAATTGAAATATTGAATGTTTAAACTTTGTATAATTAAAAGAAGATCCTTATGACTTTGTACAAGTTAAGGATTTATAATATTTATTTATTATTTATTGTACACAAATTTCTCAGCAAACTCTTTTATAGGTAAATTTGATTACAAATAGAATCGAGGACATTCTCAGGTGAATACGTTGATCTGTTTCTGGTTAATTCAAGTATAACCCTGATGTAAATTGCAAGAATGAGCTATGACGCTATTGGAATAATTATGTCGGTATTTTAAGTCATCTCTAATCAGTACCTATGTTGTAATTATGTTGTTAGTAGGTATTGACTGACAGTCATTACGTCGGTTACTTGAGTTGTCGGCTAGGGCACGTCTATTTCGTCAGCGAGATAATGAGGATGGATACAGGGTGATCGAGAGCGGCGATGATCACGTCCGCAGCTGATCAAATAGCTTCGAGCGTGTCAATGGAGGCAAATGTTTTTGAGACGGAATATTGTAGATACACTCGATAATACCTTTTAGAGTAATTATTGTGACAAGGCAAGTCGAGAATTTGGTTGCTTTTCAAAATATTGGTTAAGCTTATTTGTTAGCATACATGTTAGAATAGCATATCGCATATTGTTTACAGTCATAATCAGTGGCGTAGCTACCCAGGGGCAAGGCGGGGCAGTGCCCCGGGGCCCTAAGCTTGGGGGGGCCCTGAAACCTGATAACCACACCTCTTCATTTGAGTTTGATTTGACTCTGTTTAACGTAGGTAGAAAAATGTTAGTGCCCTCCCTGCAGTAGGGGGGGCCTGGACCCAGAGCTGCGTACGCCCATGGGCCCTAGTTTCTTTTTTGCCCCAGGGCCCTTTGTCACCTAGCTACGCCACTGGTCATAATACAACAATAATAAACTTAGCAACGTTACCATCTACCATACGAGCGTAGGTACCAAAGATGGATCGCGGGCAAGAGCCTTCAATCCTGGAAGCGTCGGTAAGCGTAGATTGGGTAGGGAATCCATAGAGAGATAAGCTCCATAGACCACATTAAAACAAAAATAGAATTGATTCAACGCAATCGATTCTTACTTCCTTCCTCAATCTCTAAAAACTATAGTTTTTTCGTTGTATAAAGTTATTACAGAAAAACGACTTCGTTAAAATTTCAATTCTTTCAACGTAAAACCTTGAATGAGTAATTATCGACTTTCTCGTTGGTATTTTCGAGGTAGCTGAAAAATTTTAGATGATTTAAAAGTATTTTTTAAAACGAAAGCAAGCGTCAAGGTCAAGACCTTGACTCGGCATAAAACAATGTTATCTCTGTAAAGCCTATACGTATAAAAGCAAATCGTCTCTGCAATCTTGTTAAAAATTATGGTTGCCTATGGGATTTTGTAAAATAAGGGATCAGAATACAAGGTAGGTACCGTACTTTGTGCTTCTAACAATATCAAATAAAACTCATAAGATATAATAAGGCTAGCATAGCAAGATAGTTGAACACAACATATTTATTTGCAAGGTTTGCAGAAACAGAAGATACGAGTGGTATGATAAGAGAGATATATTTTATGCCCTTATTTTGCTGTTGTCCTGTCCATCTAAGGTTTTATTAAACGCTGATAAGCTACTCGACTTTGACTCGTATTGTGCGAGTAATTGGGTCGTATATATGAGAAGGCTAAGTGATTATTACTAAGTGCTCGAGGCAGGCATGTTGCCTGCACCTTTATAAGTTTCAACTGGGTCAGCTGTTCGCTAAAGACACGTAAGTCAACTTTGACTCATCGACTCATCGGCCAAGTATTTTTATGTCGAAATTACTTCAGTCACTACATTTTCTCATAATGTGCGTGACATCAAGAAGTGATTTCGTTTTATTTTGGTCAGACATTACCAACGAAACCGACTGTGCGATGCCCATTTATTGTTAAGCCTCAATCAGATGACGAATTGCTATTGGTTGCATATTATTGCGGTATGATTACTAAAACAATAGGAATATACAGGTTGACACATAAATCAATAACAAGTCTGGTAGTACCTACACACTAATATAATTAATAATCCAATTTAACTACATTCTGAATCAGACCGGCTAACAACGCAAAAAAAAAAACCAAAAGTACCTAAATTAATAAATAATAAAAGTTTGAAAACTTACTCGGAGAAAATATTATCTACACATAGTATAAAACAGAGTTGCTAATCCAGTTGTTCGCTTAGATCTTTTGATCTACGCGAGGGATGTTGATGCGGTTTCCACCAATAGATAGAGTTATCCAAGACGAAGGTATTTAAGTATGGTTTTATATTGTTTTCTGCTCCCCGTACGAAGCTTGGACGGGTCGCTAGTAAGAAATAAGAAAAAAATTATATTATTAACTTATTAAACATGAGGTAAAATAATATACACTAACCACAAATGAATGGTTTCCGAAATTCTTGTATGTTATTTGCTTGAGACATTATGTTTATGTAAAGGTCACAAACTAAATCAAATCATCTTCCTAGCGTTATGTCCCGTGTCCGCTAAGACCATATCCAGGATTTTGTTAGTCTGGTAATTACATCCAAGCGACTGCCGATCTGATCTTCATAACCCTAAGATAGGGGAACCTGACAATTTTGAGATCATGATTACAAATCCAAAGTTGTTTGAATTTGCAAGCTTCATCACGATGTTTTCCCTCACCGCCGCTCAATATTTCTTTATTAAGTCAAATATTTCTGTATATTACCGTTATATATTGACCTCATTATGCGGGGTCAATAGGAAATCAAATGCAAATTCGAACGTAATGTCAGACCAGTCACCAGATTATGAGATTTTAACCGATGACTAACTTAAACCGATATCCGTGAAAACTATCTTTTTGACGTGAAAGTGTTGGCTGAGTAAGAATGCAAATGGTGCAACAGTCTAGAAGTCAGATGTCTCAACTGTGATTAATGTCTGATTGGCAGGCAATCTGAAAGCTTGCTCAATGTTAACAATTAATTAGCAAGTAGATAATTAATGTTTATTAAGTACAAGCTGTGCCCGCTGTTTCGGTCGTGTAGATTTCAGTCTTTCGTTGAAAGTATTATCTATCTATACTTATAATAAATCTGTAGAGAGGTAAATTCTGTACATGAAATATATTTTCAAAATAACTATCAGGGGGTGATTAGTGATCGATACTGATGCCAAAAATGCAATCAGTAAATTTTTTGTCTGTCTGTCTGTCTGTATGTTCCTTATAGAAACAAAAACTACTCGACGGATTTTAACGAAACTTGGTACAATTATTTTTCGTACTCCTAGGCAGGTTATAGTATACTTTTCATCACGCTACAATTAATAGGAGCAGAGTAATGAAAGGAAATGTTGGGAAAACGGGAGAAGTTACTCAATTTTTTAAGCTTCCGTCGCGTGTGCAGCCTTAATGGTTAAGTTACATAGAAATCATGTATGACGGAAATAGTCTTTATAATATTAACCATAAACGCGGGTGACACCGCTGGCACAGCTAGTTTTTCATAAATGGATCTTGCAGGGTTGTTTCGTTGTCTGGAATGGACTATATCTTCTGTCTTTTTTAATGTTATTTATTGGATGTATCTTCTTTTTTAACGAGGAGGAGGTTCTCAATTCTTATACTTACATCTTTTTTTCTGTAAGGTCAATAAATGTTTTTCTTTTTTTCTTTCCCCAAATTTCGCACTCACTGAGACGGTTTAATGACGAGTATGGTTTAATACTGCTCTTCTTCATCAATATTCTGAGAAAAGGTGGAACTTTTGCAGTTTTGGCCGTATGCATTTATGTAAGTACCTACTGCTTGGCTACATAATATGTACACACCATTACACCCGAAATCTCTGAAGGGTTTGGCAGAGGCCAGCGTGTAAGGAGTGATATTCTCTTAAAACCATGTTCAGTCAGAAATAATGAGTCTGTCCCGTTTAGCGCGTCTATTAGCATCAGTCCATACCTACTTGCAGTTGTTAAGCTGTCACCAACAAAGTTGCATTATTCTGAAGTTTGCAATCTTGCGCAAGCAATCTGAACTATCAGCTTAATTTACCTTAATGTGGTACGTAAAAGGTTTTATGATGTTGGCCTACTCAACAGTAAATCCATATTTTGTCCATGGAGAATGCGCATGCCAAAGGTTTTTATCACTAAAACGGTTATACGTCGAAATATATTTTATTCTAGAAATACTCTACAAATTTACTATAACTATTAGTTATGTTATTTTATTTATTTTTAGGTAGACATTTAAAAAAAAACATGAAAAATCTGAAGAATTAATACAACAGTAAGTTAGTGGTTGTCCCCACCAATCCAAAGGGTTTTGTTTATGGCCTGTATAACCTGACTTTGGGTAAGGCATGTCCCCTTTAGCAGAACTTTCGTATACAGGCGGGATTTATTATTTTATTGCTTACTAAATAATCCATGTTGGTCTGGGACTTGGCCCATGTTGATCTGGGACAAAAAAAAAAGAATGTTCCAACTGTGGTTCTTGCCTAGCATGTCGTAAAAGGCGACTAACGGTTTACGGGCTTTTATGTATGTGTCTAAGTAGGCGACGAGGTAGCCACTTGTCACTCCTTTTTCACAGCTTTCCATCCAACCCAGCCCACTGTCCCATGTTGGTCTGGGACTTAAAAAGAATGTGCCAACTGTTGTTCTTGCCTAGCATGTCGTAAAAGGCGACTAATGGTATATCGGGTTTTGGGTGTGTGATTGTGTAGGCAACAGGTTAGCCGCTTGTCACTGCTTTTTCACAATTTTCCATCTAACCCAGCCCGGCTCTATTTTTGGCTGAATGTGGTTGAAGGGGCTTGCTGCCCCTTTGACTCTGCCTACCCCATCGGGGATTATGGGCGTGATGTTATGTATATGTATGTATGTACTAAATAATTGTGTTGAACTGTAGAAGTAATCGTTTATCTGTTTACTGAAGTTCCAAGGAAGCTATTGTCTCGTTTCGATAGCAATAGGTATTCACAGCGCGTACAACCACATACCTATCTGTCAATATGCAGGTAATAGATAGTATCTGTCACAGTGAGCGAGTATGCCAGCGACCACCGTTGCACTTGACCACATTTTTACTGCCGCCAAGGTTTCTTGTAAACCAGCCTTTTCTTGTTATAACATATTTATAAATATTTTATCGCTTGGTTTTATTGATTTTTAAGGATCCTGGTTAGCATTGTTGAATCTCATTTTTTGTAATGCATTCATTTACCTTGAATAGCTTTTAAAAAAGTCGTATTAAGAAACTTGACCTGGTATATTTATTGCGGATCCTATCGTGTTATAATCCTGTACATAATTTAAATATCCTTAAACCGAATTTCTTAAAAGTTTAGAAATTATTCATGAAATAGTATTTTTTGGCTCTTGTGACAAGGCTAAAAAGTCCATTAACCTTATAGTTAGGGGGTAAATAGACTTCTGTGCTGATTGTTAAAATGTGTCACTCCGGGTGCATTGATGCGGCGCATTCCTGATGCATCGCGTCACAGCTTAAAATTCCTCGTCGTCTCGAAGTCGGCTGGTCATCGAACGACCCCGTCATGAGATGGGAGGCTGCGGAGCCGGGGCTGGAGGCTTTCCCCAGCACCGCGCGGGGTGCGACGCGTCGAGTTCATCTCCTTACCCGGCCCGTAAGGCGACACCGCGCGATCTCCCGCGCCGACCGCCAGTCGCACCACAGCAAGCGTCGACTCGACATGTAAGTACGATCGCTCTGTCAGTGCCCATAGTGTAACGCCAGTGAAAAATTGTGTTTTTTTAATTCCAAGGTGCATTGGTATTAAGTCATTCGTCCTTTTTTATTTTCCGTCTCGGTAAGTAGGCCGTAATTAAAGTGCAGTGGCTAAGTTATAGTGGATTAAACTTCGAAGAAAACGACGTTCGGGTCCTTCGATTTTATTTTTCAAGTCTGAAGTTATAGCAGTCAATTAAAAATTTTAATTTATGACGTTGGTTATTTTTTTTAATACGGATAGCGATTATCCGTAGCTCTTTTTAACACGCTTTTTTATTTTATCTAAGCATTTAAAGTTCGTTATCAATATTATCGAATTACAATTTTATAATAATAGACTCTGATTTCTAATCGCTCCATGTCTATTTTTGAATATCGCGGTGCTCAGTTACATTTTCGTTCCACCAATAGAATGCGTCTATGTGGAATATTTCCCGCGCTTTTGGCAAGTTGCCAACCAGTGACCAATAGCGTTAGAGCGCGGGAAGCGGGGGCGGCGTGCGCGCAAGCGCAAGCGTGTGTGGGGTCCGACAAACTTCAGCTTTTCAGAGATGTTATAATTAGAAAGTTACTGGCCAGCTGTACTACCACACCATGTTCCACTTTACTCTCTCTATGCTATTTAAAAATAGTTCATCTGTTTCATTTTATAACAAGTTTAAATTTATTTCAATATTAATTCAATTAAACACTTAAATAAAATTGAATTTTTAACCATGCAATGTCATCTATATCAAATATTGTGTATAGGTAGTAATTTGCATTAACTAGTAATTTCACGAGACCATGACAAAATAAATTTATCTTTCGCCGTAGCCGCCCGAAATACCGGAAAATTGACACCTTGAGAACGATTACGAGTCGATTACTAAATTGAGTCAAGGTTATGACGAATTCTTTATTATAATTATTGTATCTGGTGTGATCTGTTCTTGCGAACTTATGTTTATTTAATTGCCATTTTCAGCTGCGATGTTATTTATACACGTTACCAAAAAATGGCGGAGCAGACAATTTCTATTTCAGTTATTAGTGAAGTACCTATGCCAAATCTATATTGTACTAAATTTATTCACACACAAACACTAGAATATATATTACGTTTAATTTCATCATCAATAATGTATTCATCACATTAACAGTGTATGTAAAGGTGTCAAAGTTAATGATATTTATATAAAAAAAAATATTCGCAAAAAAAAAGTCGGCAGTTTTTAATAGTTGATGCTACGACGTCTCGTAGCAGTGTAGCTTCTGAAATGATTGGACATACATCATCTGTAACATAAATATTTATACCAACACATATAAATTACATGTCAATTTAATAGACGTATGTATTCTTATATATTTTTTTAATGTGAATTTATAATTTAAAATATCACATTTTCGTAAATTTCGTAGCTTCTTAAGATTGAAGAGGATTTACATATTACACGTTCTTGTGTACATAAAATAGAAAATAAACTTAAGTACGGAAAAGTGTATCAAACCAAAAATTAAACCACGAAATCAGTTTACCTAAGTTTCTTAGAGCGGATCGAATGTCGATTCGCCATAGAAGCTCATTGAAAATCGCAAATATTCAAATACATTCATTAAGACACAAGTAATTTTAAATAGCTGTCGGCTTCATCTTAACACATCGAAGTATATCCTTCATATTGTTTACATTAGTCAGAGTAGCAAGTACTAAGCATTTAGGAGACCTAGTCGATTGTTGCAATGATTGTGCTGGCGGCCCGCCAAAACTGCGCGTCTCACGTCACGTTAAGTATAACAATAGAATATACTCAAACCTAATTAGTGCGTACACAATGCACAATCCGCTATCACGGGCCTATATGAATTAATGAGCCGGGGACGGAGCCACGGGGTCGTACTTAAATATCTTCTACTCGTAGCCATTTTAAAGATCCAAATACCTACGACTTAATTCTGTAGAATTGCTCCTTTCAAACGCAAATGCTTCCCTGGGATTCATCATCAAGCGGTGGATAGGAAAAAATGTGGAAATCGATAATTTATAAAACTAACAGTCAAAATTAAATTTAAAGACGGCAATTTGTTTTGAAGATGATACACCTGCCAGGTTTAGGCATGCGTTTGTTACACTTCACAACAACCATAGACTATATTATGCGGTTATTTATTTTCAACAAAGCATCCATTGATTTGAGTTACTTTTGTAATTAACATTTCATCCAGCATATTAATTTAAATTATTTATGTAAAATGCGTTTAGATGATTAACTGTATTTCTTGCCCCGTCGATGCAAATCTTATGATAATCGGTTGAGTACCTAGTTAAAACTCACTTCGTAATTATAATATAAATTAGATTATTTATTACCGTATTACGCGTAAATTAATAACTGGTTTACTTTAAAGTCAACCAGCGGAATGCATGAGACGCATATGATATTTGTTCAGTACGTGCATAATAATATCTGTACGTCAGTTGTGTATGTGCTTGTGTCTCCTCTGTATACGTTTCATATTTTTACTTATTTGACTTTATTCACAGGAATGCGTCTTGTGTGCAGATAATATTTTGTTTCGACAGGAAAATCAATTGTTTAATTAACTTTCCTGTCTGCATACTTCTTTTATAGTATATTTAGACAAGACTGCAAAATACGTACCTTCACGCCAGAAATCCCCGAGGTGCTAGGCAGAGTCCGAGCAGTAACTTCCTTTAAACATATACAACATTAGATATCGTGTTAATTGCTTTATTTGAAAAATATACGTTGTGTATTATGTTCGATCAACCGATATACATATATACCAAATTTCAGCTAATTCCGTCCAGACTTAAAACCGTGAAATAACCAACATCTAAATATTACTTTTACATTTACCTGTATTACTTTGGCATAAAAGAGACAGAAAAAACATCAATCTTAAACGATATCGTCTTATAGGATAATAAAAAAAAAATTTAGTCGAATTGAGAACCTCCTCCTTTTTTTTGAAGTCGGATAAAAATAATAAGCAAAGTATGTAATGAAAAAGTGTCACTCTATCCGGCTTAAATAAAACTAAACTGACAGAATATAATATATATTCAAATTAAGTAGACTAATACCTTTTCTTTTTTCTTTTTACTCCTAGCTAAGTAGCTTAAGCACTTGTGTTATGGATATCAGAATTAACAGTGGCATTACAAATATATACTTAAATATTGGATATTAACACGCTGACCCAGAACGAACACAAGTATTCTTCACACAAATGTTTGTCCTGGGTGGGGATAGAACTCACAATTTTATTATAGGCGCATGGGGCAGGGTAACTACCGAATGTGCCATCAAGCCAGTCGAATGTTCGTAACATACCAGAGATTCCTTTTTAATACACGGCTATAGACATGCGCGTATCTTCCGATCTTTCTCATTCAACGGGGCAAGCGACCTTGAGTGGGCTCCAGAAGATTGAACTTGAAGGTATACACGGGTAGTTGTGTCGCGATCGACGCGACGGGGCCCTTTGAAATTTATCGCAAATTGTTGACTCACGCATGCGTCTGCGCAGGAATGCTTTTCATTTGAATCACGAACCAATGTGATAACGAACTCTTTGTCATCAGTCGTGCTTAATATGCACCGTTAAATTTATGACAAATAAGGTTCTGAAAATTTTAAATGCCTAAAATCATAATTTCGTATTACAAGCTTTCTGCATCGTTATTAGGATCGTTATGTGCTATCTTGCATATGGTATGCTATGTCACATTCCACTATTTAATAGGTTGTGGACTCTTAAGATTTGAAATAGGTTTATAGTTATTTAAGGAAGGTTCAAAGCTAGGTATGTACATTAAGATATTACATATATGATATATTAGAGGTTTCGCTTCGATTGACTGTAAGTTAAAGTTAAGCAAAATCTGAACTTGTCACACTTACCAGCATTTAAACTTTCGATAAAGGAAGTATTTACTATTACAAAATAACATTTAATCATTGATGCAATGTCGCAACATTTACCATATCCATAAATAATAATAGATTATGGAACAATCCTTGAAAGAGTTTACTTAATAGCCTCAAGCAATGATACTTTATGAATGAATGCACACTATTACAAGGCAAATCAATCGCACACAATATTACCGCAAGTGACGGGAGTCAAACGCGTGAGAAATAACAAGATAACAATATTCAAATAACAAACATTAAAGACATTACTTAATAGTTAAACAAGCACGTTTTATTTTAGACATATTGTTCGTCTTTGTAAGAACATGTATATGAATATCTGAAGACGAAAGGCGATCTTGCTAAAGGAAACACATTTAATAAATAAAATGGCTACTTATCTAGGTACTTAATGAATGAAACTGATATATTTCAAGGCCAAAAACAGGATGCAATATTTTTAAATTAATAAAAGTGCAGAAGTTTCTGTTTAATGAAAATAATGCAATCAAATAAAATGAAACATTATTTTCTAGATAAGTTACAAGTTGTGTAAGATTTATAATACTAGTAGTTTACCCTGGTAACTTAGTTAACTATTCGAAACGGACTGAAAACAATAAGAATCCGTCTTAAACGGCTACTTAGATGGCGTGGAAAAAGTCATTGATTGAGGTTCTTAACCTTTGCCAAGTTTGATGATTAGAAAAACGCTAATAAAAGTTCATTACCTAGCATGAACGTCTAGAAAAACTGCAGCAATACCGTGAATTACCAGCAATTGGTCTGACCGGACGGCGCGAAGCAAACGATGCCGTCGAATCGTTACGTGTGCGCTTGCGCTGATGCGCGAATATGCCCTCTTTGTTCTTTTGTTTTCTTATTTTGGGCACATCACATCGATTTAAATCCAAGATAGACTAGTTTACTAGGCCGTTGCGACATATGACGATCGTGTATAGTCGGCCACTGGGTTACGCAGTGGGCACTATCAATTCGTCTGTCTGGTCCAATCGGAACATTGGAGTGAGCTTGCTTAACCCTCGTACTTAAGATCAATGCACCTTCGTATCCATAAATAGCCGAATGCTGCACTTAACTCTGGTTCGTTTGCGGATGTTTTAAGCAAACGTTTTATTTATGTGTTGTATTTGCATATAGTTATGACTATTTTAATTAATTTTAATTGAATTTATGACGTAATGTATGTAGATATTTCCATGGAAATATAAGTATGTTGATTTTGGAAACTATTGATAACAACCCGGGAAACACAAAGAAAAACTTACACATTTAATGTGTAAAGTTTTAAAGTCTAAACTACCATAGGGGTTCTAAATTGTGCCCCTATGATTTTAAAACCTTCTTATCTTTTTATGTCCCTACTTTTCAAAATCTTCTTGAATATCTAAGGAAATAAATTCGATAACACACAATTTACATACGTTGTTATTGTTGCAGCTATTCACATAGGGGAGTAAACAAAACAAACCGGCAAAATGGACGCGATCAAGAAGAAGATGCAGGCGATGAAGCTGGAGAAGGACAACGCGCTGGACCGCGCCGCCATGTGCGAGCAGCAGGCCAAGGACGCCAACCTTCGCGCCGAGAAGGTGACTGGCCCTTAAGTTTGACCCAGGGGAATGCGGTATACACCTTCTAAACCAGGAATGACAAACCATTGCCACGCGTGCCGTATGTGGCACGTAAGAGAAAATCTTAGAAAGCATTTGATCATCACTTTATGACATAATGACCCTAGTCGTCCTGTACACTTGCCACCTGAAAAATCAATAACAATACTTTAGCACGTTTGTCTAAAAAGGGTCGTCATCCTTAGTCTAGACGAAACCGGGAGTAATCGGAAGTCTAATGGACTCCTGGCGCACTCAAAATATTAGGAACCCTGTTCCATCCTACTAAACCAGACTAAAAATCTGCCCAGCTCATGCGGGAGATCCTACGCCAAAATCCGATACACGGAAATAATCTCCCATTTGGGCAGACCGTTTAATGAAGGTCCCCCGCAGATCCCTGTACTCTTGAAGTCCACTAGAAGATGACTAGCATTCCCTTAAAACAACGGTGGCTATAGGCCTTTCCCATACGTTAATAATAGCCTCCTTAATGTGGATTAATTTAGATTATCCATAGGTAATTTATACAATTACTAGTTCAGATTATAATATATTTTAGAGATTTTTATTCTATAAATGATTCACATATTTTTTTCCTTTGACCGGCAGGAATGTTAATAAACTAACGACACGATGATAAACAAAACAATGGTTTTCAATGACAGTTTAATGTTAACAAGTCTATGACGACTTGAGCAAAAATGTTCCTTTCTTATCAAGTAGAAGTGAATGAACTTCGAGTACCTTTACAATTAGCCATTTAGTAATTGTTACTAAGGAAACTAAGGTATTTGTTTGTTTAAAATATATGTTGTTTAGAAATATCGCGTTCTAGATGTAAATGTGAGTACACAGTTCGACCTTGTCAATGATACTGTGACGAGAGTTCGGTCTGTGATTTCGTTTGTGGAACAATATCTACATATTATAATGATTGTATAGCGTACAGTTTGGGGTAGGTTAGTTAATTACGATTCCCCACAATCTGTAAATATGATTAGTAATCATTGCTCTTATTATGATAAATCCGGAAGACTACTTATATATAGTGCCTTCATTCTATACTCGTATAGGAATAGTGTTGTTCAATAATATGTTTCAAATACATATATTCTCATACTCAATCGATCTGATCTTTCGAAAATTAATGATCCTGACTTTTTTTATTCACACAAGTAGCTCGTGAGTGTAGATGGTAGACCTAAACTCGTCTCCTTGGTTGTAGGCCGAAGAGGAGGCGAGACAGCTCCAGAAGAAGATCCAGACCATTGAGAACGACCTCGACCAGACGCAGGAGGCCCTCATGCAGGTCAACGCCAAGCTCGAGGAGAAGGAGAAGGCTCTTCAGAACGTGAGTCTCATATACCTTTTTGTGTCATAGGTACTGATACTATATTTAAGGGTGGTACTGGTTCGGACAGTTAGATTCTAAGTTCAGAATGTTATGTAGGGTAACAACAAATTATTCTCAGTTTGTAAACTGGCTATTTAAATATTTATAAACTTCAAACAAGACCAGTTGGTCTTATCAGAACCCAGTAGTCATGTCTTGTTGATAATAATGATAATCTTTAAATCTAAATTTTACAAGGTAAGAATTTCTCAAAGTCATCTTACTTTAGAAGAACCCAAATCAAAATTGTTATTGTTGATTTTATAGACTATTTCATAGTTCAATGGTTGTCTGATCTATTTGAATAGGCCTAAACTGCATGTAAAAAACATGCGTTGTACTTCAGGTCACGTCATTTTTATAGTTAAATATCATAATTTCTGTACAATTTTGTAACAAATCCACTCAATAAATCGATTAATTACGCCTACCCAAGATTTTTTATAAGTATGGTCTTATGGATCATTCCAACGATCAGGAAGGCTATACAAAATATCAATTGTTTAAAAGAATCTGTTTTCCGAAAGAATCGTACAATATTTGTTTACAAGCGATAAAACTATTTTCATACTTACCTATAAAGCTGCTCTATTATTTTACGATGTCGTTGTGTGTCTTCCGTGAATCGAGATCGTCGCTCCAATATGTTCTAATTAAAATATTTTTGTCGTTTATTGAGATCATGAGACAGTTTAAAGCGTCGTTGCTATTGTCAATTAGTGTTTATTCAGATGTTATAAATGTATACTAGGTTGCATCGCGTTGCATCACAAGAGAATGTCGGTTCGGCGTCACATTGCGACGAAATTAAATTGAAAATGTGTGTCAGTGCAGCGAAACGGCTCACGCAACGCCAAGGGCCCTGACCTGCGCATCGGCCGGCCAGCACTGAAGCTGCCGATACCGATATTGATTGCGAAAATAGTTATTATTAATGGATTAATGCGAAATTTCGTTTAATTACAACGATGGTAGCATTTTTGGCAACTTCTATTGAATTCTGTTTGATATCGAAAACGTTCGACTAATCAAAGCCAGACGACAGTTTTTATTGGAAAAGATTAGTCTTGTCTCCTGTAAATTAAGTATGACGTCATTGATCAAAAACAGGTAGGCAATGTGGTGCATGCAGTCAGTCCGGAGGAATCCCGCGTTGTCGGGCTGCGTTCCGCGCCGCTATTTCGGGCGCTCGCCACCTAATATGGGCCCGATGCCCAGTTTTTCGGTAAAAATAGCCACAGCACTCGCTTGCTCCGTCGGTACAGTTTCGATGGAAATGTTCGGGACTTCAATTTACCGGAAACAATAAATATTATATACTTACCTACCTTCAGGAGTAATAAAATATTAAAATCGCTGTTAAATAATACTGATTTAAGAGATTGATTTAAACTAAAATAAAATAATTTTAACGTTTCATGATTTACATACAATAATAAAAAAATTTAGATTAAAATTTAAATATTCCCGCGTCGATGATAAACAATTGACGTGCAACGGCATCGGTAAAACAGTACGCCAAAACAAAAGATGGCCGTGGGGTGCGACTACAGCGCCAGTGAGTCGCTGCGGCGGGCGCTCGTCAGTCAACATGGCGGCCGCCAGTGCGCGGCCGGACGGACCGCGCCGCGCGTAGTAATGTCTGCGTCCGCGCCCCACGCCCACGGGCGCACCCCCGTGCGGCGCAGGGGGCACCAACACCACCCGCGCCTGCGGGGCGACCGCCAGCCCGCCCCCAGCGCGCCGACAAACTCCGATCCGTCCAAACAAGTGACCTTAGACACTCAAACAGACGATGTTGTGCCTTGTGTCAATAGTGTTAGTGAATCTCAAGAAGTGACAAGGACGAATAGTGACGATGCACTTTCGAATCGAAATATTATCGAGGACTATGCGATTATTGACGATGAAATCGATTTTGACAATAGAATAATCGGCGCGGAATCCCGTGACAGCTCCGAAGACGATTTCTCGTTTAAAGATGAGCGATCGGCGGGAGACGGCGCTGAGGTGACCGCTGTGGCCTGTGATAATTCCGATGACGACCCTGAAACCGCAGAACTAGCGAAACTAAGATGTACGAGCGTGTGTACGGAGGTTCTGGCAGAGAGAGAGAACAGAAGGAGGCGACGATGTGCAGACTACCCTGGCTTGGCGTTTGGCAGTTCAATATTTTCCTCAGACACTATGATGAAATTTTCCATCATCAAGAATGAGTTGCAGAATATCAAGAACACGGCTTTAAAAAGGGTAATGTCCTACGTTATTAGAGCTAGTGTATTGTTGTGTGTGTGGGGCAGGCGTGGGCCAAATGCGCACAGAACTATTTTTAATCCAGTTCCGTCGGGGAACTGTTGATGCTGGTGCTCGCTCGGGCAGGAGGCAGCGCGCGTGCCGATCAGCTGAGCCACTGACACTTTGTTTGACATGTTTACGCGGTTGGTTGCACTCGCCGCCGCTAGATGTCGTTATCATCAATAAACACGTGGGGCCCGCATGCATGCCCTTTAGTTTTCCCCTTTTATAAACAGTCACATAAGTTAGAAGATCTTTTTTATGACCACAATCATTACAACTTTTGAATATCATAAGTTGGGTTTGATTTAAAGGAATTCAATTCAGCATAGACATTCGGAGACATAGATTCAAATAGTGCTAAATGTTTCGTAACATATTAAGCTATACTCATATTATGAGTGCTTAAAACCATTTATTTAGTAGGTACAAATAAGATAACAATATCTCAAGACAGACGGATCGAGAGAGATTCGTTATGATCTAGCCAAGAAAAAAGATATCCACAGACGCCAATCTACAAATTTACTTTACAATAGATAACAATGAGCTCGTCGGTGAAGACGTGTGCGCATTGCGAAATGAATTGGTACATACAGTACTAAATACCTACCTGCCTACTACACAGAACTTCACAAGTCTTACAACTTTCTAAATTATTCATGAACAAACATTAGTGATGCGCAAACGCGGAATGGCACTGAATTTTTATCGTTAGATAGTACAGACATTTTTGCCAATATTCGAATCGCTGTAAAACATTCCTGCTGATTGTTGAATGAAAGATGATATATATGTTGGTCAGTTGTTCAAAATGTGAAAATGTAGTACATACTAACACATGACATGCCAATAGGGCGTGTATTGAATTATTTTTTTTATAGGAAATCCGTTTGATTAGAGTAGTAGTTACATTGAAATATTAACCATAATATATTCACGTGTAGTTTTATTTGTAAATAACTTGGTTTGTAAATAACTAGTTATGATTATTCATCGATTTTACGTATCGCAACTGCCACTTGAAGGCGTCATACGTTCCTAAGTTTTGTAGAAAGCGAATTGATAGTACGTGCATGAATTCGTGAGACATGAAAATAAAGCCGTTAATATGTAAATTTTAAAACAGAGCTGTTAATTAAAGGGTTTTTAGCATCAGCAATTAAATGTAAATTTTGAATTGCTGGGAGCTCAAGCAAGATGGCGTGTTCGTTGATTTTTAGCGCTTAAATATTTATTAAAATATATAACCAGGGCTAAATGGCCATGCGTCGGTACATATCCAGTCTTTTAGACGGCAATTTAGCTTTCTAAGATTCGTGTTATTAGCTCTAATTTCCTGGCTTTTTATTTGTGTGTCTTCACAATAATCTGTAACAATGATTACGTGTAGCCTAACCGATGAAACGGTGTCAGGTAAATTTGGTCGTAGAATCAAGTTTTATTCAGCACAGCACATGTCGTCAGGATATTCTAGTAAACTATGACTTTAACATACTGCTCCACTCTCAAGAAATGTGCTAAGATGTTGCACCTTAGTCAAAAATAATGAACGTCAGTCTGGGGCAAATATTTTATGTTCTTAAAATTTATAATTAAAATTTAAAAGTAATTTTTGTCATGCTCTAGTTCTCTTCTGACGAATCTGCGTTACGTCGCGACTGCATTTCTATTGTGAACGACATCGCACCTACCGAGCTTCATCTACCAGACATTATTTCGTAATCTCATACATTTGTACTCCTATTCATCATCTCATATTATGTTAAGATGCATAATATATAGTAAAAACAGTATTTTATTACTTCTACTTCATATTTTGTTACTTTAACTGTATCATTTAGATCTTTATACGGTCCTTGAGTGTTATTTGACTGAATAACAGGATTTTGTATCACTTAAAAATCCAGTTATTTATCAACACAATCAAGATACTAAATATGACTTTTTAATGGACATATTGATTAATGAAATCGACCTAAATAGTAATTTGTGGCATAAATTCTTCATTAGTTTCCATTATGCCACTTTGTGTGCAGTCAAATTAAGTATCGTATTGGACAAACAATTAGTGTAATGCGTTGGACTTGGTGTTCTGGTGATGGTGCCCATATAAGCAGCACCCAGTGTCTACTTATGATTAATGTTCAAGGGCTATAAATGGCTTACGTATGATCGACAGTTGACCGGCTTTCTATAAACTACATTTATAAATAAAATCATAAAATTTTCCAGAATGTTTCTTACAATTCTACTAATACTAATTTTATAAATGTGAAAGTTGTTGAATAACGTCGCATGTTGATTTGGATTAAATACGGCATTAAGATACGAAATGGATTCGGGTCGTGACTGGGATAAGCACAAAAACAACTTATAATAAATTATAGTGTCCAAAAGACGAGCAAAAAACTTTCTGTGGCAAACTGAAGCGACGGAACGGTAGTAAATGGTAAATAAAAGTTCAAATTAAATACAATGGAATTTTTTGGTGACAGACGAATTACCTAGCAGAGGGACGTACTATTCACGCCTGAAAAGTAGCAAGGCCAAAAAAATTAGCTTACCTATCCATTTAGCTGCTCTCATAGTTGACTCATTGTCGGATATATGTAGAGGTAGTTCGGCTTGATTACAATAATTTTACTCATATTTTTCTCATACAGTTGTTTACATAGCTGTATGAACATATTTTACTACTTACTTAAAATCATTCAGTGATGGAAGCCATTCTGTGGTATTTTAATGAGTCATTCTTATTTTAACATAATTTGAATCAGACTTACATGGCGTTTTCTTTGTAAATTTGGGTATTCTTTTTATTGCTGCGTAATAAGGAAAAATAATTATGAAAACTGAATTCATATTTTTATTGCTGTTGATTTTGCAAGGTATAAAAACAAGCAATACTGTAAATACCCCATAGGTACTCTGAATATACTGAATATGAAATCATATTAACAAAAAAAGCTACTTAAAAAAGCACCCTTTGTACCTTTACGAGATTTAAACATTTATTTTTTTAAATCAGACCGCCTATTCCAGCCCTGTTTTACCGACGGTCTCCTTGTAATTTTGCTTGGTCACCTAACGGAATGTGAAACAGACGCATATTTGTCGGCTGACGTCATACAAATTTCGGCTGCTCTGCTCACGTTGTTCGTTGCTCGTTGTTTCCGTGCCGTTGACATCGAATACCAATCAAACATGTAGATGGCGCTACTTGTAGCTTACTTATCGCATAAGTTAATGTCTTCTGGAAAATTGTGGTTTTTTCCATAATCTAGGAACAAAGTAATTGTTTTGTGAAATGTATTTTATGATACAGATACTAGTTTACACCATATCGATGCCGGAACTTAATTCCTAACCTTAAAATGTTCAATAGTCTTTAGCAATGCATAGTAATTTTCCACTATTGAAATGTAATTCTTTATAATAGCCCTTCATTTGCTACATTTTGATACCTCACATCCGTAGTTTTTATGTAAAGCCGTCCAACCGAGACACCCAACCCACAATTTTGAGTTTTACTTTTGGCTTTTGACCCTAGGGGAAATAATTTCAATCGGTCTGCGACAGGTGGCGCTACGAGTCGTACGGTCGATCGTATGCCTGTTTGTGAAATGACGTTTAGTCATTCGCTCTTTACGCTGTCAAAGTCACTCAGTCGATTTGTGATTTCGTGGAATATTAGTTGTTTTAATTAATATAAAGCATTTGGTTAATTGTAACCGTGCATCATTTGTTATTGGTCGTCCTCGGCTCGCGTCAGTACTGTCGCGGCGTTAAGTTGCAGCGTGTGATTGGTGGCGGCCATTTTATTCGCCGGCTGTGTTCATTCGTGCCGTGCCCATCTCCGCGATACGGGGTACTAACGAGCGAGGCAGTCAGTTGGCATTTTCGCGAGTAGAGCGGAGGTGTCTCTAGTTTTTAGCCTATAAGTATTCAATTAAAACATAAAAGTGCATAAAAATGACGACAAACATGCAGCAAGGAACTATCCTGGACGTTTTGAAGAAGAAAATGCGCCAGACAAAAGAGGAAATGGAGAAATATAAGGACGAGTGCGAGGAGTATCACAAACGATTACAAGTGGAAATAATGCGGAGAGAAGAAGTAAGGAAACGTGTTATATATTTGTGCTGTGCTATGTGAATTTACGGATGAAGTGAAATCCACTTTTGTGTTAGATACAAACGCCTTAAATATGGGAGTTATCAGTAGTCTCGTACTATCTACCTATAGTGAGTAATGTCCGGCCATACTTAGGTGTGCAGGCAACGTACGCATATTTGCCTCTCTTTCAGATTCATCTCGCCTCAATTGGGGAGAAAGAGAGAGCGAATAATTATTCTTTTCATAGTGTATTTCTTTATATTGACGATTTTACCATAGCTCCGAAAATGAGGATGATTTAACTATCGAAGCGGTCCCAAGGTGTGAATGCTTTTGTGAATTTAGACTTTTACATAATTATTTGGTACGTGGTCGGGTGCCGGTTTCTGTTACACGTAACAGGTTTGGTGGCGTTGGAGGTCGTATACCGGTCTATTGTGGCACATGTAGAGCGAGCCGGCTGGGATCGTAAAGGCTTAACACCCTCAATGCATTCCTGTTGTTCGGACGTCCTCGAAGGACCGCTGGCGCCGTGAAGGCGTGTCCGAGTTCCTCGCCGTTATCGCCACATGACGTAACTCGTACGGCAGCATGCCCTTGCCGATTACAAACACCTATGGGTGGTGCTACTTCTCCGATGACTTTACGTAAAGACCAACAAGGCATTCAAAATTGTCGAAAAAAATTGAAATGTTAGAAGACAATTTTAAGACCTTGTTAAATTTGAATTTTTTTCCGACTACAACACCATTCTTATCGGATTACATATCAAAAGATAAGAATACTGTTGCTGAAGATAATTCAGGGCCCTCAAAGTCATTTTTTTAATTAAACATGATTGTTGGAATCTGTTTAATGTGAAGGGCGATGACTTAGCTGGGAAATCACGAGTGTACTTATTCATCCGGGTCAAAACGCCTAACTTTTCGTGCACAAATTGGGTTTTGCTGTCATGTAGGCGTAAATAAACACACTTATTTGATGTTCTAATAATATTCTCTTTACATTGATCAGCAATGATTCTGATAAGTAAAGTGTGAAAAGTCTGATGTTCTCCTAAATACGCGTATTTAATTGAAAACAGAGTGACAGTAATTAGAAACTGATAAAGTTTGAAATGAGTAATTTGGCTTAATGGCTTCGTGTAACCATACAAGTTCATTAGTAACTACCTGGCTGGGACAGGTACAAGTATTTAGAAAATTGTTGATTCATACTTATCAGTAGCCTACTTAACATTACTGTTTAAAGCAGCAAATACTTATGTCATCATGGTCATGACTAATAATGATGTTGTATTGAGAATTGAGAAAGTTCCACAGAAATAATGAATGGGACTGACGATTTCGATGGTTTTGTTAATACCTTCGACTTTGTTGATTTTTTAAAGAATGAATAACAATTCGAGTGACCCTTTGCGTGATTACGCAGCCGTACTATTGGGCCACTATTGTGTGCCACTCGCTCAATGGGCACAATGATCCTGGCGGCGGCGATCCCACAAAAATTAAACAATGCATTTTGACCATCCATGAAAGTAAACTACATTATGCAATCAACTGTAACTCTAAATGCCATTCATGGTCTACAGCAATGGAACATTCAATTCCGACACCGCTACACCTGATATTTTTTCCAATAAATTCGGTGCCGATAAGGTCTTTAACCTTTCATATAAGAGGCTTAACTGGCTTCCAAGTCCAAAATAGCTTTACGCGTCAATATGAATTATGCTCATCAAGTTCAAGGTGAATAGACGTAGCCGCTAACATCTCGACATAAACTAATAACTCTGTTTCTTGTAAATCAGTTGAACGCCTTGAAGAAAAACAGGCATATATCAATGTGTTTCTAGTTAGAAACG
This sequence comes from Glyphodes perspectalis, assembly GCA_951394215.1. Taxonomy (NCBI): domain Eukaryota; kingdom Metazoa; phylum Arthropoda; class Insecta; order Lepidoptera; family Crambidae; genus Glyphodes; species Glyphodes perspectalis. The sequence continues at coordinate 11,380,741 of OX596215.1, forward strand.
AGAGTTGATTCAGTTTTTACAATGATCAGATTGTTACACGTAGTGACTTGGTTAATTGTTGCTAATGTGGAATAAAGAATGCGCTGTAGTGATACAGCCGCCGCTGTAAATCGCTAGTCCCGTCACGACTATTATTAGCATCCACATTATGACGACACAGGATAAAAGGAGGAGAAACTGGGACTCGTTTGTGCTTCCTCGCGACAAGGACGCGTGATGTCATCAACATGTGCGGTCGCTGAATATAAATAAAGCGCTGCAAAATATACTTGAGTGGAAAAATATTTCCACCTTCCGAGCTCGTTACGAGATAACATCTAGATGCATATCTTGATGTTTAATATTGATTTGTAAGAAATGAAATTCTCATTAAAATGTTGCAGTTGTTATAAGTCAAATACTAATAATGGTGTCTGCATCGACTGGTAATTGAAATAAAATAAAAAGAAACAAAAATGAAAAACATGTTATAAAAGTCTCCACATTAATTTCTTTTAATTATTCAGTGCGAGCAAAGCTATCGTCCGCGTGTGTATTCTAATGGACGTTAGATTCATGACACGTTTCTTGTTTCGACAGTTAACAATAGCGACGTACACGGCCGGGACAAGAAGCTGACATTGTTTAAAGTCTAGTTTGGAAGCAGTTTATTAAAACTATCCGATAATCGATTTATTATATATAAAACAATATAATAATACACAACACTAATCTTATGTTTGCTTTAATGAAACGACATGAGTAGTTTACACTTTTTTGTACAACTTTTATGATCTGCAGATTTCTGTTACATCGCTGTTTAATTATTTTTATTGCGATATACATTGATTTTATTTCAATGGCTGTTCATTTCTGGCCGACAAAACTGATTACTATGGAGATACGGTTAGCGTCTAAATGTCACATAAGTACGCCAGATTATTAACAGATGTTAATCAGTAAATTATGCAGACAAATTAGAATGCGCCTTTTTGGCTGCATATCATCATCATTGAAATACATGGACAAATTATATCTAGCATTTTTATACTTTGTGGTTAACTGAGTGAAACCGCTAAAACGCATGTTATTGCGATCAATTTAGATAAGTATTATGACAGTAATGATAAGGTACCTGATATTGTGGCCATATCAACATACCGTATTACTCGGTTGGTAAAAAATTAAAACTTGTCCGGCAGGAACTAGACTTAGCGACAAAAACGTTGATCTGGCAGCCGCCGTGATCCTTGGCGTTAAAAATGTAGCGCTGTCGGGAATAGTAGTAGCAAATGAGGTAATGTTGGTTAATGGTTCAGTAGTATTGTTAAATACGGAGATAAAGTAAACCACATCAGTTGCGTTGCTCGCCGCGCAGGTAATAGCCGGCCCACCACAGGAGGTAATCCGAGGCTGTGGGCAGTGGACGAGAAACAACACGTCCTGATAGAAATGCAAAATTTTAACTTAATTACTAACTTAAATGCAATTAGATTCCGATACTTTTATTAGAATAGTATCGTATACTGTATTGAAACATTAAAATTCCGTGAAGTCTCCCAAGGTTTTTTTTTTTAATCTGGTACATTTGGTATAGGTGTTTACCCAATGTCTAGTCTAACTACCAAAAGTCAATGAACTGACTTAAATCATAATAATACAGCATAGTCGTATGAATATAACGCATATTATATTTATTGAGCAGAACACCTGTCTAAATCACAATCTGGGGCGTAAGAGTTAAGTTAAGAGTTAAGCCAGCGCAATTCACGAAGAACAAGTTTCGGACCTGTATATATTTTATACAATGGAATAACATAAACGTAGGTAGTAGTTGTGAGGTAATGTGGAAAGAATCTCGTAACGTCGGTAAAACAATAGTAAACACTCTTAATGAGCACATCCGTCGATTAATCATTTTTCCCCATTCATAGTGTTACCATGCCCTGTAAATTATCACTTCATAGCATATAGGGTAATATGTTTAGTTGGAACAGAAAACTATACGTACCTACAGTAATTTTTTTCGTCTGTAGAAATGTTTTAGAGATTGACATTTAACTGAGGAATTTATTAAAACCTAATTTCTTAAAGACCTATTAAAACCAAATCACCTATGATCGTCAAGGGCGGCAATCGGGAAATCTCGGTTTTTCAGATTAATATTATATGTTAACGCTGTTTATTTAAAATGTTGTTTCGGAACATTATTATATTTGTTTGATGTTACATGTTTGTTTTGTTAACAGGCCGAGTCCGAAGTGGCTGCCCTCAACCGACGCATCCAACTGCTGGAAGAGGACCTCGAGAGGTCCGAGGAGCGTCTCGCCACCGCCACAGCCAAGTTGTCCGAGGCCAGCCAGGCCGCAGACGAGTCCGAACGGTGAGTCCTGCCCAGAACACCCTATACACGCCACGGTTGAAGCCTCTTTATTCATAAACATTCACAAAAACAGTTATATGATTAAAAAAAAAAACCGTATAGACGCATTTACACGAATAATATGAAATAAAACTAAATACATAATATTATAAACAGGTTTAAATAAAGAATCCACGAAGTACTTTCCGAATTTGCGAAAATGAAAACGATAAAAGATCAAAGTTAGTTTTTTTAAGTTTTTTGGCTTATAAGAGCAGGATAATTGTCTTTCTAATATAAGAACTGCAATCTAATTAAAATTTTATTCCAACTTATGTGTAGCTTAACAAGGACGATTATATTACCATTACTTAAAATTGCCATCCAATTAAACATTGTTACTGTGTCTCCATGTTATTATTAAGGATAATCTGTACGCTTATGTACCTGATTTAAATAAATAAATAAATAAGCAGCAAATTTTATGTAATGATAATTGTGAACATCATGTAAATACTTTTTCCTGTTTATAGTAAGACTGAAAATTATAATCAATAGGTGTTGTTGGATGTTTATGCACAAAGAGGCAATATTGCAATGTAGTGGATATTTATATACAGTTCTTCTGACTATTTAAAAGCATTGAAATCTAGATTCAATATATTTTTTTAGTTCAAAAAATATATCCAATTCGCTGCAATTTAGAATCTGCACTAGTTTTAGATAGTATCGTATTATTAGAGCTTCGATTTAATTGTAAATATTATCTCTCTTAATTTTTTTTAATGGAGGTTTTTAATAGTGTGCGAAAGGTTATTCAATCTGTATTTATTTAAAATTGTGACCAATATCAATAGTGTACCACCAAGAAGACCCTTCTGTTTTAGCTGTTTACTTACATATTTTGTTATGCATGAGTGTTTTAATTTTGCCTATAACCACATAGTTTTGTTTTCCTGTTTTCTTTACTTTAAATTTGTTTGTTACGGGCGAAAATTACATACACACAGCCCTAAATAATAGTAGCAGCCAAAATCAATTACTGACAGAAATCGTTTTCGACGAAGTTTTCACATTCATTTCATTTACGAAAAAAAAAATCATGATTAACAATAATATCGATGTTATAACCTGCATGTGTTTGGCCCCGCACTAACCAGAATACGTAAGGCGCTGGAGAACCGAACCAACATGGAGGATGACCGTGTCGCCATCCTGGAGGCGCAGCTGTCCCAGGCTAAGCTCATCGCCGAGGAGTCCGACAAGAAATACGAGGAGGTGACCGCTATGTTTCTCAATCCACGGTGATGGTACTGCTTTATTTGATACACACGATTCTTTAGTGTTGGACGAAACACTACTGTGAATATTTCTGGTGAACGCACTTTAATGATTGGATAAGTCGAATAGAAAGTTTAAAAAATATTTTGATTGCTATTTTCGGACGAACATTTTAGGGTTAGAGATGGGGCGACTTTGATGTTTCGGTATCGATAAAAACAGTACCACCATTGCAAGCGTATTGTTGTTTAAAATATGTTTATGTTTATTGGTTGTAACGTAAACTGAGTTATAAGTACTTTTTCTATATTGGTTCATGTCTTGTATAATTTTATAATTCTCAGATTTGTTACAATGAATAAAAGATTTCTTTTAGTCGATAAAATATTCGTTTAATATTTATGCAAAGAAACTAGTTAGGTAAAAAGTCATTCCGGAAATCTTGAATTTATTACAATTTAGACTGCTTACATAATTTGTTATGAGAATAAAGTAACTTGTTTCTTGCATCAATATATTCAATGGTCACTAAATATTACACTTAAGTATCTATTCATTTTCAATAATACTTAATCGATTATTTCATTTTACTTTATACATTATTTCCGTATAGTGTAATATTTAGTGTCATTTGAGTCATGTAAGTCAAATTAAAATGTATGCGTGCATTTTAATTTGCATGTCATCGCAATGAATTAAAGTTGTTCGGAACAAGCATTAAATACAAATCAAACGGTAATACACCTTGTACATTGCTGGTTCCAAACACGTTCTCTCCACAGCCCGCAACAGTTCCTGATTTGTATTTCGCTTTAAGTGTTCCTTGCAAATGTCTTGAGTGCTCGTTCCTTGCATGCCTTCTAACTTTGGGTCACCCTTGAAATACTTGTCAAAATACGTTAGGGATGTTATCAATAATGTTGTTGATATCGATATTTTTACTCAATATTTGTGTTATGGGATTCAGCGCCCGCAAGGTCCTCGAGAACAGGTCGTTGGCCGATGAGGAACGCATGGACGCCCTTGAGAACCAGCTGAAGGAAGCCAGGTTCCTCGCTGAGGAGGCTGACAAGAAATACGATGAGGTCTTTATGCAGGAGTTGATGTCGTTTGGTTTGGCATGGTTTGCTATCAGTGTATAAAATGTCGTCAATATCATTTTGTACATAGCTATTAATATTCCCTTAATTTAATATCCCGCGACCTTGATGCTAGCCGATTAACAAGATGTTTACACTTATGTGTCTGTCTAATTAGGTTTTGTTTTGTTTTTGTGTTTAATTTATCAATATTATCTCGTCTGTCTCTAATATTATGTCCTTATAAGACATCAATCCAGTATATTTACTGTTAATAGGTTGTTATCCATGTTTTCCTACTCATACATAATAAAGATAACCTATAAATTCTTCCCTACTAAAAATAATCGTGATTTTGAGTTGAAGCTCGATTAACTAAGAATCCTGAGCAAATACCTAGTGAAAATTATATTAACATAATAATATCTTAAACGTAAAATGTGTGTATTTTTAACGTTAGAGTGACATTAGCTACCAATTAGCATTGCTGACATTAAAATTAAAATATTATACAAATTTTAATTTAGCAACTATTATCGCTGTCGATTAAATAATTCGATTCATATGCGATTTGACGGTTTAATCCACGGTTAACCTACATCTGAAGTATTTCTGCAGCCATATGGACGTGTTATAATAACGTCCTGACATATGACCCTGCGCCGCGAAGGCAGTCGTAAAAGTCGAGAGTCCCAAGAAGGAGTCGTATCGCGCCTGATCTTGGTTTGATTGCCTTTTAAGGCGGGACCAGTCTCCTTCGTCGCATATGTTGTTACATAAGCATTACTTCCATATAAGAAGGGTGTAGCTCATGTTGCCCAAGAGTTACATGCACCGTTATAGCAGCTGTCCGTGACATTAATGAGTAAAGCTCGGATTTTGGATGTCTAATATGGTGTGGTGTCTTCAGGTGGCTCGTAAGCTGGCCATGGTTGAGGCTGATCTGGAGCGCGCGGAGGAGCGTGCCGAGACCGGCGAATCGTAGGTTTCACCCAATTCCGGCGAGGGACCGCCGCCCTCGGCGTTGGCTACCTGTCGAAGCGAGAATACCGTTTAACGCAAAAAGTCTGGCACAAATTTTATTTCGATAGTCAGCCAACAATGAGCGGTACCGCGCAGGTCCCAGAGCCTTGTTTGCAAGTTTTCGCCACCGTTCTGCATGGTTGTTCATTTGCATTCTTAACATTGCTGCACCGTAACCCGATTTACCTACTGGTATTTCTAACATTCGCTCTCACTTTTTTTTTGCATGTCTCGTTTTAGGGAGATTGCCGGTTGAAAGCAGTGACGGCGGATATATTTTTTTTTCGTATTTTTATTATTATTTGCATCTGCCATTACATTAATTGGTCAGTGATACCGTTTTGCTCGCGCTAAACGGTATTACTACTTAATATTAAGGATATGAACGGGAAAGCGCCTCTTGTGAACATGGTTAGTGGGTCAGAAGCGGCGTTCTCCTCTCAGTGTCAGACTAAAACAAGGGTTGCCCCATCTCATGGATATTTCTATGCAAATGTTAACTATCATGTCCATGTGTCTACTAAACTTCCGTCTCAGTGTGTGTATCACTTAAACGTGGCTGTACGTTAGTTAGGCTGTCAGGAAATATGTGTGGTATAGGGCAATTTTCGTTTTCAGATATGCACCGCATTACACCAGAATTACTGGCCGTATGCGTGCCGCACATATGCAAGCGCACACATCACATAACGATTACGATAATGCACTAGATAGCACTTAGATTTTTAATGTTTTCAAAAATTAAATTTTAGAACTAAATGTTTTGGGACAACCCTCGTTTATTATATTTTTTTATTAATATGGAGTACTGACGCCGCTCTCGACCTCCCGCTTTGTGTGACCCTCCTGGAGTTTGTTTGTGTTTTGTTTTGATCATTCGTGTTTGCTTTCCTAGTATTATAGTTTAGCAGGAAAACGCCCGGTGCAGACGCCATGACACTCGCTTCCTGTAGAACGGTTACGTCTACGGTTGCGTATTTAACACGATCAGCATAGTTTGCCTTTGTTAAAAGTTAAGTAACAATCCCGTCCACCCGTACCCTCCTCACGGCCCTTGCACAGTTTCAAAGAGAGTAAATGTGTCATGACGCCGAGGCGTAGTTGAGTCTGCCAGTTCCCGTGCACTGCACCGCGGAGCACTCGGGTGAGAGCGGCGCCCGTCTCGTAGCGTAGTGTGTGTTGTGTGTGTGCGTGTGGGCGTGTACTAACGCTCGGCGGTAACCGGCGGTAGGTGGCGCGCAAACTCGTCTTGATGGAGCAGGACCTGGAGCGGGCCGAGGAGCGCGCCGAGCAGAGCGACTGGTGAGTGCCGGACGCCTGGAGCTGACTGGCGTTCCGAATGGGGCTGCCGTCTTGACAATCTGCCAAGCGGGATAACTAGTCTAAAGTTCCAGTTTTGGGGATTTTTACTTTCCCTATAGTACAATACCTGACGGTCCGGTGACTTGATTGCAAATTAAAGCCGCGAAAATGCGAAATCCGAAGGCTGGCAACCCCATTTCCTTGTCACTCGATTACACTTACACGAAAGGACAAAAACAGGCTCTTTATGTCTTTAGTTAAACATAGCTAAAATACTATTAATATACGAGCCGGTTTAAACATTCACTAAAGCATAATTTCATGCTTTATTTAGTTCGTGTTAGTGAAAACGAGAAAGTGCAGTGATTAAATTAGTATCGTATTTCGTTATCAACACTTGGATAATTTTTGCCAGAGACGAGATAAATGAAACAGTTTAATCAGTGACGTTGATAACGATGTCTATATTAAGGAGTAAATAGTGACATTTTTCATTTTTATAATGTTTGCATGCGTTGTTGATAGTTGTCTTGTTCACCATGATAATATAAACTTGTTACGATTTCTCATAGTACATTATATGAATTGCTTCAAATTAATCTATATTTAGACAGCAACTATCAACATCAATAGATTATTTATTAATAAAATAATAACAGGCACACGCTTCATATTTTATTAATGTTGCACACACATTAATTTAAGTTCCGCCGCCTTATATAACAAGTATTTAGGTCATCGTAACTGTTCTATTATTTAATTGATATCGATTTCAAAAGCCCTTCGAAAATTCCATGACCCAGTAATTTTAAACACTTGACAACACTTGAAAAACACAATAAGTAGTATCTCTTAATTGATGAAATTTGATCTATTTTGAAACAGTATTACCATTTCTCACCCACACGTAGAAATTCACATATGAATTGAAAGTTTTCTTTTCAGTGGGAATTGATTGTCTTTTTTTAATTTTCCAGCAAAATCGTCGAGCTTGAAGAGGAATTGCGTGTTGTCGGCAACAACCTGAAGTCCCTGGAAGTCTCCGAGGAGAAGGTATACCCTCTTTTACTAATATTAACCCCTTAATATTTAGCTAGGTTGACATCTCAGATGCTAGGATTTTAAAAGCTACAGTTATCTTAATTTTTTTACAATATTGTGACCCATTAAGATTGTGAAATGTTTAAGTCCAGTCTAATGATGCACCAACCATATTATCTACGTAAATATTAGTTTTCTGTCCCCGCAACGCTGATACTTAATTAATTGAAATTCTAGGCCAAGCATATAAAAGAACCCAGGAAAACATTTGATATGCTAATGAGGCTTAACGTAAACGACGTTGAAATGAGATAGTGGTTAGCTAGTTTCTTTAACTGATGAGTAACCGTGTAACCTGTTCCACGCAGGCCAACCAACGTGAAGAGGAGTACAAAAACCAAATCAAAACCCTCACCACCCGCCTAAAGGAGGTGTGAACGAACACGAGACGGTTTATTACGCGAGTGTTTTCGTACGCTTGCCTAACCGCATTCTAAGTACTTGTACCTCAGTAGAGTGCAGCCTCTGTGTTTATTTTACCGTCCAATGTACAGACATAGAGAACGCCTGATGGTAAAATACTCACAGCGCGTAGTACTTGCCGTGTTCAGATTTTCTCCACACTGATCTTTTACTTGACTGCAGTTTATGTTACTTAACAGTTATTGTCAGTGTAATCTAGTTTTAGTTTATAGCCGTTGTATGGTATCTGATAGCGTGCGTGAAGCATACGACGACTTCACGGTGCTATTTGGTACAGCATGGTTTTCCGTTTTCGCTGTTTTATGTTTTCGTTAATACACAATAATCACAGGCGACGCAAAGGGAAGAGACATACGAGGGCCAAGTGAAACTGCTGGACGCACAACTGAAAGAGGTAAAAGGGGCAGCGAGGAGTCGAACTCGTAGCTAGTGTTGGTAAAGGTTGTAGACTAGGATCATGCCATCGTCATTGTTGGGAGTCTGTATCTTCGCTATATAGAGTTCGTGTACTGTCCCGGCTGGATCTTATCTGGCTCTTTGTAGTCTGACTGTCGGTGTAGGCCCGTGTAGTCGGCTGACGCGGTTGGTGCTTCATCTATGTATCTATTGCCAGGTCTATCTTCTCTATTACATGTGTATAATAAAAATGTTTCTGTATCTATCATGTATGTACCTTTTGTCTATTTTGTGATTGTACGCTGCATTGTGGTTGTATTGACGGTCCAATATCGCGATCAATTCATGTTACGAATCCTTAAGATTTTTGCAATATCTTCTTCTTACTTTATTAACATCTTCATGTAACAACACTTCGAAACGTTATATAAGGACGTTACTTTGTATAATTATTGGGTCAACCAATCTAAATTTACCTTAATTGTCTTTTTCTAAAGAATATTTTCTTTATTCTTTTTTCTAATACTCTGATGGGAATATTCTCCCTCAAGGAGACTTACTACTTATCTTTGTAATACGATATACTTATGTAAAACTGTTCCACAATATGCAAGTACAGTCGCAAACTGGGCAGTGGCATGTCGGTGGCTTGCCGTCAGTAATCCGTCCTGTGTGGATAGGCCATGGCGTCCCGTGAACACGTCGAGGATAAGATCCACAGTCTCTCGCAGAAACTGACGCAAGTAAGTTATGCTCACACGCAGCCGCGTCGATCGCACTGAGTCCAGCAACTAGCATTACCTTGTTCTTAAATAAAAAAGTATCTATCACTCTTAGGCAGTAAGATTATGGATTTGTAAGTATCATCCAGTTTGTCTGGTTCACAAAGGATCAAGAAGGTCAGCTGAGCAGTCACTTTACAAACACAGACTTCCTAAATCATGGATCATGGTGTAAGAGACATAATGTTGGGAAGATGGTGACTCATAAGCAGTTATATTATATATAGAATTTTCAAAAACGCTTCCCTATCGTTTACAGTGGGATTGCTCTGATTGTATTCTCGTAGTACGATTTTGAGATCATTTAACATTTAACGAATGTCAATTGACTTAATTGTACTTCTAAACATTTAAATTGATTACATTATGAATTAACCTTCAGATTTGTGTTCATATTTGAGTAAATATATTAAGGTTACAAGTCGTGCCACAGCTTTGCAATATTGGTATATAAATTATGAATTATTGATATTAATTGTGTATTATGTTAAAATCAAATGTGTGTCAACTTTATTGTAAATGTCAGAATGCAGCGATATTCCTGCGGCGGTTATAAAGTGACAAGACAATTGAGGATAAACTTTCTTGGTGAAAATTTTATCAGAGTGATACGAGATACATTTATTGATAAGGAGAAAGCTTTAGTACTTTAGCATGTCAATAAAATACTCAGTGCGGTCGGTGCCATCTGCATTTTCCCTCTTCATGCTCATAATGTGGGTATACTTAGTGACGATGGTAATAAAATGGGTAATCATGTATTATAGTTGGTAGTGTCGACACGGCATTTAGCTGCTTTCGGTAAAGGTAAACTGCATGCGTTTGGCGTTGCTTTAAATGTCTAACATGTATTTTGAATGCTAAATGTATTTGTAATTTGGAAGTTTTTTACTTGTATGGTTTATTTTTGATTTAATTGGATTTTAAATTTGCTTTTTGGTCAAAAAAAAAAAAACAGTGTTAAAGTTGCATGTTGATTCACAATTTACAACGTAAAACAGTCCATTTTTTGAAATCGAAATCGTTTAATAAATATTTTTATACAATTTTCTTACTTTAATAATCAAAATAGAAATAAATTAAAATTAAATAAAAAAAAAACTTATAATATACCCATATATTATTATTTAAAAAAAACAACAAAAAATGGGCTGTTTCCTAGAGATCAGAAGTTAAAAGAATACCTTAAACGTTTACAGGCTGAGGCGCGCGCCGAGTTCGCTGAGCGCTCCGTGCAGAAACTCCAGAAGGAGGTCGACAGGCTTGAAGGTACATCCATACTGTCACGTTTATACAGAATACTATATTTACGAATATACGTGATATTTACGAAATACGTGATTATAAGATTATGAAACTAGTAGGTCAAAGAAGAAAATATCAAAACTTATAATTTCACACATGTTTAATGCTAGTTTTCAAGGTCCTGCAGATATATCACAACGTACAGCAGTTTGGTTAAGTCTCAAATCTCTGAAGTCAAGTTAATAACATCGTTTGACAATAACCAAGGCTTTAGACATTAAAATGCACTTCAGTCATATCAGCCGTCATTAGAGCTGGCTTCTTGATTTTCAATGCTGTACAATAGATTTGAAAGCTTTTTTTTACTTTCATTTTCGCTATAATATCAAGCTTAAATTTTCTTAATTTCATAGTAACAGTTTTAATAGTTTTGATTTTGTTGAGTCGATTTTTGATTTCAATGCAATCGTTTGATTTTTTTTTATAATTTATCTTCCGCTTAATTTTATTTATGTAAATATTTACTTTAAAATTTAGTAAGTCCTGTATTGAAGTCAAAATCGGCGTCTATTTATTTCGTGAGCATGTATGTGTCCTACTAGATGCTCGATCCCTCAATGTTTTTATTTCTAGTGATTTTCGCATGGTTTTTAAATGTTGTTTTCGCCTGACCTAATCATTTCCAACATTCATTTTTGTGACCAGTTTTGCTACAGTTACTGTAGAAATATGCTTAGAAATGCTTTATAAATGCTTCAGCACCGCAGCCAAATTCTATTTTCTTAAACGAATACGATTTTATCCGAAATGGATATTGCGGTTCTTGCATAATTTATGCATTTATCACGGTATAATAAAACCTCAAGAGTCAATGTGTTGGTCATCAAAAATGAACGTTTGAAGCATGTTTACGTGTTTGTGTGTGGACTGACCGTGGCCACGTCGGACCTTGCAGACGATCTGGTGGCCGAGCGCGAAAAGAGCAAACTACTGCAGGAGGAGATGGAGGCCACGCTCCACGACATCCAGAACATGTGAACACCTCGCCCCTTCGCCCGCTCCCCCCACTGTGCTCAATATCGATATCCGTAGCCGACATCCGCGCGTCATTAGCGCGGTGACAGATGTCAGATGACTCCTGTGTCGCCATCTTTTTTAACCCTCCGGAAACTTCTAGATCCAATGTGGTGACGTGTCGTTTCTATTCATTCCGCGATTACCCGGTAGACCGAGTGAGGTGGGCGGGCGACTAGATGTTTCTAGGTTTAGAGTAATTGCCAGCCGCTTTTTTTTTAATGTAACGTCAAGAACGAGTGTTCGCTAGACACCACTGCCATGTGCAATTTTTTTATTTGATACACAAATTATTCTACTAATATTTTCCCGTATAAATGTTGAGAAATGTATTTTGATGATTAGTCATTGTATTATGAGCGTGCCTGCGCCCGATGCGTTCGGCGTCTCACGACGAATGCAGCTCTTCGGTAACCGCTTCTCAAGGCACTTCTAGGTGGGTAACCGCTTCTCAAGGCACTTCTAGGTGTAAGATAAAACGTCAACATTCCAAAATGGGTCCAAAATATTTGAAATGTATACTCGACAAGTCACTAGGACGGTACTGTAAAACTTGCACATCACTTGTACATTCTCTTTAACAGCGCGTAGAACAAAGTTATTTTTGTATTATTCATTCTTAATTCCTTTTTTATTATTTTCCTTTCTTCAGTAGGTAGTGCAAATAATAATACTTATGAATTGGAGACATTGGCAATATTAATGAGTGCACTGTTTGCTATTATTTATAATGAACTCTTATTTACTTAATATTAGAAAAGAGATTAGATATTTTATTTAATGAGTGGTATGGTAACACGTAAAATATTGATATTTATAAGAATATACTTTGATATGAAGTATTCGATATTCTATTTTGGTTCGAGTATGATTTTCTTGTGTCATAATTGAGTCTTGTTGTTATTTATTTAAATGGATCGATGAATAAATGACGACGCCCGACCGCAGGCGCTAGATCGTCCCAGCTGGCAATTGCCGCGGCCTGCGAGCATGCTCGCCAACAAACCCTCTGTCAACTAAAACGTTCGCTTGAGAGATAAACGTTTTTTAATGTTATTGATTAATGAATTGATAGTAAGTTCGTGAGAAATAAATTAATGATTTTAAGAGTATTCTAACACAAGTGTTTATAAATATATATTATTATTTTTAAACCGTTTTCTTTTTTTTTTCACTAATCCGTGTGAACCTCTCATCGTCCCTTCCGTGCTAACTTCATATCGATTCTATCAGCTATAACCGATTACATCATTCATCATCGGAATGAAAGTCATATCATCAAGTCCGTTCATCGACATTATCTTATTGCCGGGCAAAACGAAAACGTAACGCGATCGTCGAAGAGAGAAGCGATATGAAATCGCGGAGCCGGGGGGCGCACCCGGCACTGTACATACTCATCGTCCGCACGGGCATGAGGCACCGCCCCGTAGTGTAGCAGCATGGCGGCCCCGTGTGAACGCATGCACCTGAGCCTGGCTGACGGCCCGTGCCTGCCGCAGACGACCTCATCGGCGAGATCGAGAAGTTCAACGACATCGGCGACGACATCGACGACTCGTTCGTCGAGCTCATCCCCGGCGTCGACCCCAACGAGCGCCAGGTCGAGATCGCGCGCAAGGAGTACGAGCGCCTGCACCCCAAGGAGCCCACGCCACCGCCGCCAAAGGAGCCCACGCCGCCCCCCGCCCCCGGCACCCGAACCCGCCCCGCCCGCGGAGGGGGCTCCGCCCGCGGAGGGCGCCCCGCCCACAGAGGGCGCCCCGCCAGTCGACGGTGCCGCCCCGCCGGCCGACGGCGCCGCGCCTCCCGCCGATGGAGCGGCGCCGCCATTGCCGAGGGTGCCGCGCCTCCCGCCGAGGGTGCAGCTCCCCCCGCCGAGGGTGCAGCCCCGCCCGCCGAGGGAGCCGTGCCTGCTGCCCCGGTGGAGGGCGCCGCACCACCGGCGGAGGGGAGCACCCCGCCGCGCCCCCGGCTGAAGGCACCGCGCCCCCCGCCGAGGGAGCAGCGCCAGCTCCCCCGGCGGAGGGTGCCGCCCCAGCGGCCCCACCGGCCGAGGGTGCCCCGGCCGCGGCCCCTCCCGCCGAGGGTGCCCCGGCTGCGGCTCCCCCGGCTGAGGGAGCCCCGGCCGCGGCTCCGCCTGCCGAAGGTGCGCCGGCTGCCGCAGCCCGCCCGCGGAGGGGGCTCCGGCACCGGCCGCACCGGCGGAGGGAGCCCCGGCCGCAGCGCCCGCGCCGGCCCCTGAGGCAGCGCCGCGGCGCCCCCCGCGGAGGCCGCCCCGCCCCGGCTCCGGAGCCGGCGGCGGCGCCCGCGCCCGCTGAGCCCGCCCCCAGCACCCGCCCCGGCTGAGGCCGCCCCCGCCTCGTAATCTTCATAGATTCGTTTTCATTAATTTTAGGGAAACATCTCTCGTTGAAATGAAATACACTGTCTACTTTACTATATCAGCATGCATTAAGTTGCCATTGTACAATTCGTAAAAATGTGACTAAAACTACTGGTATTGTACGCGTATAAGGTGATGTATTGCATTTCAATGACTAGTATAATAAGGCTAAATTCTTAACTGTGCCACTGGAAGCGTTTCATCTGGCCATGCATACGTATCGTGTATCGAATCTACATGCATCGCACGCGGATACGCCACACGGTGGCCCGGTCAGGTCGCGGGCGCCTCCCTCCGCGCGGCGGCGAATGTTACGTTCAGATCGTTTTATATGTTGTAAATAAATAAATAAATAAATAAAGAGCGCAAAAATAGCTGATGGAATAGTTTTTCAATGAAAAAACGTGTAGTAGAATAGACTGCCCCGACGAACGGTGCATGCGTGTGAATGTGACTAACCAGAGTCGCGAGAGGACTGACGGCGGCGGTGTCCACAGACGACCTGATCGCGGGCAAGGAATTGTTCCACGAGATCGGCGGCGAACTCGACTGCGCGTTCGACGACCTGGGGATGAAGACGCCGGCGCCGCACGCGCGCGTCTGCGAACGATGCACTTGCTGTCACTGACTGCGCGCCGCCTCGCTTTTCATCTGCATTTAAATCTGACAGTTGCCCTTACACTTTTTGATCTAAATAAAAAAAGAAAACACCGAACGCTAAACGATTAACCAAATGCATGTTATTTTAATGTGTCGTCGAATCCTATCGAAAGCTTAAGGTAACACGAGGAAGCGCATGGCTTCGGATAACACGGACTCAACATGTAAGCATTTTCATTAATTTATTATTAATTTAACGATACGCTACGATTAAGACGGTCACGGGCTATGGTGACACTTGTAATGCAAATATAAGTCAATTTATCTATATTTTTGTTCATAGTTATTCGATGCCTGAACCATTGTTAGTGACCGTTTTGAACTTCCGCTGGAACTAATTCGCTTCAAAACTTGACTTGAAGGAGTTTACTCAATATCAAATATGTACAAAGTAAAGTGAAATTGACAGAAAAACAATATTGATTTGGAAGAGCCTTATGTTTAAATACAATAGCAAATCTAGTTGGATGTTACATTCATCAATATGAAAAAGTATGAAAAAAAGTCCACAAAAATGTTAATTCAAAGTGAGGCCGTAAATAAAGAGAGAAAACATTTTTCGTGATATAAATTGTTAGGTATTTTCTTTCAGTAATTTACTGTGCAGCGTTTTCTAATTTTAGCAGTCAAGATAGACATTTATATGTCAGTAGACAATTAAAATTTACAATTTTACTTGCAAATTCTCTTATAATTATCACAAGTTTGAAAAAGAATGTGCTTTGATGTTCATTTTTCAAACGTACAGATAAGAATCGCCCAGTCGATATTTTTACCTTGTATTAGAGAGGCCTTCAAATTTGAAATCTAGTGTAGATGTATCGATATGTATAAGTCTTCAATCGCCTGACCTTAATTATTTCTAGTTGCGGCCAATTAGAGCCAATCATAGAAGTTCCTAAATGGTAAATAAATTAACTACAAAATATCTATTTTAACGTTATTAAAATGAAACTTTGAAGATTCATATTTTCTTATTTTAAAATTAGTTTTGCCGCAGATATTATATACTATGGTATGGTACTATATGGAATTAGGGAACGCTGCTACAACCTTGAATTACTTGACTCTTAGCTTCTTCAGAGACTAGCTAAGAGACGAGGCCTTTTTGAGATGCTCTGCTAATGCTACCTTCAACTCACAGACGAGCTTGTGGCCGAGAAGGAGAAGTACAAGGACATCGGAGACGACCTCGACACCGCCTTCGTCGAACTCATCCTCAAGGAATAAGCCAGCCGAGGGGTCGCCGGAAGCCTCCCAGAGGTCCACGGATTTACTACCCTTCGTCGCAGCGCCGCCAACTGCCTGCGATTCACTGACTATCCGAATAGACATAATTTATTTTATATTTTATACTCCTGATTTAAAGTATTACAATCCATAGCTGTATGGCGGTATTTATTTTCGAGTAATATAATAATAAATAATTTATTACTATCAATTTGGTTTTATTATTTACGTTTAGGTACTTAAATCACAATCAAATCACAATCACTTTTCACCTAAGTAAGTAGAGACTTACTCATTGTGTAACCTATTACTTACTGTTTTATTGGCAATTATTGACATGTAGTAAAAAAATATTGTCGCGTTATTTTTAACGCAAAAGAAATTTAAAGGTATATTGGTATTCATAAAAGGAATTTTAAATATAACAGTTTGTAATTCTATTACAATGAACGATGATATGGTAGGTACATAGTAAAATTACGCTGAAGGCATGATTAATTTAAATGTATCCATTTACAAAGTTACATACTTACATGACACTAGGAAATACACTCCAGTTACATTCATCAAATTAGAAAGGAGTTCAAGAAAAAATCACATCAAGTAGCTAACGTTATTCAATTCAATCGGATTCCTGGTGTTTATATAATTCTCATTTTATATGCATACAATATAATGTCAGGTTTAGGTTTGCACACACTATAAATTGAAAATAATTGAGAACTTCCTTCTTTCATGAAGTCGGTTAAAAAAAGATTTATTTACTTTCTTCTTCATTGCAAAATGTACTGTTTTGCCAAAATGTTTTAATTGGGACAAATATGGTAACCTATTATTAATTTTTACCTAATTTAATACACTGCAATGTTTTCTGTCTTATAAATTATTTAATATTCTTATAAAGTAAAGGAATGTGGGTAGATATATTTTACTTGCATTTTACTATTCATAGTTTAAGTAGTTGGCTTTATCTTTTATTTTTGCTGCATGGTAAACTGCTTAAATTTATGTACACATTCAAAAAATTGCCGAGGTATTGTGATTAACTTTGGCTATAAAAATATGTATAATAAACGCTGGCGTATGCAGGATGAAGGGACATCAAATTTTTATGCTGTTCAGCCTTGATTAAAATAATGAATATATGTAGGTAAATACATTCTTACGTAGGTAACCAGAAAACTTGGAATATTCATATTTTCATGTTATGTACATTTGTTTATATCCTACGTTAATATATTCGACTAACACGTCGTTTTCTATTTATGAATCCGATTTAACAAAAGTAATCTCAGTAGATAACTTTTCAACAATTGTTTAATATGAATTTACTCGGGTATCACGAAAAAAAAATCTGAAAAAATATGGTTTCAGTCTAAATAATTACCAAATAAATTATTAAAAATAGTGACTATTCATTAGATTTGGTTTAAATCTCTTTTTTTATAATGAGGCCGTCAAAGATAAGCATTTGCCATTTTATTGATACTAGAATCTAGATTCAGTGGCCGATTTATTAACATATGGTACTTATGGCGGCAAATTTGAGAACCAATTTTGGGTGCCTAGCATGCCATTTTAGAGGTCAGTTGGAGCGACAAAACTTAAGTAGCCTTGGCAAATGTGTAAATCCGTTACTGTCTAAATTGATACCGTCCCGTATTAACGTATATTACTACTTACCATTACTAACCTACTAACATTGATTCAGACGAGGTGGTGGAGGAGCGCAGCAAGTACAAGGCGATTGCGGAAGAGGTGGATCAGACCTTCGCGGACCTCTCCGGGTACTAGCGCCGCCCGGCCAGGCAGTGGGTGTCGACGCTACAGCGCACGGCACACAGCTCTACGTGTCACCTTTTAATTTATTTATTTTATTACGACTTGTTCAAAATGCAGTTTATTGAGCTACAATCAAAGTAGCTTCACCGATATTTGCTATGGGTATTCACGTTGTACTGACAATATTGCTATGGGTATACTCGTGGTACCGAGAGTATTGCTGCAGGTAATCGAGTGATACAAAGAGTATTGCTACGGTTATTCGAGTGATACAAAGAGTATTGCTAGGGGTATTCGAGTGATACAAACAGTATTGCTACGGGTATTCGAGTGATACAAAGAGTATTGCTACGGGTATTCGAGTGATACAAAGAGTATTGCTACGGGTATTAACGTGGTACCTATCCACAGTATTTCTACGAGTAATCACGATTGCGGTAGTTCACATTAAGTACTCAAATTAATGAGTAGTAATGGGATTGCTTCCGGTTACTTATATGAATTTTGACTGGTTGTCTGATATTTTATTTTTATTTTGTCCCTGTAAGTGTAGATTTGAGTTTGCGCATAAGCTATAACGTAAAGAAATATCTATGTAAACACACTTCTTTACATACCATATTGTTGCTTTAATTAAATAAGGCTGCAATGTACCTATCATGTATCAAATACCTATATCTTTAAAATTTGCAAGTTAAACAGTTAAAATATCTACCATTTTTAATGGATTGTAATTGAAAGGCAATATTGTCGTGCAGCATTACTGTGAATTGTAATTGACTTCGTTCCATCATGTTGTAATATTATTTATAGTAATAATTTTACTACTTTAACATGAATAATTGTTGATTCAAATCTCCATACTATAAAAAGCTTCGAAGATATTTTGATATCTATATAAATGTTCATCATATGAAATTATCACTTTACACACGTTAAACTATTCTATTTTTCTATAGTTACAAGATAAACAGCATGTATGTCATATTTAGAACATTGGACATGAATACTTCACTCGTTTTTAAAGCTTTCATATTTCTGATTTAGGTCGCATCATTGTGGTGCATTGTCTAAAGTTTAGGTATAAACAACAAATTTTGCAAATCACAGTAAATATGTGGCTCAGTTGGACTATTCGATTAGTTAATACTATGAGGGGAATGTGTTGGAAGGGACCGGCAATCATACTATGTATTTTAATAACTGTACTGTAGATTGTCGATTTAAAAGCTGGGTTGCAAGTGATGACAAAAATGGGACGGACTGTTTTCAAAATGATTTTAAAATAACATTTCCTTGTAAAAAATCTGATAATATTATATAAAACAAAAATATTTTTTAAGTCAGATACATAAATGTCGTTGATGTCTTTTCAATTGGAACAGAATTGATGAAAGATTTTTTCTATAATTTTTAAATTGTGATAGAAATTATTATTAATGAGGTATGTTACGTGTGAATGGCTTTTTTCAATACGGAACTGGATGTTTAATATAGAGCATCATGTCTTATGATAGGTCCTACTGCGTTTATCCTACTTGTAGGACCACGATAAATACATTTTTGTCGTTAATACTTATGTGATGAAGTCCAATAGTAAGTGATTGTTGCCTATAGTATCGAGAATATAATATTCTTTATGTAGAGCTCTCTGTAACTTAACTTTTTCAAAAATATAATTTTTGATACTTGTACAAAATATTTAGGGATAGCACACACAAAAATTATGTATGTATGTAGAAAGACCTTTAGGCTGAATATTTTCGGTGTCTATTGTAGTCCTCATGCGTATCATGACATGAACAAGAAATATATGTAGCGGCAAAAAATATTAAGATCGTTTAATTTGTAGCTCAACTCAATTTAAATGAATTGCAACAACAACATAACAGTTATGTGTTATTTGGCAGCGATGATATGTCGATCACATATTCGTTGAGGACTATAATAAGCACAGAACTTCTAGGTATAAAAATAGCTAGCGACAGGTGGGAATAAACGTAATTTCAAATCTTCAACATTCCAAAGAGTACCTAACAAGAGTTGTTTGTACTGAAATCTGTCGTTCGGATTTTTATGTCCTAAGTACATATTTACGATTAGACAATCTTTGTGCATTCTGTAAATATTTAAAAGATCCGTTAGCGTAATTTAATTATGCGTATTGATTGCCATGCCTGATGCTCACGCGGCGCTGCGGAGGGTGCGACACAAGACACTGCCGGTTTTATAAGCCTCGTTTGTACTTTTTTTACTTGAATATATTCATAAAATTGATGCATTCTTATGAAGCGATAACGAGTTCGGTTCTAGCCGCTATTGTAAGTTTTATACGTTGTTAGCGTTAGTTTTTGTACGGATAAGCTTCTGACATTCCAAGCCGAGGCGGCTTCGTATCTTCTAGCTTCCCGACCGAAATGTACCTAAGCGCTTTCAGTGACTGTTCGATTCTAAAATAAAATACATTTCTAATGATTTGGATTTTTATTTTAGATCATTAGATAAAACCTGTTTCCTATATCACCTATGTGAATTGATGTCATATATAGGTAGTGTAGGTATATGAATAGATACAAGTGTTTTGCATGCAGCTCAGGGTAAATCAGCAATTACTAACATAATAAAATGTATGACCTAAAAATTACAAAATTAGGCCACTACTTAATCAAAGGCACGGGGTTAGATCTTGGCATGAAAAACTATAAACGAAGAAACGAAACGGAGCATATAACAGGCCAAGGTCTACCTTAAATATATTTATTAATAATAGTGTTCGGGTTTTGATTTAGGGTTTTTATGAAAATTATCGGATATACTTATGTTTGGTACGCGTATATGTCACTATAAGTATATGACGTTATGTATATTGGCAACGTTATTCGTCGTGAAACCGCATCATTCACAAGATATCTGTAGAGACTACTTATAGAACAGATTATTATTCGATGTTTAATGCCTATCGTGATAAGTATATTTTTGGAATAGGTAATTTTATCAGGCATTTTATAAATGTACGATAACAGATCATTTTAAAAGGTACAATTATTGATAAAATGTACTTCAATAGATAAATAAAACTTAAGAACAGTAGGATTTGATTTAAAATGCTAATAAAGATATGTACAAGTTTATTGGCGTTATAGAGGTAGTGCCCTGCCCTATGCGCCAAAAGTTGTGGGTTCGATCCCCACCCAGGAAGAACATTCGTGTGATGAATACTTGTGTTTGTTCTGTGACTGGGTGTAAATATCCAATCCAATATTTACTTATATATTTGTAATACCACTGTTGACTCTGATATCTGTAACACAAGTGTTTTAGCTAATTAGCTCGGAGTCAGATCAATGTACATAGGTATGTGATGTCGTCGGATATTTATTTATTTATTAATTATTATAAACATCTATTTTTATCAATCCGAGTACCTAAATACGCCATTATCTAAACTTTTTGACTATATCTTCTGCCATTTTCTGTCAGTATTGTATTTATGGTACTCACCCCAAGGTAGAAAAATATGCAGTATAAAGCTCACAAAAATTTTTATTTTTCATTTTATCTTCATTCTTCGAATACCTTATTCCTAATCAAAGTCACACACCTTGGATTGGACATTTGAATTAAATTTGAATCGTCTGTTAACTCGGTAAAATTATACTTTAAAGGAAACGTTAGTGAAATGTAGATAGGTCAATTTTGTAATGTGCCAAATAAACATTTATTCTATTCTATTCTATTCTATTCTATTCAATTGATTTTATTGGAATAGCCGCTTTCACCTTATTCATCATCATCATCTTCCTAGCGTTATGTCCCGTGTTTAGACGGGGTCCGTTTAGACCATGATCTAGGATTTAGCGAGTCTGGTAATTACATTGAAGTGCCTGCCGATCTGACCTTCGCAACCCTAAGATAGGGGAACCAGACAATTTTTTGGATCATGGTTACAAATCTTAAGTTTATTTGAATTTGCAGGTTTCATCACACTTTCACCTTTATATCTTACAAATATTATGTCGATTTAGCTTATATTTACATCGCACTAATACCTACTGTATAATAGGTGGGTCCCTACGTAGTTTCGAACGCCGCTGTTGCGAAGCACGCTGTTGTGAATTATTTTTCCACTGCCTCATTGGTTCAAAAGCTCACGGACTCGAATGACGTAGGCGCGAACAAAGCTGTTTTCATTGCTTCATACCTTCGAATGCTTGTGACTTAGATTTATGTAGTAACAATCTATTTATCAAAAATATGCAAGTCCGTAGTAATTGAAAGCGGTGGTGGCTCAGTAGTAGAGATGCGCCGAGTAACACTTTTGCCGTGTAACGAGTACCGAGTTTTACTCGGCTCAATTTTTTTTCAACCGAGTACTCGGCCGAGTTAGCGAAGAATTAGCTTCCACCCAGCTACTAGAGTGTGATCCTCAAAGCCCCAATGCTTTAGAATAAGATTGCTATTTAAAAAAAAAAATTGTTGGCAAAAAACAATAGTCTTTTCGAGTATTGGACAGGGAACCAAACAAGGTATCCAGAGCTGACAAGTTAGCAAGAGTGTTTCTATGTGCACCTGCAAGCACCGTGTATAGCGAGCGATTGTTTTTGGAGGCTGGTAACGTCTACGAAGAAAAGAGGAATAGGCTGTTACCAGAACGTGCAGAGAGCCTTTTGTTCCCGCATCATAATTTACATTTATTAAATTTTAAATATTGATTATTTTTATTACTGTTCTCTTAATTTTGTCTCATTTCTACTCATTCATTAGCATAATTTTAATGTAATTAATTTTAATTATAATTTAATTGAGATTGTCAAAGATTTCCTAAATTAGTAATAAATACTTTTTGATTAAAACTGGTGTTTTAATGATATCTACCTAAATATATTGCTTTTCTAAAACAAGTATACTCGGCATTCAAACCGAGTTATTCGGCCGAGTACGAGTATCATAAAACCCGCCGAGTACGCCGAGTACCGAGTATCAACCGAGTACTCGGTCCATCTCTACTCAGTAGTAACTGTACGCGGCGTCTCATGTGCGAGGTGCAGGTTTAAACCCGAGTAGCGCTAGGCAGATGATGAGGACGTAGTCATTGAAAAACACCATATTCGGTGTAAATTAAAGTTTCAAATCTAAGTTCAGATTAATACTTTATGCTAGTATGGGAAATAAATAAATAAATTCTCCAGATTGCCACACCAGTTCTCTAGTTCCAAACTAAGCTTACAAGCTTGTGCTATGGATACTAGGTGAACGGAGAAACATACTTAAATATGTTTATAAATATCCATGACTAGTACAAATGTCCATGTTCATCACCCGAAATATTTGCCCTTAGCGGGATTTGGACTCGAAACCTTAGGTTTCGTGGCCCTGGCCACGAACCCTGAGAGAGACCCTGGTCTCTGACCACTCGACCGACGGGCCTGTTAAAGAAGGAAAAGGAAAAGTTTTTTTATACCATTTGCCACCAAGCCTGTACATCCAAATCCCATTTAAATTTGAATAACGCTTGATAATCACGGTCTTATTTGTCTGGTTCCCCTATCTAAGGCTTAAGAATTAAATAATATTGAACAACTGCCTATCTGACCGATAGGCAGTTGTTCAATATTATTTAGCACGGGACACAACGCTAGGAAGACGAATAAATGTAGATGTATACTAGCACTACTAGCTGGCATATGCTTTAATCTGTAGGTACTTTTAACTATCACATGCATTAAAAACAGCGGTATGCGCACACGCTGGTCACGATGATGCCATAGAAGTATTTCGGGTAGTTTTATCGGTAGCCCGAAACGCGAAAGCAATGGCTGATTATTAATCTAAGTAACGCTGCTATAGTGTCAAAGTTATATGTAGTTTAGTAGTATTGAGATATATAATAAAATTCTCCATTAAGTTGATTAAATTTCAATCGTAATTTAAAATGTAAAATATCTACATTTAGGTATAACTTACACTGAGGAAAATATATAAACGAGATATTACTATCGTGTTGTAAAATGTTTCTACATCTTTTATACACTTTCCAAAAATACATGTATGTACTACAAAATTAGTTTGTTAATTACTTATATGTAAAATAGCTAAACGTTCTTTATTTTAGTTGACGACCGTTATACACGTGGTTTTAAATAGTGACTTGATTTTGAAATCGAATAAGAAAATGACTATTGGTAGGGTACAAAGTAACAGAGAACGTGACCTACGAGATGTTATCTAATGGTTAATATGATAATACAGAGCACTTTACTGGAGCCCTATGTGACTTAAAGGAGGAAATTTAAAGGCTCCGAGACACGTAAACACATTAGTTGAAGGAGCTCTTGTTTGAAGTATCATCCATCATATTCAATTACCTCTCGGGTAGTTGTTATTGTTGGTTAAGCTCATTGTTTATAATCAGCAGTGCTTTCTCGAGTGTGGTCGATGAAAGCTGAATGTCGATGCGCTCAATGGTCACGCTAATTATAGCGGTTATTTTTGTGTAGCTAACCGGATGACAGAGATAGGAATCCTTAAATTCGCAACGTGGTGACTCAGCCCAGGTGAGCAGCGCTAGACGCTACGCCGGGAAGGCCCGATTTTATTCGTGAGCATTGACAGGCGAGATCTATTGATCTGACCACTAACTGCGCATACGACCTCCTCTATCATCATCGAAGATGATTAAGTTCGCGTGTGGGAGCGTGACGGGCGGCGGTCGGGACATCCGTCGCGATCGGAATGGCGGATCGGAATCCTGGATTTTTGGCACCGAAAATAGTCGGGCGGGCGCGCGGCGGAGCCGCGAGGGCGGCGCGCAGTGCGAGTCGCTCCGCCGTGTGAATAGCCCGCTCGTGAGGTGAGTGCAGCGCCCGCGCACCGCCAGCAGTTTGGATACCCACCGTGCGCGCCGCCGCCGCCTGCGCGAGGACTGTGACCCAGTGGCCCGTGATGTGTGGAGTATCCAAGCTACTGGAGATACGCGCCAATTTGTGATAACTGTGCCGTATTTTGCTATAGACATGTAGAGGAGAAGTTGGTTAGGCATGTATCGTTGAGCTCCAGGATTATGGTGTGGTTTACGGTATTGTTGGACGGTCTGTAGTGGAATTCGCATGAGAGCCCGCCGCGGCGCCTTCCGTGAGTGTGACTCGGATTTCAGCGCGCGCGCGGCCTCGCTGAAAATAGTGTTCCCCGCGCCCCGCCCACTCGCCGCGCGCTTGTAACCTATTTGCGGCATGCCCGAACATCAGTATTTATTTAGCGAGATGAGGAAACTCGTCTCAATTTTTATTTAGATACAGACGTGCCCCATTTATCTTGTAATTAGGGCGCTATACCCACCCGACTTGCATGATCAATTACAGCTTTAAGGCGAAAGAAAATGCCATTGAAACTGTAATGGATTTTACTTTTCAATATCGCTTAGAAACATGCAGCCTACTAATATATTGTATATTACAAAAGTCACCCTCTCCATAGTATGCAAAGGACGTAATACCACACACCAAACTCTAATTCCACAATAAGTATGTACAAGAAAAAATATAACTAAGTAACCGACAGTTACCTCTACTACTGTAGTACCGTTTCAATCACATGTGTAGATTGATTAATTTATGTACATCACTTTAGTGAACAAAACAAAATAAATGCCTACATTTTACTTTCGCCGAGCTGATAAGTGCGAGATAATGATGGAAACACCTTGACACACCACATGTACCTAAAGACATGTAGGCACACCGTAGTCTGAACTATGAATCAGCGTTTAATATTAGAGACATGGAACAGATAACACTTTCATATAGCCTTGCCTGGACATTTTCTTTGAAAGAAACTGTATAGGTACCTACTTTGTAAAACATAGGTGTTTGTCTTTATCATATTACATCTGTCATAATTTAATGCTGTTATCGATCATTAATTCTACGCTTGATTCTAAGAGCTAAGTCGGAATCGGAGTTTTTATAATTCGTATTTTATTTTATATTGTGCATCTATAGTAAAGCAATTAGTTAAATAAAAAAATATAATGTTTTGACAGTTGTTAAGACTCGCTACTTTTGAGAAGTTTTGACTGTTAAGTCAGTTGATATGCGTGAACTGACAACTTTTTATTTAGTTAGGACATGAAGAAAAACAGAAACCTAATGTATATAATACGTATGTATTATATACATAATACATACGTATTATATACATAATACATACGTATTATATACATAATACGTATGTATTATATACATTTAAATATGAGTATCAAGTAGACTGTATAGTCTACTTGATACTTATGTTTAATCTTACAATTTGACTCGAAAACTTAGATACTTAAACCAACCGAGAAAGCGTTCGGATATGACGAAAATATATTTATATTGTTATTTGATTACAAAAACATAAATCTAATTTGGTGAGCGGATGCTTCGGAGTTAATAAACGAATCAGAGGCTGAGTTATGAAACAATAACTAATAGGTGGAGTAGCCGGGCCTGGGCGGTTAAACTCGGAATGTTGGCATCGCTTCAAAGAGACACACTGCGAGCTTTCTCGTAGCGACGGGAAATATTAAGCTGTCATGGCAGATGCACCATAAAACATTTGCCTTAGGTTTATGATAAGTGTCGATGCTATGAACTTACATATTGTTAAGCTGTTGTCTTGTTAGTGTAAACAGAGACTACGCCTTTCCGCTTAATCGCCCATTTCCTCCACACTCATCTGGCTTAACCTTAGCCTTGTTATTGTAAAAGACATTCGAGGTCTATTTTGATAGACATATATTCTTTTTAGTCTGTAATCAGTCAAGGATATGTACCTCAACTAGTTCTTAAAGTCAAATGTTGTGGCCCAAGTCAAGGAAGAACGACGACTCGGAGAGAGGCAAAGGCTTATAAGAAATGGGAAATCGTCTACAGCCTTGCTAAAGTCTCACAACTAAAAGGCATATATTGTAAATTGTCATAACGTTTCTTGTTAGTGGTCTTATTGGTCAAATGTGTGATTTCAGTTATTTAAATATTAAAGGTTTTGTTGCAGTGATGGTCTGTCCTATAGCAATTTGGCTCAATCATTTAAGTGAAATTAACTGCCTCTGGGTACCTGACATGACCTTGTAATTGGAACAACAAGATTGTTAGAGCATTGACCTTTTGACTTATCAAACTGTTGCTAATGAATTTGGATTTACACATATCACAAATACAATTTGCTTCAGCAGTTGTTTACTATATATATCACTAGCTTCTGCCCGTGGCTTTGCTCGCGTGGTACGTCGATAAAACATAGCCTGTATGTTATTCGGGTGTATAAGCTACATTATTCCAAAATTTAATTAAAATCCATTCAGCAGTTTTTCGTTAAAGAGTAACAAACATTCCCACATCCAAACAAACGTTCGCATTTATAATATTAGTAGGATAGTAGAATATATAATTATATCATTAATTTAAATAAAATAACTTATAAAACCAATCTTGGTTGAGGCAAGAACCATAAGAATATACAAATATTTTGATTCAGCCAACTCATAACATTATTATTTGATTAAATAGAACCTTTCTGAGAACATAATAATGTAACCCCTACGTAAAGTCTAGCCTTGTTTTCTTAGGATACGGTAATATTTTTTCTGGCATAGAAATTAAATAGAGAATAAAGAATATACTATGTTATCTTAATCAACACACTGTTCCCCTATTCTATCTTTTACTTGTACAAGTTTTATATCACGAGTAAATATCATTCTCAATGTAGTCTATATTTTTTGTAGTCTGTATTTTGTCTTAAACCACTGACAAAATAATTTTTTCTTGTGTTTATCTTACATACTTACATATTTTTCATTAAAATTATGAATATTTAATGTCTAGTCAAATTATTTATAAAAATAATTCGGTTAGTAATTTGATGAATACTCGTGTGAATTTCAATTAGATGTCATTATCATTGTCTCTTCAATCGTAAAAAAACGTCGTCTAGTTATTCATATTCATATGTTAATGTGAGAATTGAACAAGTCGACAAACCACCTCTTATTTACTAGTGACCGTGTGAATTTTGCTTTTGGGACGATCGTGACCCTCAATTGCGGAATGCGGGCAAAGCAGGAGGCTTAGCAAAGTCCAAATCAACGCAATGTAATGCAACAGTACGCTTTGTAACGTGAGATCTCGCCTAATATAATAAGAGTTGAGTGAGCTTTCACTACTTCATTCAAGACCATATTTACTTCAATATAGTGTTACAGCGATTCCCACAGCTGTTGTGTCCAGACTGAACGCGGTTATTTCTGTGAACAATATCGGCCACACTTGACAGATTGCCAAGAATAGTAGTGACGTCACACCGACGTTATTTCGGCTCCAGCCGAAACGAGCATTTCTATTTTACAGGAGTTTTATAGTTGCCTGGAACGGTTTGGGTGATTTAACTATTTAAATTATTTAATGTTAGCGTAAATTTTCTTTGTTTAACCCGTTTATTGTTGTAACCAATCGGGTGGGCCGATGAGGAAGCGTAATCCAGGAAATATATCAGAAACACATTTCACAACACTGTGAAGAACAGCATTAAAAGTGTCTGCTAAGAATTTCGTTTACTAAAGCAGTTATTTTCTGTTTAACAAATAATTTTCAGCGTTAAAAAATTTAATTTAACTAGTTTCTTATGGAAATAGGCCAATAGAAAAATATCATCTATTTAACATTAATACATCAACAATAAGACCATATTTTTTACATGTTCTGATACATGGTTTTGGCGTAGTACCTATACTATGCTCGATTAGTACTAGTATAAATGAAGGAAGAAATACTTGTCATTCTTCATATTTTAAGGCTAGATCATGCATATCGTTTTCGATGCACTAAACGGTTCATTATAAATGTTTTTACACATGTTGGGTTACGTGCGTAAAAAAAGCCGTACCAGGTTAACATAGAATCTATACCCACACAGATGTGATGCACATCATGTGCCGCAACCATGCCAAGGGTTATTTTCGCTTGTTACTCGCATTTTTTCGCCCATTCGTATAAACAGACGCCTTCGTTCCAGCGATGTTCTCATCGCTGAAATAAATTAGCTATTTACTCAGACATGAACCGTTCCGAAATGATGGGGAGACGCTTTTAAACAACCAAAGTAAGGTTCGACACACTCGTTTAGATTTTAAAGACTAGTAAATACTTTAACTCGCTAGATATCAGCACCAATAGACCAATGTAAAGATTTTTGAGAACATACCCAATTTGTAACGGCCAACTTGGGAAAATTAACGTGATCTATTCGTGTAAGTCACACCACTAAGTTTATAGGGAGCGTTGCACGATAATGACGTGAAAGCACTACTTACCCATACCTTAATATTCCTGCACTTTGTTTGGTGCAGTGCTTCTCAAACTTTTTATGCTATGGAACCCTTTTAGGAAGCGGAGTATTTGACGGGACCCTAGAACAGCGAGGGCGGCAGTGCGGGGGGGGGGGGGGGGAATAATCGACTTTTAACGGATTTTCCCCCAGGAGTTATGATATTTATGATCATTACCAATTTTCGTGAAACCCCCAGAAAGGCTTCACGGAACCCCAGGGTTCCGCGGAACACACATTGAGTATAGCTGGTTTAGTGTATATAATACTATTTACTATTCTACTGTGTATAAGAATTTAGTTTTTACGTTTGTATCTTAGAGGAATCATAAATATTAAAATTGGGTTTATACAGTGGCGTTGCGTGGTATGGGCAAGGAAGGCGGTTCGCCCCGGGCGGCACTCGTTGGGAGCGGCAAATTTGGGGTTATTCCCGTTCGTCCCACCACGCTTTATCCTACCAGTAGGACGAACGGGAACTTAATAAAAATAATGAAAATTTATTCCCGACGGACTCTTAATAAGTTTTTCATAGTAGTTGTATTTATCAAATGATCTAAACTAGGCGCGCTATCATGCTTCATGCGGTACGTCTACTGTAATAATATCCTATACAATAAGCTCTCCCAAAACAATACATTCTTAGCAATCACAAATTATGTCAGGGGTACCTAAACTCCTATGTAACGAATATTCCCCAGAACCACGGTTTGGTTCAGGGAAGATTATTCGTCCAGGTAATGAAAGAACATCGGGTGGCAGGTTGCGGGCGCATAATTAGGTTGGATATAATTTAGTATCGGGGGCACGAACCAAATAATTATGATGCAGCGTCGCATCTGCCGCCCTGGACCGGCGCCAATCTGCTGAATCAAATGAAATTCAAATGATTTCGTCGTTAACTTACTTTTCTACTGGCTTAATAAATTTGTGTAGCTTTATTTTTTCATAAAATATGATGAGGGATTTTTTTTAATATTAAATATCGACGCATCAGCTAATGAGCATTGTATGACACTCAAAAGAGAACACACTTTTTGCTTTTTTTATTTTAGCGACTAAAAGCTCTTCATAAGAATGTGAATTTTCCAATCTAGAAAATTAAATTAAAAATAAATTTATATAAAATAAGTATATTGAGGTAGATTCTTTGTTTATTTTTTCTTCATATTATTAAATTTGAAACACGCAGCTAACGTTCGACGCATGGGCGTACGCAGCTTTTGGTCCAGGAGCGGCAATACAATATTTAATGATAGTATAATTTGCATTTTAGGATTATACATTGGAAGGCTGAAGTAGTTTATCAATGGCGTTTTCTTGCGGTCTTATTTTATATACGTAACTTCTGTGTCATATATGAAAATCTCGAATACACTGATACAACTTATAATCACTGTAGGCTACATAGAGTTTATGCCCCGAGGGAAATGGCAAATGACGCGGGGACTATTATTAACTTCGGATAACTTCCATCCACCGGAGGTGCGACAAGTAACTCGATAGTGCAATTAAAAGTTGCTGTATATCCCCTGCCTCTTTGTTCAACATTTTTGGAATCATCTTTATTAGGTATCACGCAACAAAATTTAAGAGGTTCGTTATAAACTTGTCTAGAAAATTCGCTTTTAAAAGGTACACATATTTATTGATATTTCCATCAAAGTTTGATGTTCTCGCGAGACGATACAGCCGTTTCATTATTTGGTTATTCACATTACGAGGCCGTTGAACTCAATATTTCGCTCATCGCTTTTCCATTTCACATTTATATCAGAGAATATCGACGGAAATGTTTGACGAAAATAGCGATGAGCCAAATATTGATTAATGCAAAATAAACTTTCTACGAGATTTTTTTATTTGTCATATAGTATTAAATTATGATGAATTGAGACACAAAATATTTGATTGATAAAATTAAGTACGTCCTTATCTTCTTCATCTTCCAAATTCTATTATGCAATACAGCACACATTCATATAATATTGACACGAAATACATAATATGTTTATTCATATTACATAATGAAAGCGTATCTAGAGGTATTTACAAAAAAGTATTATTATGGGTGCATTAAGCTTATGAGGTATTCCGTCATATTTTGCGCAATAAATATAACCCTGGTATGGGCAATTTAATAATTGTATTAACCTACCGTGAGTGCCGGGCCAATAGTAAAACTGCCAACGAGCGTCTGAGCTCTGCGTTTGAAGAGTTAAAGAACCTTATTGCGACTTGGAGACTAAAAGCTGGTGTTTTTTTTCAGGCCAGTAACTGGCGTATTTTTGACCGGACCGTAGACAGAAACTGCCGCCACCATGGACGCGATTAAGAAGAAGATGCAGGCGATGAAGCAGGAGAAGGACAACGCCATGGACAAGGCGGACACCTGTGAACAGCAGGCCAGGGACGCCAACCTCCGCGCCGAGAAGGTGACAACACTAAAATAATTTATGCTAAAACATACATACTATTATGCTCGCAATCTCCAAGGAAGAAGAAGCGGCGCTTGTCTCTCTAAAAACATTGAATTTTGATTTAGGAATGGACCTTATACCAGTTGTAGCTAGAAACAAAACTTGATTTAGGCTAGATGGAAAATACTGAAAAATAGTGACAAAAACTTTTAATTTGCAAATAAGTCAGTCATATGTGTATTGGTCAACGCAGATCGTTCAAAAGCATCTGTTATAATAAGTGATCCTGAATAAAGGTCAGGACGACTTTTCTAACTAAATACAACTTTTCAGTTAGAAAAATATATTTCTGAGAGGTCTATACCCACGTCTAAATCATAAGCTGTACTTGAAATATTTGACAGTACACAATAATGGTGCTGAAGAATGTAATAACCAAAACTATCACTATGGCTATAGCATTAAGCATTCGAAAACGATGTTGTTAGCATAGCAAAATTCATTTTGGCATTATTTATTGCCGAAGTATCCGAAGATCTAAAAGAGCCTTTCCTTCCCAGGTAAACGAGGAAGTCCGTGAACTCCAGAAGAAGCTCACCCAGGTGGAAGAGGACCTCACCCTCAACAAGAACAAGCTAGAGCAGGCCAACAAAGATCTGGAGGAGAAGGAGAAGACCCTGACGGCGACCGAGGCCGAGGTGGCCGCGCTCAACAGGAAGGTGCAGCAGATTGAGGAGGACCTGGAGAAATCCGAGGAGAGGTCGGGCACCGCGCAGCAGAAGCTGCTTGAGGCCCAGCAGTCTGCTGACGAGAACAACCGGTAATTAATTTCACGTGTATTCGTTATCGTCAGGATCCATGGAAAGTGGGTCAGAATCTTGTTTAGGGAAAAACGTATGATGGACATTGTCATCACACGTTTGATTTTGAAAATTTCACAGAGCACGTAGGTAGTTCTTTTTGATAATGCCAAAAATTTAGAAAAACACCAGAAGCGAGTAACAATTTTTATTGAAGTCTGTTAATGTTTATCTATTTTGGTTATAATGTTTAGTGGAAATTAATGCTTGATGAATGAATAAGCTACACCGGAAACGGGGATATATTTATTTTACAACAGAAAAACCATGACTACTATATTCATTAATGTTGTATGTAGTTGGTAATAAAGAACTATGTATTTGACGAGTTTTCTTCTTGTTTCCAGTATGTGCAAAGTATTGGAGAACAGGGCACAGCAAGACGAGGAGCGCATGGACCAGCTCACGAACCAGCTGAAGGAGGCGCGTCTGCTGGCTGAGGACGCCGACGGCAAGTCCGATGAGGTGACCTAACCTTACCCCCACCATTACAGCACTGATGGCGTGATGTAGATCTCTACATCAACATCATTCCATCAGTGGTCACCTAATCACATCAGCATCATGAGATCATCTTCTCTACAGACCACATCTGCACTATTTCTAAAGTGGCTGTTTGAAAGTCTGACCAAAATAGGACATTATTACTACATTGCATCAGTGGTATAATCTTTATATAACTGATGGTGTATAATATATGTGTATATGAGACTTACACACCTTGTCCAATAACGAATCTTAAGTGCGTACCTCTTCCACAGATGTGGGATTATTTTAATTAAACGAAATCCTTAATCCTCCAAGTAGATAAAATGTCCCGATGCAAAAAAATAATCATATCTTAAAAACGATTTAACGTTAAAACACGATTTCTTGAAAATATTGTATTCGAAGTTTTTTGGGCAATCATATATGTATGTGGTTGCATAAAACATTTACACCCAAATTTTAGTCTGGTTTAGTGAAATTAAATACCAACTGTAATGACAACTGCCAAAGTATCCAGTGTTCTGATGATGGGTTATGATGTATCAGGTATCCCGCAAACTGGCCTTCGTTGAAGACGAGCTCGAAGTCGCTGAGGACCGTGTCAAGTCTGGTGACGCGAAAATCTCAGAACTTGAGGAAGAATTAAAGGTGAGCTATTCACTTCAACGGGATATATAGCAATAGGAGTATTTTTATTTCTAACCATATATTTATATATTCCGTTCTTATTAGAAACTTGCTTTCGATCAGGAATCCTGCTTTCAAATACACAATCTACTATTTCGTAAGAAAGAAAGGGGTGTCTGTTAAAATGAAGCCAAATAAACTTATTTAAATGCTAATCAGCTATCAGAAATCGTGCTAACTCCTAGATCTGCTAAATTGGAGTTAATTTTCATTTAAATTGCTAAACTGACCTGAGTCGAACCAAGTATAAAGTCTGGGGCAGTTCTGCGTGTCCTGATTTTAAATGCAGCAACTGCATATGTAGACAACACACATAATATAAACTTTCTTCCAAGTTTCAATACTGTTACTTTACGTAGAGGTCTGTTTAGTAGTATTCGTAGCAAACTCGTAGCACACAGTTTGCAGTACAAAAGACTGCATTAAATATGTGGAATCAAATATATTGAGTTTAGTATAACTGTACTATTTTGAATCTGTTTTTATATCTTATTTAATCTAAATGCTCGATTAATCTATAACGGAATCGGCGTATACCGCTACAAAAACTCTAGTGACTATGTTGCTGAAATAGTAAATAACTAAGTAAAGTACTTATTACTTCAAGAACCCGTAACTGATTTAGATTAAAATATAGATGAAGAACTAATAGATCGATAGAGTCAAAAGCTACCAATTGGAGATAGTTGTTCGCTATTTTAAGAACAGTAAACGATGTATTGAAACCATCAGTATTGTAATTGATTGGATTTCCTTTTCCCTGGCTGCTGTAAGTTCAGCCGTTACTCAAACGTTACATAATAAAATATTAACCCAATTGCCCCTATCTAGGTCGTAGGTAACTCCCTCAAATCCCTGGAAGTATCCGAGGAGAAGGCCAACCAGCGCGTCGAGGAGTTCAAGAAGCAGCTCAAGACCCTCACCAGCAAGCTGAAGGAGGCCGAGGCGCGCGCCGAGTTCGCCGAGAAGACCGTCAAGAAACTGCAGAAGGAGGTCGACAGGCTCGAAGGTGCGTGCCTGCTCACCCATCCGAAGATTCACATCTCTTCTACTTTCATTAAACTGATAATTACGGATCTACGAAGATCGTCATCAGCTGCCATTTTGAATAATTTTACTGGATGCTACAATGTTGAATCATTTTATATAAAACTAACGACATTTACCTCGCTATCGAGGTATTTAGATCATGGCTAATGATCGATGTCTAAATATGATTTTATTCAATGTTATAATACCTACTTAAATATTAATCACATGCAAAAAAGTGTGAAGAATCCTAAAAAAGACTTATTTTTGTTTAATCGACATTGACGTAAGTATCATTTAATGTAATTCAGAGTGGTGGCTCAGAGATTATGTCATCTTCCAATCTCTTTAAAAATGAATGATCTTTTTGAATGATGTGAGCATATATTTAAAAATATCTAATGACTGTTCTGTCGTATGAGATCTATTCAAGCATAAACTCATTTTTCAAACATAACTCGATTTTCTTGCGCTTTACTTGACAGTAACAAAACTTAAAAACACTTTTAAAATCTAATAAAAAAAGATGTTGTGATAAAAATCATTTTTAATAAAAATTTAACAAAAACGAGAATGTTATAACTTCTCTGAATATGGCATTGCTTCTTAATTAAATATTTCTATTAAAATGCAATTTCTTTTTACGAGCTAGGTCTGGGCACTACACCGGTTCGTAAGTTATTATCAAATGACAAATTTTACAGACGCATTGTTCAACGAGAAGGAGAAATACAAGGCGATATGCGATGACCTGGACGGCACATTCGCCGAGCTCACAGGATACTAACCGACCCGTAGAGTCTAGCCTAAGTCAACCGTCCGCCCCGTAGCCCACACCGAACACTTGCACCACTGGCTACACCCTCTCAACCCAACCTCGTCTATGTCTTTATTTTCAGGACCTTCAATGTCAATACCAGTCTCTAAAGCAATATAAATCTTTCTATCTAACTAACCTACCTTAACCTTTTTCGATGTTTGAAGGATTGTCCCCCAATCATTGAACGCATGCTGGGCCGGCCGGTCCTTCAGACATCCTCTAGATTTAAGCCCTGCTTTTCGTGTTGTGATTAACCTGTCTTATGCTTTGCTGCTACCGTCGTGGACCAATGCTTCAAAGGTATTCTTTCTTTCTTTAATCTCTTAAATCTCTTATTAATTACCTTTGTTTTATAAAGCTGTCGCTTCGCTATAAATTTCGGATGTTATAAAAATGGTGATAAATTAATTAACGTTCCCCTGCCGTCTATTGAATTGGATTAAAAAACGTTTTTTTTTTATTATTAGGAAAATACAGAAATCTCCTAAATGTGGGGTTATTTGAAGACCAACCAAGCTGAAATGAATTATTAAGAGCTCGAAGACAATATTGAGACATTTTCCTTATTTCAAAAAGACAAATTTTATCCATGTCTGGTAGTAGGAAATTTATTATTTTTTTTTAAATAATTTATTTCTAAGGTTTCTTGGTATGCCTGTATTTAAATACTATTAACGTAATAAAAAGTTTTTACGAAAATTAAATATTTTACAGGCAAAAGTAATCGAATTTAGGTAATAGATCAGGCGAAAGGAGAGCGGGTTCGATCCCCACACCAGGACAAATAGTTCTTGAAAATGAATCGGATATTTTTCAGATAGATAGTGTTAATGGTGCTTTCGTTGATTCTGATTTCCAAAATACAAGTGCTTAACTTTGTGACTTTGGTATCATACCAATGCAAATGTATGCAATGTAGTCTGATCGTAATGAATTATTTTTCCAATTGAACACCCAGTCTCGTTATGTAGTATAGTCGGTTATTTCTATAGACATACAACTAAATATGTTCAGCTACTTCTTTCGACCTGTTTGTTTTGGTTCTTAACAAATTGTAACTGTTTGTTTGTGTGTAACAGACGAGCTGGGCATCAACAAGGACCGGTACAAGAGCTTGGCCGACGAGATGGACTCCACCTTCGCCGAGCTGGCCGGGTACTAAGCTCAGCCCGAGCTCTCCACCAATCACACACATTCGACCGTGCTGCCGACCAGCACGCACACACACACACACACACACAAATACGTTCTACACGTGATGTAATAATATTTATTAATATTTTATGTAAATTTATTTACGATTTTCAATAAAAATAATTTATAACAGTTAAAGCGGTTTTTGTTTGGTTACCAATTTTATTTCCGTGTCAGCAAACATATAATCATTATAATATTTTTCTATCCTCTCACCCTAAAACTTTATTTTTAGCACTGGCTTAGGCCCGCATCTCAGTTTTACCATCCATTCTAGAGATTAAAACATCCCCTAAATATTAAAATAATAGTTATATAGATACCTAATTAAGGATCGGAGAACAAATCACTGTCTCGTGCATACCTTAACTTGCTGAAAAACTAATGAGTTTGAAAGAAAGAGATAAACCAGGATTCTTATAAATAGAAGGATTTTTCCTGTCTATATCTTGAGAAAAAAGCGATATTACCTATATACACATATCTACCTGTAATTGCCTTTTCTTATCGTATAGGTACGTTTATATAGCAATAGGTTTGATTGGCGGTTTAATTAGGAAAATACATCTGTGAAATAAATTAGCTTTGGTGTACAGGGAGACGCTAGCTCGTCTCTGGTGGTGTAATGTATGTCGGGTATGACCTACTTCGCGACTAGAAGATTGCATGGTTGTGAAATCACACATCTGGTACATTCATAATTCATACCGAGTCAAAGAAAGTCGGTGTTTATGTAAAGAAATTAGATTTCTTTGAAAACAATGAAAAAAATAGGTGTATAGAATTCAAAAACTGTATGTAATAATATTTTAAAGGTTCCCTTTTCTATTAGTAGCGAAAATACAAATGAATGATCTAAAAACGTATGTTCTTTGTTATTTTACAAAAAAAAATCAAAATAGGTGGAGATTTTTAGATAAAACTATTATCTAAAAGTATGGTTGAAAAGGCTAATAAAAAGCTAAGTTATTATCCTAATTGCGGAAATGCACTGTAGTAAATATAATTTTATTTGCATTTCCCCAGAACCAACCCTTCATTAGTGATGACTAATCTAAAAACCCTTTCAGATTAGATATGACGCACAAGGTGAGTCAGAGGCTCTATATTTTTATATCTGCCTACCTACCTATTTATCTACTTATATAAAAGCACTGGTACAGATCTTAAGCTCATAAAAGTAATTTCCATAAAAAATACTCTTGGCAAGTATAAGAGATATGAGACTTTATCACTCATTAAGTGATCCATATCTTAATTGAAACAATATTAGTTCTATCCCTCTAAAATGAACCTCAACAGTCGACTGAGTGACTTTGGGACGAATTCAATTTGCCTCTGCAAAGTAACCCTTTCAGGTAATGGGCGTCCGTTTGCTAATCGGAATTATTTTAAACGACGTCATCCTTAACACGACGGAAGTGACGACTTAACCTGTCAACTGTCAAGTGACGTCTTTCCGCCCAAAATGGCTGCCATTCAAAGAGACGTTTTTAAAACGCATGCGGGCTGGCAGGCCCAGCGCGCAGGCGCGCTTCTTCTCTGATCAATAGTCACTAGTCGAGACAACAGCCTGTTGGGCTCACCCGAATTTTACGCGTAAATTGTCGTTTCGGAGACAAAAAGGACTTTTTAGTGTGTCGTTGTAAAATAAATTTGCCAAGGTGTCGGTATCCAGTAGCGTCCTGCCGGGAGCCATCACCATGAAGATGTTGGCGCCCCCCGAAGGCCCCCACATCGCTCCCGTCGAGACCTGTGAGTTAAACAATACATTAAACATCGCATCATAATGCTATGACACGCAAATTACGATGATTGTAGATCATTCCATCGCGATTAATGCCAATACATAGTTAAGGGCTTTCAAAGAAAACATGCGTTTATTTTAATTTAAATCATCTAATGACGCGCAATTAGCTTGCCCTTTTCAAAGGGTGATCTTTGGACTAAAAATAAATATCCAACTATAGATTCAAGTGGACAGTACTTATAAAATAGCATTTAAACTTTATCTTGACAACTGAGGTAATATTAACTTAGAAAATACGTTATTTTCGTCATGGATATGCGTATACTCGTATTCACATAAGTACCTACATAACATAACATTCGTAAGTACCTCATTTCATTGTTATTAGGTACGCAATATCGTGAATGAACATTGCGTACTTAGGCGTTTAGCTGTGCTAAGCTTTTTTTTAACAATATCCCCAATGTTTTCAACGATGTTGAGGTTTTATATCGACAAAGGGTTTGTCAATATGTCATGCCTATTGATCTGTATGCAAATTTCATAAAAGGTGGAGTCTTTGTAATGGCTTTTATCTCATTTTTTTTTATATGTCTCTTTATTTGTTAAAATCTTATAAATTCTCGATCATAATTTCATACGTCTGTATTATTATTGAGATATATGGAATTATAGCGAATACTTAACTATGAAATGAATTACAAAACCAAATACGAAATGTGGTAAGATTAGTTTGCCAAATTTTCATATAAAAAATCTATAAGTAATTATTTTTCATTAACTTTGAAAAAAATATATCTCCATACTCCTGAAATACCTAGAACATAATAAGATTCAAGTTACTGATGCTGTTTGTTTTAATTTAGCTCTAAGCAATTCTTATCTTACAACAAACAAATTACGCAGCTAAGTACGTAATTAGATATGACGTTCAACAAATTTAAATTTATCTTAGTAGGTGCCTAAACCAATTTCATCAGCCATTCCAACTCCAAGAAAATTAAACGTAGATTGGGATCCTTCTAAAACAAGAAATATGAAAGCGGCCGAAACAAACTCGGAGCGAATAAATTAAATGTGTTCTGAGGAAACGTCCCGGTTGGGGCTTCTACGAATTTGAGTCAAAGTCGGCAATAACTTAGAATTGAATTTAAATAAATACCTTTTATGCTAGATCTCTTACTTATTAAAAGGTCTAAGGTAACAAGGAATATTACGCATAATGTAACGAGATAGAGGCAATAAAATATGCGAAAATTAATATTGTACCTTAAGAATTTCAATATTATCAGCTTTGAATTTGTAAACTTCAACGTTTGATAATAAGTTTAGAAATTAAATGCCGTTGCATTTTTATAAGGAATTTAATTAAAGGAATTTAACGTTAAGGTGGAAAATACGTAAATACAAACATACATACATACATACATACATGTACACGACTTAAATCGTAAGTAGATAATCCTTTTGGCTGTACGCAGTAGTTGAATTAAAAGAACAATTTGTGTAAGCTCTACAAAGCCCATGAAAACGTCGTCTAGACGGAAAATCGATACATTTTTGGGATAGAATGTTGTTGAAAAATATGCAAATATACGTTTAAAGTACGATGTAGAGCGTTGCCCATAAAGTTTCAGGGTCCAGATTCGGTTGCCGTTTTATCCAAGGTAAGACCCAATGATCGATGAGCATCGTCCAGAATATTTACGTACTAATTTGAACGATAAAAATAATACAAATCCGTATTACTTATCATCACGCCCGGAATACCCGAAGTACATAGAAGAAGCAATACCTAAAATCTTTCTTTTTTGCCAAAAATAATATAAATTTAGTAGAGTCAGATGACAAATTATAAAAAAGCTTACAAACCTAATAGCTAATACATTAGTCGCTTTTTACAAATTT
Organism: Glyphodes perspectalis; assembly: GCA_951394215.1. Taxonomy (NCBI): domain Eukaryota; kingdom Metazoa; phylum Arthropoda; class Insecta; order Lepidoptera; family Crambidae; genus Glyphodes; species Glyphodes perspectalis. The sequence continues at coordinate 11,421,364 of OX596215.1, forward strand.
CAAGGCAAGATCACAATTGGCACATTCTTTTTAAATCGCAGACCAACAGAGGATAAAAAGAACAAAACAAATTTAAGCTATTACTAATTGCGAAAACAATTTAGAGAAACACACCAATGAGTTAATAGTATTAAGAGAGTTTAGGAATTTGAATCACGCAAACACAATTTAAATAAAACCCTGTCTGTTATTTCGCGAAGCGTTGCTCTGCAGGTCTCCTGGGACCCATTTAATCCAAACCTTGCTCCTAAAATACGACTTGGATGGAACATCGCACTCTTTCGTTTTCAATCTCACAGAAAGGTTTATTTATCAAGAATATTACACATATTTCAAAGATGGGAGGGCTTGAGAAGGACAAATTGTTTAAGCTCGTGAAGAATACCTAGAAAATAAGTTTTCGGATTTTAGGTTACGATAGAGTTGTTATTAAAGGCATAATAAACCCTTGTATAAAATATAGCGGTGGTAGCTCAATGGTAAGGACACGCGCCTCTTAACCGAGGAATGCGGGTTCAAACCCGGCACGTACCTCTGGATTTTTCAAATCTATGTACGTATTTATACCACTAGCTCGGCGGTGAGGGAAAACATCGTGATGAAACCTGCAAATTCAAACAACTTTGGATTTGTAACCATGATCCAAAAATTCTCTGGTTCCCCTATCCTAGGGTTGCGAAGGTCAGATCGGCAGTCGCTTCAATGTAATTACCAGACTCGCTAAATCCTGGATCATGGTTAAGCGGACCCCATTTAAACACGGGACATAACGCTAGGAAGATGATGAAACCCTTGTATAAAACTCATGAATTTTATAACATGTCTATTTCTACTTCATAGTATCTACAATAGATATGTCGAAATTAATAATGCTCAACAATTTATCACAATGGCAACATGTTAAAAGAAAACGTAATAATTGTATTGTGTGTAATAAATATTTGTTTTACGGCCGACAGCATTTAGGTAAAAATTATAAACGAAAGGCACTTCCAATATCATATTAATACTAATTATGTTTTGGTATACTCAGAAGTAAGATCCAGTCGGTGTACTCCACCATACACTCATATTAAAGACTCAAGGGGCCTCTACATGTTGGGCCTGTGCCCCCATGCAAGCCTTCCAAAGTACCGTGAAGGTATCACTTCTCGTGATATCCAAAAGAAGACAACAATATTAATACTAATCCATGTCCACTATCGCACTCGGACTAATCTCTTTATTAGTTATATCAAGCTACGTTTTAATTGAATATTGTGGGATTTCTCAATCTCCTTCATTGTGGCGGCAATCGGAAACTACTAATGTTTCCGATTGCCGCCACACGCATCCTAACATCCATACTAATAATAAAAATGCAAAATGAATTCTATACGTCTGATACTGACCATCCAGAGAAAAGACGTAGCCAATTATTTATCTCGGAAGAATTTATAGATTTCACGACACATAATAAAATTTCTTTATTACACCGACTTTCAGTTTCACTAAGAAATTGTAACTAATAGTTATTAAGACTTGGCTTTTCAAGCTACCCACAGACCCAAAAAAGAGTAACTATAGAGTTCCTTACCGGTTTCTTCTCGGTAGAATCTACTTTTTAAACCGGTAGATATTGATCTCATTCTGACGATTTATAAGTGCTTTTTTGAAGCCTTCGTAAATAAATACAATTTTATTTCATTTTATTTTAGTTAGTCTGATTAGACCCGCGTGTTTAAGCTAGCCTGACTAGCTAGTATTTGTGACGTAATAAAAGTGACTGTAGATCAAATAAATTCACGTTGGAAATAATTTTGGCAAATCGTCTCAACGTTTAGCCTCTCAAGGCTTGTGGTTGTTGACAGGTGTCATCAACCATTACACTGTACCGAGTACACAGATAACCTCCACCGAGTATTACCGTAATAAAATATGACTTGTGCTTAATTGTAGCATTCAAGTATAATGTTTTAATTTAACATTTCTGTTAGAATTTAGGTAGAAAATCATAGGGGATGAAAATATGAATTATCTATAAATACTTGTAATGAAACAAAACTTTAAAAACTGCAATTAACATGCTCTAACATACTTTTTTGTTAAGGTAATCGGTGGTATTTCAATATGGAGGATGTAAAAATATTTGAGATAATCAATACTATACTTATTTACCGTCTGACTTTTCCTTTAACTAGTTGGTACATGGTACATTGAGATGGAAATGACACCATCTAAAGTCACAGGAGTTAAAGAAGTTAACGCACTTTCTGTAGTAACAATAATATTTCAATAATTGTATAAAAGCTACTTATATAAAAATCTACTCATAATTTTGCAACGCTTAAATTAAAATGGCAATATTTCTATAATATTTCACCATTGTTCTAACATAGATACCACAGTTATATAAATCCCTGGATATTTATTTCATATATCGTCGCTATCTAATTACCACCTAATTACATTACAATAGGGATGCGAATGGGTAATATATCTAATTAGTGGGCAATGTCCGGTTCCGAAAACCCTTGGTGCCCTACCGCATGCATCACTAATCAGCTGTGTCAGCATGTCCTCGGATAAGCTAATGCCGTTGCGGGAGTGAGCGCCAATCGAATTAAGACCACGAGTGGTCGATACGAGATATCTCGGATTAGCTCCGGATATTTCTGCGTGGAAGAACTGTGTCTAGGTCTTACTTGTGATTCAGGAACGTTGGAGTGCCGCAATGTACCTTATAATGTACCGTTTTGGAAGGGATCTTTACGTAGATCGAACTTTAGTTTTTCTTGAATTAGACGAAAAGACGACCATTAAAAGTTTTTCGTTTAGTCGCTGACATCAAATACGACACCAGTATCTCTATCAGTATCTATTGAAAAGGACCTATCTTTACAGTAGATCGTAGCATTTTAGTCTGTCTTTAAGTAGATGAAGGGATTGATTACTATTAAAAGTTTTTTCGTTTAGTCACTGACATCACTCGTCTCCGCCCTAGCGTATGTATGTATTTAGGTAAGTGTTTAAAGCTACTTACGTTAAATACTTACATAATATACATACAGTACACATTTCATGTGTGTAGTTGATGAAACACGGGATTTTACAATGAAATTATCTAAACATTCCCAATACTGTAGTTATTTAAACTGAATTGCGGGTTGTAAGTAAGATTCACAGGTTTCGGCAATAAGTATATTGATATTTTCGTTGAGGACTACGTAGTTTTCATGTAACATTTGGATAATAATGTAAAAAAAGTGAGTACGAAATACATAATTGCATATGATGAAATCTTAGATTTTCTTATAATGTGTGTTTCTAACAATAATCCTTTCATGCCTAAGTTTTAAAATACAGCAAGATTATCATAAAAATATCATGAACCGATGCCACATACATTTTATACTCGAAAAAAAAACGGTCGAATCAACATTCGGTAATCTAAACCCGATTGCGTGTGCCGAGCTTAGGCTGAATAACAAAACGTTTGTGTTATCTGTGACAACCAATGTCACGTTATTTGGTGGTTTTACCAATGTTTAAATGGTTCAAGGTATTTATTAACTTATACAAGTATACAACTCTTCTTATATTATTTAATTAATAAATACCTTGAGTTACAGTTAGTTTATTTAACCAAACATGACTTTACTAGCTCTATGTCTAGAATTAACATATTTTTTTCATGTCATGCATCGTTGGTCCTTATAAAATAAAAATTGACAGGATTATTATAAAACTTGTAAGTTTTTTTTATTTTAAATCAAATGACGATTCATTATTGCTAAAAGTTGAGGTTGAAGTGTCCTAGTCATACTATTATAAATACTTTAAATAAAATAAACTTGATCACGGTAATGTGGTTATTGGCGGACCGTCATTAACAAGATTACTGTAGCATGTGGTGACGATATAATAACATTAGTTGTCACCCCCGGTACTATCCTATTGATTGATTGAGATTGATAGATGGTATAGTGCGCACCGTAACATAATCCGTCATGTGTAATGAATGACATTATTCCAATTTGTTTGTTGCCTAATATTCCTATTAATATCTATGATAATAATATGAGCGATGGTAAATCAATGGCAAGGACACTCGCCTCTTAACGAAGGGGTGCGGGTTCAAAACCGGGCACATACCTATGGATTTTTCAAACGTATTTATAGTACTAGCTTAGCGGTGAGGGAAAACTTCCTGATGAGACCTGCACATTCCAATACTATGTATGTGTAACCATGATCCCAAAATTGGGATGTTGACACCATTTATATTTGATTTTGAAATATCAATTCTGAAAAAGAAAGTATCGTAGTATGCTGTTAAGCCTTATTGATTTTGTATCATATTGAGTCTAAGATTTTTAATTTTACAAAAACTGCTTAATATTAAGTCAGTTGACTATACAAACTAGTGACGTCACACGTTGACAAGCCCATACAAAATCTATGAAGTGATTTCGTTTTGACAGCTCTTAAAAAGTATCTCAATTGACTAGCTAGTCAACATCCTATTGTCTAGTTCCCCTAAGGGTTACGAATGTCAGATCGGCAGACGCTTCATTTTAAATACCAGACTCGGTAAATCATGGATCATGGTCTAAGTGGACCCCGACTCCGCATGGAATATAAATCTAGGAGAATGAAGATACCTATTAATATCTAGTCATGTCACGTACATTCTATATTTTAGTGCTAATTTAATATATTCTGATTTCATATTAGTTGAGACTAATGATATACATAATGTATTTCTTTTTTGTTGTTTAATTTTATACAATCATCTTCTACGGAATATCTAGTAACCATTGGAATTACATTATTATAAGTACTTTTGCTTAAGGGTACAAATGTTTGACTCTAACTTATGGTATTTGTACTATTCCTATCCATAATATCCAGAGATGTTATGGAACTGAGATAAGAATGTCATAATTTAATAGTTAATTAATTCACTTAAGTAAATTTTATTTTTAGTCAGCTAATATTTCAGAGTAAGTAGCTTAGTTCATGAAAAATGTCAGTAAACTAAAATTAATACACTTTAGTTGTACAAGTTACATTCCTGTCATGTCATGTCATGTCCTTACATTTAATAATTATAATAAACCAGATTACTTTCAATCGCATCTATCTATTGTCTAGTGTTTGTAACAAGATAATTTATTGCAACAGCTGGTTAAATATTAACCTTAGTTAAAAATAAATTAAGTTGAACGCGCCACCAGTTAAAGATATGTCAATATTCTTGCCACTTCAACCTTGAAATCGCTTACGTTCGTGACTGGAATATCCAACTTCCATGTCTCGACTACCTACCCTAATGTACGTGTAGTGTTAGGAAGATTTACACGAACATTTTGCTCTTATCTTGGACAAGTTATAACCCTGTCCTCGGAGTGAAGCGAACTTTTACTTGCCCTTAGGGATCGACCGGGACAAAATATTATATCGTGGCTTGCATCGGAAGATACGAGAGAAGTGTTTTGAACAACGTCTAAGCAGTAGACGATAGATAATATTTGTTTTGTGTGACGTAACAACAGTCGGGGCAGAGCAGTCTGGGGATCAAGGTTGGTCAGATGACATCGCTTAGGCGACTGAAGTGCACTGCATACAGGGTCGTATAAAGACCCATGAAAAAGAGGCCTTGATAGGACCATTTACTTACAAATTAATGCTATATTTCTTTACAAACTGTAAGGTTTATTTTTTTTTACATTATATTTGCCAGGAAATGAAATTACGTAGATAGTTTTTTGAATAAAAAATGTGACAAGAATCATCTTTATATGATCAGGGTGCTTAGCCAAATGCGCGCTAGCGATTCCATAACGAACTTCGCTTACGCTCGTATTGCGCCACAGCTTATTCGGGTGGACAAATCAGAAACTAACTCCAAGTTTCGCACTATGAGTTCTTAGTAAACAAGTATGTGGCGCGATACGAGTGTTAGCGAAGTTCGTTATGGATTCGCTGGCGCGCATTTGGCTAAGCACTCTGGTAATTTAAAGATTTGTATAATATAATCTTACTGACAAATACAAGGGGCTATGAAGGCTTTTATATAAGATTGACCTAAATATGTTCAAAAGTGTGGATTGCTACGATATTATCGCAGCTACGACACGCGTAGATATCGCTACGGTCTACGGGGCAGTCCACGCAAGATACTACGCCGTAGACGATGTGCGTCGTAGTTGCTTGTTAACCAAGACTAAGAAACTAATGGCATAAGTTATTGCCCATAAAATGAAACTACGTGTTACGCAGTAAATGAACCTTATTAATAAGCTAAGTGGAATTATTATTAAAAAACAAGCAAATATAGGTGTCTTGTAATCAAAATAACGCACAAATAAGTATAGGCGATATCTGTGCAATATCGAAATCGTTTATCACGGTATTACTAGCGACAGTAGCAATTACAGAGAAGGTCAGATAAAGAATTTATCAATGCCGAGTAGACGCCCGTCCACCGAACAACAGAGGTACATAATACTTGCATTGGAAGTGAATATTAAAACTTCCCGAATCCTTGACATAAATTGATCATGTTATTACTTCGATTGATCCATGCAGAGTGGGTACTCAGTCAGGTCGCTAATGCATGACTATTTTTCATAAAAACTTGGCTACTTGGCTAATTTACCTTTTTAGGGCCATGTTTTGACAATGAAAAATACATATCGTCGTTTAGCAGTGAAAACCTCGGAAATCGCATTTGCTTATTTTTTTTAACCGACTTCAAAAAAAGGAGGAGGATCTCAATTCGACTGTTTTTTTTTTAATTTGTTAAGCACAGATTTATTTAGCCACGAAATATTTGAATTCTAAAGATTATGTACCATTGATTACAAAAATTCTTAAAAATATAACAATCCATAAATTTTTTTTAGGAGGCAGTTTTTTATTCCTTCTGTTAAATTTTGTCAAAGACATTTACGAGGTTATTATTGCCGAACGACGATTTATATATATATATATAGTTTTATTTTTTGGCTGAAAGTAGTAAAGGGGCCTAGCTGCACATTTGACTCTGCCTACCCCTTCGGGGATTGCGGACGTGATAATATGTTGATATGTTGACATAATATGTTAAAATCAATTATGTCAAAGAACATTAAGACCTCAAGTACGAGTAAGTCTGATCTTTAATAGAAATGTTCTTAATAAAACATGCTATACTTTCCTGCCTCCTTAGGGGATTTAACTTAGGAGTACCCTTACATATTCTCTGTAAATTTTATTTTATATAAGTATGCGTAATTAAATGAGGATATATTTTATTTTATTTTTCTGCTTTTGTATGTTATTAAATAATAGACGATCAATAAAATGATTGTCCCATGTTGGTCTGGGACTTAAAAAAAATGTGCAAACTGTGTTTTTTGCCTAGCATGTCGTAAAAGGCGACTATTGGTATATCGGGTTTTGGGTGAGTAACTTTGTAGGAGACGAGCTGGCCACTTGTCACTACTTTTTCACAATTTTCGATCTAACCCAGACCAGTTTTATTTTTTAACTGAATGTGGTTGAGGGGGCTAGCTGCCCCTATGACTCTGCCTACCCCTTCGGGGATTACGGGCGTGATATGTATGTATAAAATTATGACAAAAACTGGGTCTGGTTTATACATCGCAATATTTGTGACCATCGACAAATCTGAACGTAGCAATTGGAGATTGTCTACCTTGTAATCAATTTCACTGAACACTGAGTTGTAATAAAAAAGGCAATAAAGTAGATTGAAAAGTCTTGTTTTTTCGTATGTTCGACATTTACGATTACGCAATGGAAAGCTGGTTTATAATATGACGCAATGTTGGCAAAGTCCCCGATAAGACATGTTTTGTCGCGCGACGATACGTGCATAATAGACAAAAAATTATTAAGAGTTGTTTTAATGAACTATCGAATAACTAATAAAGATAATACTAGTTTAACATTTTGTATGTGGATGAAAATAGAAGACATTTTTCGGTTGTTTCTGCCTACCCCGCTAGGAAAGTGGCGAGAAGTTTAGTAAGTTAGTTGTAAGACATTATCAAAGAGCAATAAAAAGCTTTTGTATTGTTTAACACTAATGGATGAGTGGGATATATAATTGTAATACAAAATGTGATATTTAGTTAAACTGCTTTGAGAATTGTGGATCTTTTGAGGATATTTAAAAAGCTACAACAAAAAATACGACGTTTGAAATGTCGATCTACATCGTGAATAACCTTTTAGGAATTTAAATGAGATGGCGTCCTTGGTACACTGTTTTATTCCGTCGCAACTAAAGTCCCCTCAGTTCAATCGTATTCAGTTTCTGACTATTTCAACGTACAAAATAAGCTGTTTGAATAATACGGGGCCCCCAACCCATAGAGGGCTCCCACTTTTTTAGACAAATGTAAAAATTGTATATGATATTTGATTTGAGAGAATTTTACATTTATATTGTCATGAAACATGTCATATATTATATAGCCAGGATTTTAGAGGAAGATTTTATTAGAATTTTTAATATAACTCATATTTAAAAGATTTTTTTTTTCGAATGGAATTAGGTCTGTTACAGACACCATATTGCATCCCATGAGATTTTTCAATTTATTTCAGATAAAAAGTAGCTTGTGGCGACTACGCCACAAGATAGTCAAAGATTATAGCTCCAATAATATGTGAACAGATGACGTCGATCGAACATGCAGAAACGCCATACAATCTTGCATCGCGCTGACGAAGTTATTTTTGCCACTAAGTTTAAATACAATACACCAAGACGGTTAGTCGGACCTAGGTTCCCGAGCAAGCAACACCTAGCTCGGCGGAAGTACTTCCACTGTTAGTGCTAGCGCGTAGTTCGCTTAAGCCCAAGATCTTTCGAGAAGTTCAAAATTTAAGTTCACCAAATATCGTCACAATTGGTTCGATAGGCAAGGCATAAAGTCGTAACAGACAGACGAATCGAGTTGCCTCGCGTTGATAGAAGTTAAAGACTTTTTAAATGACAGGAATCTGCTGTCTGCGCTCTAATTCTTGCATGGTCTTCTCTACTATTGTAATGTATTACATTAATTATATTTGAATTATATAAATTTGTAGAAGTAGATATAAAGTAGCATTGTTATTGTATACATGGCGATTTAAAAGAGTAACTACCGAATTTCTTGCCGGTTCTTCTCGGTAGAATCAACGTTCCGAACCTGGCAGTAGAATATTTATTTTGTATTATTATGACTGTGCTTTTGTGGAGCCTACATGAATAAAGATATTTCTGTTTCTATTTCTATAATTCTCGTAAAAATATTTACTTTATTTCAAACAGCTTATTTGTTCAAGACCACTGTATATTAGACCATATTATTATATATGTATGTATATGCGGTCGAAGTCGCGAGCCGTCGCCAGTGTGTTTATGTGACGTAATATTCTTGGCAGGGTCCTGAGGAGGCCTGCCGCACGCTGCGACGCGACACGAGTCGCCTTATTACCGTTATTTACCCGTGACAAACAAACTTCCAAAAGTTTTTGTTGCACGTACTCCTACTTAATTTTATTAAGCGAACTTTTATAAGTATAGTATATAGTATTTATATGAATAAGTAAGTTTGTTTCTGACTGTAATGAGATATCAGCGTGCGAAAATTATTTATTCTGTAAGTGTCTTGAAAAATATGGATATTCAATTTAAAAAATATATTTATTTGTTGTTTGTGATTGTTTATTCTTTATTATTAGTATCAATACGAATAGTTTATTACTTTGAAATCTGTACCTTGCCCTTCAACGAGATCCTACAAATGATAATGTCTGAAACTATGGGAATGTAAGATTTCATGTAGGGAAATAAAGGTCGGCGTTTACAAGTCATAGTCACTGCCTACTCCTTAAAAAGGTATTGGGTAATATTTCATTTAATATTCAACCGTAATGTCTATGGTAAGGTATTCGGTTCTTTTGGAGACGAGGCAAGTTCCGAGGCGCGTCTGGCAGCACCGGGCCTCAAATCCACCTTATTACCATTATTTACAATTCAGCTGGCCGAAACGAATGACAAACGAAGTTTGCGCAACTTTTCGGCTTAGGTTTCGTATGTCCCGGTTTGCATAAACCCGCCCTAATATACACATATATTAGGGCGGGTTTATGCAAAAGTTTTTGTGCACGTTATCTGATTAATGTAAGTAAGAAAAATATATATTTTTTGGGAGCGATAGTACTGGTTGTTTGGCTGATAAGACCTGAAAGCCGACCACCAGCAAGCAACGAATACAGATCTAAATAATAGTAAAAAATCTGACTAAAGTTGATGTCTATGAAACGTCACGCCGCTTAGAGGTTATCTTTAAAACAAAATCCAGTCTCCAGGTCTCCAGGTGCTGGTGCCGAAAACTCCATATAAGGTAGAAATGTAACCATATACTAAGAAACCACTGAGTTTAACCCTTACTATCCAAGAAAAATAGAAAGTAAAATGTTTACATTTATAAACATTCTAGCTTCTGCCCGCGGCTTCGTTCGCGTGGTACATCGATGACACATAACCTATATATTATTCGGGTGTATGAGCTATATTATTCTAAAGTTTCATTAAAATCCATTCAGTAGTTTTTTGTGAAAGAGTAACAAACATCCATTCATACATACAAACTTTCGCATTTATAACATTAGTTATATTACAAAATATATTAAAGATAATTTAATATCCAAACGCTTTATTTTTATAATGATTTATTGGCTAAATCAAACGCCAGCCTTAAATAAGATGGATGTCGGAAAAATTCGCACCTGGCGCGAATACGCGTCGGATACAGGATGTCTCGGAAATCACCAGGTCGGAAAATATTTATTGAAAACTCGCCCCCACCACCCGTTCTACACAATAATGGAATATTTCCTGCAGCCCCGTAAAATGGGAACTTTATGTTGTTCGCTGTATGTAATATCGTAATACTGGGTACGTTCGCGGCGAATCGTAATGGGGGTTTGACGGGTTGTTCGTGTATTAAATCTGTATTGAATGAAACTGTGCGAGTAATCTGATTCATAGTTCAATTTGTATTGCTTAGAAAGAGAGACGAAATAACTACCTATATACAAGCTTATTTTTAGTACATATAAACACCGCAACACGGCTCAAATAATTTATAGATATCTTAAAAACTCACAACGTAACAAGTTTTTTGTTTTCTCACGCGATTATGGTTTTGCGCTTATTACTAACTGGACTAAACAACCTTGTGACCTTCTAACAAGCGCACGCGCCATACATAGTTTTTAGAAGGTTTTAACTTTATTTAAGACTAGCTGTGCCAGCGGTGTCACCCGCGTTTATGGTTAATATTATATAGACTATTTCCGTCATACATGATTTCTATGTAACTTTAACCATTAAGGCTGCACACGCGACGGTAGCTTAAAAAATGGAGTAACTTCTCCCGTTTTCCCAACATTTCCCTTCACTACTCTGCTCCTATTGATTGTAGCTTGATAAAAAGTATACTATAACCTGCCCAGGAGTATGAAGAATAATTGTACCAAGTTTCGTTAAAATCCGTCGAGTAGTTTTTGTTTCTATAAGGAACATACAGACAGACAGACAGACAGACAGACAAAAATTTTACTGATTGCATTTTTGGCATCAGTATCGATCACTAATCACCCCCTGATAGTTATTTTGAAAATATATTTCATGTACAGAATTGACCTCTCTACAGATTTATTATAAGTATAGATTTTCGTAAGTACATATTATTTAGTCAAAATATAACATGTTACAAAAATCATTGCAACTGATTTTATTGACTATTCTGTACGGTTTTCAGGTTTCGTTTAAACTAAAAATAAGGTTATATGAATAATTTAAGAAACGTAAATCGCTTATAACACGCTCAAATTTGAAGGCTGTAGGCTTATTCTGTATTTGCTAGGAAAATTGTAAGTACAGTTTTTTCGCCAATCAAAGAACCACGCATAACCAACTCTTATCGGCTCAACCTAAACAGACACATTGTATATTTGCTAGCTGTGCCCGCAGATTCACCCACGTTTATGGTTAATGTTTTGTAGCCTTCAATACTAAAATCATTTTTCAATTCAGGCCAGTAGTTCCTGAGATTAGCGCGTTGAACCAAACAAACAAACTCTTCAGCTTTATATATTAGTACAGATACGTATAAGTACATGCGTTGGAGGACGCAATTAAGGCGCAGATTACTAAAGTAGATACACATTTAGGTCAGTGATTATTCGGAGCTAGGCTATGCTTTAGTAGCAGGGAGGAGGGCACGTTCCTGACATTTGCCAGGCTGTTAGGACAAGCCCACGTCCCTGGGCTCTATAAAATAATCGCCGGAGCAGTAACATGTCGACCCGTGTCTGAGAGATCAGCTCCTGATATAACAGTATTAGTCCTTCGTATTGTTGGAATTTCGGAGGCAGTTTCGTGGAATTCTATTCAAGTTATTTTTGTTATCATTATAGTTGGGTAAAACGAAATGTCATGGGCTCACTCTATAGTCAGGTACACAATAATGTTTCGTAAAGAATGTATATTAATATTAGATCTATGTCATTGTAAATATACATACATACATGGTTTATAGTGATAGCGTACGAGTCTCAAATCGATTATGTTGAAACTTACAGTTTATGTAAGCTTTTTGTTAAGAAATCAATTGATGTGATACTTTATTAGATATCAATGTTAAATATTATATATTTAGGCATATAGAAGGTTATGTTAGGAGTCATAAAAACCGTAGAGCTTGTATGAAAAGGATTATGAATGTTGAAGAGGCGAGTAAGGTGTGCATATGGCGTTCGGTTCTCTCTGCCTACCCTGTTAGGGAAGTGGCGTGAAGTTTAGTTTAGTTTAGTTTAGGCATATACATAAGTAGTGTGTTAAATCTGATCGCTGAGCCGTTTTATACAAATGTAATAGTTTGTTAATAAATTGTACTAAGTCGCTATTAATATACATAAAAATACAAAGTCCTTCTATTGTTGTTTCTTACCTAATTAGCCGCGTTTGCTTAACTTAAAATAAGTCATTTTAACGTTAACCTTCTCAATTTGAAAAATTAAGGTTTCTTGGTGGGTACAATAGTTTATCACATTCGAGGAATGCTTCGCAGCATTTCTAATTAAAAGTTTTCTAATTTTGTCTGTTTTGTAGTCTTCAGGGTCAACTTGAGCGATGTCCTCTTGATTAAGATTCTCTGTAGTTTAAGATTGGATGAGTCGCACACGCGTACCGATTAGTACCAACCTGTATCACAACAATTAAAATTGTTGAAAACATAAGGGTAGGCAGAGTCAAAGGCGCCTGCTGTCCCTTTGACTCTGCCTACCCCTTGACGGATAATGACGTGATGTTATGTACGTATGTATGTATTGTTAATATTTGGTTATTATAGTGATATGTATACTATGCTTATGTACTGTACTGGTACAGTACAGTACATACGATGGATGAGAATCTGGTCTAAAACTCGGGAAAATATAATACTTTTAGCGCCGTTCTGGAAAACCACACTCGGTTACAATTCCACTATTCCTTAATTGTGCATACTTCTAAATGAATATAGTAATTTGACGGATTTATTCATCGATAGTGAGGCAAAATTTAAACGTGCAATTTTGAGAAGCCTTATGGACGGATATGGTTTATAGAATATGCCTTGATTTGCTCCGATCAGTGAACTGATGGACAGCAAAGCAAAACAATGCAAAGCAAAACTATTCTATCCGTCTAACACGGTAACACCCCACACAATTCTAACACCGCCATGGCTGAATGTGGTTAAAGGGGCTTTGACTCTTCCTACCCCTTCTGGGATTATGGGCGTGATGTTGTATGTATATATATTCTCGGTTCGGTTCGGTTCTCTCTGCCTACCCCGCTAGGGAAGTGGCGTGAAGTTTAGTTAGTTAGTTATATACTCCGATCAGTGCAACAATGTTTTTTCACTTTTTTAGAGAATGCTAATTTGTTTTGATATTTTGTTTTTTGATATACCTATTTATTACAATATTGTCATAGCATGTTGTGTTTAAACCTTAAAATAGCTGTACATTTAGTATGTTCCTTGCCTGAATTTTTTTTTTTTTTTTGTGAAATGATTGATGATGAACCTCAATAAATAAATTAATTAACATGCGATTAGATTAGATTCGAATTTTAGTAAATACTTCTATTGGGTTGGTAGCGGTATTAGCAGTATATTGGTTATCAGTAGTAGGCTTTGTTTTTTTTTTAGTTTTTAAGACTAGTAGGCACTAGTCTTATTCTAGCAATATTTTTATATGAAATTTAGTAACAACTTAAGTCTTACTTAAAAAAGATACTACACAAGGTTTATTTAGGCACTCTCTGTAAAAACAATGAACAAAGCGGTTTTATTGACTAAAACGAGTATGGAGGACTCCTGAAACTCGCTAGCACCGTGAGTGACCCCGTCTGAGGGTCGAGCCACGTCTCGAGGAGCACGAGAGCCCTCCAGGGTCGTCAGCGACATCAAACTAGTTTCAAATTGTCCTTATCCTACCTACTTTATGTAGATTTAAAATATTCATAAGACGGATGCTTTAGAAAACTTAACAGCGGTTAAAGAACAAGTTATTAAGAGAGTGTATTAAATTTATGGCTCCATCTTTTTAATTTTGTTTGTATATTGTTAAAAAAAAATAGAATATACAAATTTTAAACTCTTAATTTTAACCTTCTATTTTCTTAAATCATCAAATATCCATTAGGTATATTTATAATCACAGACCACAGAAATACTCCGTGTTTAAAATGCAAGGAGAAGGTTGTTCGTATCCTAAAATGTTAGCTTACAGAAGTATCTTTTCATCGCAAGCAAGGGTTAATCATGATTTTTTTTCACTTATAATTGGTTCATTGACTGCAGTTTCAATTATTTCTACAGGTAAGGTAGGTATGTAAAAATTATGTGACATTTAAATTTAAGTAAGTTAGCAATAGGTACTGGAAATGATCAATGAGAAAGCGTCACATAAAATCAATGCTTTCAAAAACGTATCACGAACGAGGTCTGTACTAGACATTTAGACTGGTCCAATTAGGAACTCCGGGCTGTCTCGTTAAAACTTTTTTACATCGTTGCACTCTGCGGCCAGACTGCACTTACTATCGTCGAGTTGTGTTCTTCAATCTGTGTTTGTTGTCCAGCCTTTTTAAGAGTTCTTTAACCAGAATGACTCAGGGGGATCATGTTACTAAGCCGTCTATCCGTCCTACCTGGACAGTATATTTGAATTGTAAATAGAGCCAGGTCGATTTCTCGCACCATTTTCGTACTGCAGAAGTTTCAGTTCAGTTTCAGTTTGTCTATGGTTGGTGGAAAGCAAAGGCCCGCCCAAAATTTTACGTAGGCTAAAAATCAATAAAATAAGAAATTTCTCCCTTAAAAACAAGAGATTTTATATATAAAAGTATGTTGAACAGTATCTCTTTTTAATTGTATTTTAATTGTATGCTTCATAGTTCCCAGACTAAAGTCTTCAGTTTAAATCTCTGAAGATTAGTCAGGGACTAAGTTTAAACCGCGCAAGTTAGGAAATGCTAACACTAAGTTCAACAACGGCACTAAGTTTAGAAATGTGAGTAAGACTAGCAATCTTGTGTAGGAGAACCCTTGGCGCTGAAGTTGTAGCAAATCATATGCGTCCTATACCGCGTTCGAAACTTCAGTGCCATATTGATCTGGGACATAAAATATTATACCAACAGTTGGTCAGTCATTGGATACTGGGTTTGTTATGGTAAAAGCGACCAGCCTTCAACTTGTTACTACATACATATCCTTAACCACATTCAGCCAAAAATAAAACCGGGCTGGGTCAGATGGAAAACTGTAAAAAAGTAGTGACAAGTGGCCGGCTTGTCGCCCATACAATCACATACCCAAAACACGATATACCATTAGTCGCCTTCTACGACATGCTAGGCAAGAAACACAGTTGGCACATTATTTTTAAGTCCTAAATCAACATGGGACAACTTGTTACTTCTTGATAATTTTCTTTTTAACCCAAGTAAACCCTTTGACCAAAAATAGTTGAGGTACTCCAATCCAAGGAGCTCCTTACTCCTTAGAGTTTGCTTACCCCTTCGGGGATTGTGGGAGTAAGATATTTATATGTGTACGTCAATAGTTCAGGCTATGTATGAGCGGTACCTTTGGATTTTTCAAGTCTATGTACGTATTTATACCACTTGCTCGACGGTCAAGGAAAACATCGTGATGAAACCTTCAAATTCTAACAACTTTGGATTTGTAACCATGATCCAAAAATTGTCTGGTTCCCCTATCTTAGGGTTACAAAGGTCAGATCGGCAATCGCTTCAATGTAATTACCAGACTCGCTACATCCCAGGATGTAGCGAGTCTGGTAATCTGGTAATCATGGTCTAAGCGGACCCCGTCTAAACACGGGACATAACGCTAGGAAGAAGAATAGTTCAGGCTATGTATCTGTTTCTCATAAATTCATATCGTTACTCGCACACCGTCTCTATACGCCACGCAACTTGATACTATGTTACACACTAATGGTTGGTCGGATTAAAATAATGAGTAACAGAATACGAAGGTAGTAAACGTTCCTGATTGCTTTAATAACGAACACCTGTAAGTACGTAAAGAAGCATTACATTTAAATTTCTTAGTTGAGACCTGAGTTTCTCTGTATATTTTATTCGGTTGAAGCAATTGCCACAATGATGTAGAATGTTTTGTTCCACTTTGCTAATTTACTGAACTGTGTTTCATCTTCGTTCTTTTGTTTCGAACCATCCAGTTAGTCTTATTGTGCTAATGCGGGTATCAACGAATATTGAAATATAACAGAGGACGAAATTAATTAAAACAAGTCTAAAATTATAGGTTTTTTGCTCAGGACAGAAATGTTGTCCTATTCTTGTCCGGGACTCAAAGAAAATGTGTCAAATATATTTATTGCATAGCGTATGTGAAAGGCGACTAATTGTATACTGAGTGTTTTGTTTTTGATTGTGTAGGCGACGAGCTAATCACGTGTTACTACTTTTTGTCAATTTTCTATCTAATGCAACTCGTTTTAATAATTGACTGAATATGGTTTATGGCACTTGTTGCTCTTTAGACACTGCTCATCTTTCGGGAATTGGAGGTACTTATGATGTTTGCAGGATATGTATATATTTAAGGCAGTAAATAAATAACAAGGATAGGTACTCCTACACATTTGGGTTGCTAGATAGGAAAGCTGATAAGTGGGTCGTTTAGGATTCACAATGAAACATTTTTAACGAGAAATGGGAATTCGAATAAATATTTGGAATGAATATCGTCTGTAATGGCTTATCCGTTTGCTTTGTGAAATGGATTAAAGAACTCCTTTACTCCGAATTGAGTTTAACTTTTATAAACCTAATTAATTTTAAGAGAAGTATTTCGTTGACATCGGTATTATCTTCATTTAACGGAATTTTATTTCAATTCGATTATAAATAAATAAACAAATATTATGTTACCAAATTAATTAAGTTACTGATACTTCCCTAGATGATGATGTTACAACGATGTCGATTTACAGTGATGATCATATTGCCTGAGTGGTAGGCCGGAAAGGATTAAAGTAACTGTTTGTAGAAGTTATTTTCTTAAAATAATTTGAATTTGTTGCCTTATTTGAATTATCTTTCCTTTGGTTGAATAAGGATTTCGATCAACACATGTAATCAATCAGTAACATTATGCGCTATCTATATAGTTTCTTGCTGGTTCTTCTCGGTAGAATCAACGTTCCGAACCTGGCGGTAGAATATTTTTTTTGTATTATTATGATTATTTAAAAGTGCTTTTGTGGAGCCTACATGAATAAAGATATTTCTATTTCTATTAATAATTGTTGAAGTTACTCCTCACAGGGGGCGGTTTCCCGGAAACTGGGGAATGATTTGTTCGCTCCCGTGGGCGCGGAGTTAGCTGGCTATTAATTAACTCTATGGAAACCCGTGCCGACGCTTTATTTACTCACATTACATAATGTTTGTGAATTAAAATAGAAAATAGAAATATAAATGTCATAACGTCCGTAATCCCTGACGGGGTAGGCAGAGGGGCAGTCAAAGGGGCAGCAAGCCTCTTTAACCACCAAACAAAAATGTTGAGTGAACAACTTAGTTTACTACTTACTGGTCAGTGAAAGGATAAAGTCATAGATCAGTTAGAGTGACTATGACAGTGGATAAGATACCTCAGTTGACATCGGTAAGTTAAGCTTTAAAGTGCTTCTTGACACTTCGTTTAAAAGCCAGCGTAAAACATAACCGGTGTTTAAACTTTAAATTATTAATGTTTGCGTTCACTGGGTTAACTCGCTGTCGGAGTTTTAAGCTCCAATTCAGGTCTGGCATAAAACTTGCAAAAGCGTGAAGATTGACGGTTGAACGTGCTTACTGAAGCGCAAACGTTGGCCAACTTTGCTGCCGAACATCGTTTACACTAGTCCCTACATTTCCACCGAACTCCTAAAATATATTGTAGATTAGGATACTGAATTTTAATGTGAAAATGAAAAAAAAACTAATAATGGTAAATATGTGAAACTTGCGTACGTTTTTGTACGGCTGTATTAATGAAATATGCAGATCATTTTATTCGCATTGGGACGTATATGTACCTACACGGTTGTACGACCACGAACATATTTAATAATACAATATAGATAAAATTATACATTTGCTTACATAAGTTGGCTTGTACATTTCAATTTTAATATCTAAAAAGCCTACAATTGTGTATTAAATGATACTTATTTTTGTAAATTTTTCGTCTCTTAACGGGATCTTGTCGACAAAATTAACACATGATCACATGTGTATTGTATATGTAATCTGATTCTTTGAATAAAACTTATAACGCTTTTTATATACTAAAAACAAATAAGAATTTAAGATTTTGACGTTGTTTTAAAAAATTGATCGAAATTTTGTTCCGGTTGTAGAAATGCCCAAAACATAAGCTGACGACTAATCTTAGGCTTTGTGCTAAGCTCTTATTCCTAAACGAGCACACGCGAGTCCCGGCTACACGATTAGCTCTAGATTGATCCCTAGGGGGCGAGCAGAGTTCGCCGACGATTAATTAACCGCGAAATACGAGCGTGTTCTCAACGTGTTTACACATTTTCCAAAGTATTTAATGAATTCTTGGAAGATGTTATGTACATTCTCAGTCACGAACCTTGGACCGTGGAGAATCACAGTAAATTGGTTATGTGTTCATAAGGCATGTAATTAGCTTAGATTCGGAAGCGCCTGTATCCAAAAGATTTTGGTAGATTGCAAACAGGTTTTATGTTTGTCAAACAGTTGTAATTTTATTTGCTATAAACGTCAGAAAGATCCCGGGTAATAATAGATTTTTCCTTATATTTGTTCACTGTCGAATATTAAATCGGTTTTTCCATCCTATAATAAATAGGTAAGATAACATTACTTATTTATTAATGTTCTTTGTATATGGCTTGTTGTAATTAGTGGGTGCGATAATTAATTGAGTGTATACTTGCTTTGTTCTTAATAATCGAAAATAATTACATATTGTAACTAGATAACGACACGTAACCGATATAATATATGCTCCAGACTGTAACAGACCCTTCAACTAAACGTTTAGGAATCGAAGTCCCGTACTTACCTATTAACAGTGTTGTTATCTTTAGCACAGCCATCGCAATACCTGTGTATAATTGAGAGGTAGCCATTAGGTATGTGCTTGGTTTTTACGATCAGAACATAACCGTATTCGCAAGTGGGTTCAGCGATAATGCCGATGGCTGCTCCAGCACCAGATACAGTGCAAATGTAACAGTGTAGTAACGTTAGGCTGACATGGGGTATTTTAGAGTAGACAGGTTGCAAAATACTCCATAGATTTGAGTTTGATTTTACACAAATACTAAAGTCTTCAAAAGTTATGGAAGAATTATGTGATATGATTAGTACATGAGTATTTCATACGAGTACCTACGTGAAAAATATTAATGAGAAAGTGAATTTGTTTCTCACATATTAACTTCTCGATCGCTCATCATGACTTTTGCATACATTTTATCAGGGGTACAGGAAAGGATATTAGGGTACAAACAAAAAAAGCTTTTATCTCAGGATAAAAAAATCTACGTCAACGTTATAAATAGCGCGAGAAAAGCTACTATAGAATTAAAATTTGAAAAAGAAGCTTTGTATTAACCTATTTAAACCGTTTTATTCTGCTTCACACCAGCACGTCCTAGATAATATTCATAGTTTATAAAGACTCGAGGGTCTAATTTCAAATGTCAACGTGTAATTTCTTCACTGCTATTCCGTCCAGTGTGCCCGACTCGAGTTAAATCTTATCGAGTATTGCCTCGCGCGATCTTCGCGCACAAGTGACTACGTGCGAACAAAGTGTTCCTGAATATTTGAACCGGTACAGTTTATATAGGGGTAGCTAGGATCAATTGTGATTCTCTTTAACGCCAGTCCTCCTTTGAAGCCACTTTGTATGAGCAGTCAGTCGTGTTATGTATTTTACTTCTTTCTTTGTCGCTGTTAATCTCTAGCAATGTTCATCTGTGTATTGTTTTATTTTGAAGATATGCCATTTCTAACCAAACCATAATTATTATATTAAATTATTAGCGCATACTTTACGCGAACCCAGCATTTTTAGGAGAGGCAACTGTAAATATTTTCTATTAAATGAAAATATGGTCAGTTAAAGACAAGAAACGATACAAATCTAGTAAGGTCGATAAAAGGTTCTGATCTCTTTTTACCAGGGTCTATTTTATTTTATTTTATTTTATTGAGAACAACAAATAATTACAAAATATGATAGGCTTAAAAGACATTAATACAATCCTTACTAATTTTGTAACCAACAGTGTTATTCACAAAGTAATATTATATTATGAGTAAAAAAAAATAATTAAATATGTATGTGACATTCCTTCAATCAGACAGAGATTGAGACTAACTGATTGATCAGAATATTTTAAAATAATTTGTAAAATATGATGACATAAAAGAGACAATAACTGTAGTTACTGCTTTCGTTAAGTGTATCTAAATTGCTTATTAATTTAATATTTAATAATAATTTTATATTATAATGTTTTTAAATATGATTGTATTTCCATTCTGAACTGCGCAAGGGAAAGCATAAACAGGTCTACGTCTGCAAAATAAATGTTATAAGACTGCATTATCCTGTGCATGGGCGCACGCTCACCAGCGTTAGTTCTACTCTGTTTCAGTGCAAATAGCCTATGTACTCGACTATTACAAATACGATGTGATTGACTAGGTACACGTAGAAATATGTTACTAATAAGTTGGGTGCAATCAAAATCACCATTGATTATTTTATACAAAAACGTTTAAGGTAGAAAGGTAACAAATAACCCCACCAGTATCCCAAAAAAATTGTCGGTCCATGCGCCATCACCCTGTATGTCAAGTATGCCAACGAGCATAATTCGTGTGTGAGGCGACGGAGCGAGTAACATCAAGAGTTTCGAATTACGTTCAAACTTCATGTGAAGTTACTTAAATTCAGATCGCAGCTTATTATTCACACGACTTCCCATAAAATATTGCTGGCAGAAGAAACTTAAATAATATTACGCTTGCCACATACCAACTCGCCCTGTTATTTTCTTCTTATACAGCAAAGACACAGGGTAATATACCCCGAAGTTCCCAAACTTAAATATTCCCGAATGTTCCTGAAAGGTAACCATCGTGGTGAAGTCGAACATTCGTACGTAGATATGTACTAGTCGGGTGCTTTGCCCCCCGTTTCCGTATAATAACATATTCTGAGCTGTCCATTTGGTTTAGCTCGAGCTGAGCTCGGTTCCATCAAATATTTACCGAGTCGGCCACGCTCGGACATGCTACCAACTTTTAGAACCGCTATTTATTCGCCTTGTTGGCGATTTCAACTCAGAAAAGTTTTAATTAGGACTGCATGTCCCTACTTAACACGCTTTGTTTAAATACATACTTAACATCCTGGTAATTAGATTAAGGTAACATTGTATGAACTGTATGTGGCAACTTTGTAGGGATTTAATTTGGTACGAAACACGTGGCAACCTTACGAGTAATAAACGTTGGAAGAAAAAATGGAATGTGCAATTTGAAATTTAAGTAGGTACGATAGAATTTATCATTCTCTCAGCAAGATATAGGTATTTTCTGAATAAACGGTGAAGAGGTACTTACTAGTAATTAGATACTGAGACTTTGATGGAAATAAAACAAACGTCTTCTTTCTTTTGTTGGAATTCAACAGGGACTTGTAATGTAGATTCATCGAAATTCAAAGACATTTAATAAATCAATCAAACCTCTTTATTTGGAATAAACGTTCGGTCTCAAAAGCTTTCTCAAACAACAGTTGTTTAAAAAGTATGTTAATAATTACTAAGGAACTGTGGGTATTTAAATTTGTAATAACAAAGTCTGTATTAATAAAATCTAAACGTTCCACTCGTAACGTGAATATAACTCAGATGATGAGAAAAATACTTAAAAGAACGAAAGAAAAAAAAAACGTACAAATCTTTTGGCATCGTAGAAAAACATTTTCATTCCTATATGATTTAATAATTGTGTTTATAAAATTACTTCTACAAATTAGAACTACAATATTACTTTATTAGTAATGGACCTTTCACCATTCAACCAAACTATCATATTTTATATTTGTAGGTAAATTTTTCGTTTATACCTACACGAAAAACGTACGGTACCGTTATTATCGACACATTCTCTGGATGACTGCGTCAGTACATGTGCCGAGTATGTTCGGGACTATATTTGCGGGTCGCCGAGTTCATTAAATTATTTGCCGAGCGGTCATCCCCTAGCGACGCTCTTATTGGATTCCCCCCAAGGTGACTCCAAAGGTACACCCCAATATTTGTAGGCAGGTATCATAAATGCCTTTAACAGGCCTTTTTATCCATACCTGTAGCCTAATGATATCGGAAAAATACCTTTTTTATAATATTCAATAGAATCACGTTTTTTGGAATATCTAACTTAACTTATAAGTTGTGACGTAACGCGAATGATATATGATTATTTCCACTACAGTGCATTTGTAAAAAAATTTATTTCGTAAATATGATTTCACTACAACTTTCGTAACTAGGCCAATCAATATATCGCTTGAGTTGGCGATTCTCATACAGTTATAATAATAGCTAAAATTGTATTAAAGCCAAGGTGTTTGTGCATAAAAAATTGGATTGGCAAATTAATATAGCTATGAAATTCCTAAAATTGTAATAATGCCAAAGGTGTTATGGGTAAACATAATCTAAAGTCTTTCATCTAAAAAACTTCAAAAGAGAGTATATTTTCGATTGTTTGAAATCACTTCTTTGTGTACTTCACAAAAGCTATTTGTTGGAAACCTTGGATGATTTCAATTATTCGTATTTTTCAAAAAAGGTGGGAGCTCTTATTTTAATCTTTTTTTATATAGAAATCCAAAAACAAACGAGTATAAAGGCTATTTTTTATTTACTTAAAACATTGGCAAATAAAGAGATCATTTTGCATAACTTAAGAAAATTAAAGCAATGCAAAAGTACCTTTGCAATGTTAGCACATTACATCTTTAATCGAATATTTTATCCAAGTCATAATTTTTCAATGCACTAAAACGAGAATAACTTCGGTGCTTGTAATATTGCAGACTTTTGCGGAGAGTGCATTTTAAGTGTGCGGTCGCAACGTTTTCAGATTTTCAGCCCACCGAAAGTAGGGTTGAAAACTTTATTAACCTGCCTGACTAGACAATATATCCCCCTGTACAGTCGCGGCATTTCGTAGCTTATTTTATATTTTTAGAATATTTTTTTTTCTGGCATATGTGATATCTACATACATAACATCACGCCCATAATCCCCGCAGGGGTAGGCAGAGTCGAAAGGGCACGTGATATCTTAGGTGTTTTTTTCCTTAACCAATCGTTTCTTTTATGCTGCTAAATGTGGTAAATATGCATATAGCTCGCCTGACACCAGGCAGCCATAACAGAAGTACCTAGGTATCACAACTTTGTGGCCGACCAGGCAGGTGCCTTCGTAAACCCTTTTTTAAGAATTTTATGTAGTCTCTAGAGGAATCCTCGGCAGGGAGGTAGGTAAACGTATAGAACTGCGTAGTACATTTTCATGTTCGCCAATCGATTAGGTCGTATGGTAACCAAAGGAATCAGTCTACTAGCCAAAATATATTTAAAGTTGTGCAGCACAACTTAAGATCGGTGTTATCCTAAACCAAAAATATGTAGATGTTAAGACACCGTCTTAGGATCTACATATTTTTACACTTCCTTTTGCGACAGTACCTTCCCAGCCTCACCCACGCGCCTCATGACTCCGACCGATTGGCTTCCTCCGCGGTGGGACCGGGAAATTTTCCTATAAATTGTTCCATCTCGGTACAAACCTTTGCACGACAGTAGGAAAATAAAATTTGTATTATATAACGGCACGTGGCGGGTTTTGCTTTGTTTCACTGTTTTTGTTACCTGGGTTTGTTTATGCCATTCACAGAAAAATAACATTTAGAATTTCTTCTATTTGAGCTTCATTACATGAGCGGTGGTAACTCAACACGCGTTTCATGTCCAGACACTAGTTTTTTAAAATTTCTGTACGTATTTATACCACAACCTAGCTTAGCGGTGAAAAAAAACACCGTGATGAAACCTGAATATTCAAACAATTGCATATGAATGTGTATATATGATCCAAATAGTCTCGTTCCCCTATGTGAGGGATTCGAAGGTTAAATCGACAGAAGCTTCAATGTTACCAGAGTCACTAAATCCTAGATAATGGTCTGAACAGACCCGGCACATAACGTTAGAAAAATGATAAGATTTTCTTCTATTTCTGGAAGCAGAAAACACAGCAGCTTATAAATAAGTCACCTAGTTAGACCTGTATACGAAAATATTTCCCAAATTGGCTTTTACGGTAAAGTGCCTACCGCCAGATAGTAATATAGTTCTCATAGTGAGGCGAGATTGGTACGACGTCTGTGTTATTTATTTGTTTTATGTTACCATTTCGCACAAAGTATATGCCTAGTATTTCAACTTTATTGACGCAGCTACCTATCCTATTTTGCACAATCTAGCTTTATTGTACCTTACTCACGGCTTACCCACGCTGTTGTTTCAGGAAACATTATTAAGCTGAACAGTAGCAGGAGGTAAATTAAATATTATCTTCTTGTACTCTTTTCTCAGACCGTCTGGTGTTAGTGCAGTATGGTTTTTAATCGCATACCTCTCGATTAAGCTCTCTTCATTATCTTTCAATCAATCATCTTTCAAACAATGCATCATTTATTTTTGTTTATGCATTCCATTAACATTAAGTGTCATACCCAACATCGAAAATCTATATTTATTGGCATTATTTGTAGATCATAAACATTCATTTAATAGAATAAAGAGAACTCTTTGAAACATAGACTACATGTCTATGTTTCAAAGAGTTCTCTTTATTTTGCAATAAGATATCTAGAGTTTGCAATTTAATTTAACAATGTAAATTGCTATACCTCGTTTTAATTGGATTATATTTTCCTTTATCAAAGTCGTAAGGAAGTTATTATTTCCAAATGTTGGCTCGTTGAAAACTTTGCCGGTCGTTATCGTTGTGATTTGTTTGTAAATTAAGCAACAAAGAGTATCACGATAAAATAACACAATTGTAACGATATTAGGTATGCGGGGAGCATAATAACGATGGAGTGAACCTGCTACTGAACCGTTTATGTATTTCGTATATTTTATAGTAAAGTAAATGCGGGTTAGGTGCGTTTACTATGAATGTTTTACATTAAATGTTCAATGTGAGCTGAAGTAACACAGTTTGCTAAAACAAGATTGCTAGGAAACTCTAATTAAAATCTTAACATAGACTACTAATCAAATTAAAAAGTAATTAAGTCTGTTCAGATTTGGTTACTGAATTCACTTATGATTTGAATATTGAATGCATAATTATTTGGTCCAATTATAAGTATGTACCGACTTAAAGTACAGGTTTTGTGTGAACTGATATTGTCTTTATTTAATTTATTAAATTCGACCTGTTCGAAAAATAGATTCTACCGAGAAAAAACCGACAAGAAACTCGATAGTTAATCTTTTTATATGCCAAATGTATGAAAGCAATTTATGTGCAAAGAAAAATTTATATGCATTAATAATTCTCTGGATATGGACTCGTATCTCAAATGCGTAGGCAGTACAAATCCGTAGCCACTTGGCACTACATATTTTTCATCTTACCCAACACAATATTTTTTTGGCTAAAACTGCTAGGACTAAGAGATCCCGGGTTCAATTGATTTGATTTGATTTGATTTGATAACAACCCGGACTAAGGAAGTTGGCGGTTTTACCCCCGTACCTCGGAAATAACGTTAAGCCGTCGGTCCTACGCCTGACCTCCTCCGGTCGCATGGTCATGTCAAATTGCCGTCTCATGCTGAGAGCTGAGAGCGTCTATGAGAGTGAAGAAACAGAGAGTGCATCTGTGTTTGCCTAGACTCTTGTTCACTATAATATCTCCTGCATATCTGGCTAATCCTCGTTGACCTGCCTTGTTGGCCGCCATGACCGAAATAGGTTAGGGGGATATTATTATTATTACTACAATGCCTTACTACAGTGTGCTTCATACGTGGTCTTGTTGCAGCTGGCGGATGGCAGTTCTGGCTGCTGGTGTGCGGGCTGGCTGCGCTTGCATTGGCGCTGCTGGCCGCCCTGGCCTGCTGGATCGCGCGCCGCAGAAGCTCGCTTGCTCATAAACTTGGTAAGGACAGGAGATGAGATTTGTATAATAAATAAATTTAAAATACCGAATAGGGTACTTGGCATTTATTCGGATCACAAACAAATCTGGTCAGATTATACATTATATGTAGTTTGTTGAAGAAAGAAGTTTTAAGACGTGGAAATTGGAGTATTTTTTTGTAAAAGTTATTTAAGTTGTGTTAATTAATTATTTAAGCGGCTAAAGCGACATCACGTAAATGTAATAGTCAGGTACCCCCCTTTTTCCTTGTCAGAAAAAGTAAGAAAAGGTCCATCTCCCCATATTAATCTACATAATTGCTTAATTTTTAAAATCCGATCATGCTTCTTGCTATTTAATGTGACATTCTTGTTCTCCATGTCACCAACAGTAAGGTAAGAACCCAATTAGGATTCTTACGTAGTGGACCCAAACCCCCAATATTTGGCACGATGTTATCGCCCTTTACTCCCTAAGGGTTCAATACAGACTACTTTGACAACCAATGCCCCATAACAATTTTCTAGTACTTGTTAACAATGTAGATAGAAGTCTTAAACCTACTACTGGGCATCAAGTGTATAAAACGCTGATTTACTGCGGTAGTTTCCTTCCTACACACTTTTATGTTCACCACAGATACTGCATAGTTTATGGTCTCTAATGTAATAGCAATAAAAACGCATCTCGCCTAACAGCGGTGAGTAGGCGTCGCCGTCACTGTACCCTCGTAAATTCTCCAGATGAAACGTTTATATGTTCCAATTGTCGTACGTGTTTTATATGTTTCAATTGTCAATAAGTAACTGAGTGTGTGTGATATGTAGGCGTCTACTTACTTAGATCTCACGTTCTGGGATTTGATAACCATTACTATCTTCAGACATATTGACTATAATATATATATAATATATATACATGATAATATATATATATATATATATAATATATAGCAGCTTCTCTTTATGTCTACTCCGATGGTACTCACATTTCAGTGATTTCAGCCACTCATTTTCATAAATTACTATTGATTAATGCTATGTGAAATTGAATGGTAATTTTCATCACCATTCAATTTCACATAGCGAATTCAAGAAAGCAAGCATTTCCCCCGCTTATAAAAATATATGAACACGCAATGGTCTAGTTTATACGTTTCTCATGCTTGTTTGTCAACCAGATTAAAAGATTATAGACACAAAAGCCCAAACAGACTAAGCCCAGCGAGATAATCTGCGAAGCAAACGCTAACCCGCAAGCCGTGTAAACTGAATAGGGATGTTGACTGTCAAAACGCAATCACTTCAAATATTTTGTTTGGTTTTGTCAACATATGACGTCACTAGTTCGTATAGTCAACTAACTTAATATTAAGCCGTTTTTGGAAAATTAAAAATTAGACTAAACTTAAAAACGTAGACTCAATATAATTAAAAATCAATAAGGTTGTACAACATACTACGATACTTTCTTTTTTAGAATTGATATTTCAAAATTGAATATAAATTATATCAACATCCCTATTACGGCCTCAGTGGGTATATGTATATATTATATATGTATCTACCACGATGTCTGAATGTTGGTTTCGGATTATTTAGTCGATCACGTTTTATTAGGTATATTTTAAGAGTGATTTGTTAATTTACATACATATCATCATGCCCGTAATCCCCGAAGGGGTAGGAAGAGTCACAGGAGCAGCTAGTCCCTTCGATCACTTTCAGCCGAATCAAACTGGACTGGGTTTTGTATTGTCATATCTGACCTAACACCTCCATAACTATAGTATTTGATACAAGGAAACTACTTATCGTCTGACATCGTAGGTTAAACATGTGTCACCCACATGTTTGATGGAACTGCATTCCGTGCTAATGAGGTGGAGGGTAGGGACTCCCACGTTCAATTCTAGATAGATCCATTGGACTGCAGTAAGTATCTTACCCAGTGGCGTAGCGTGGGGGCGCCCTGGGCGGGTCTTAATTTTTCCTCAAACAATCCAGCCGAGTCTAGCACGATTTTATCTGTTAATCAAACAACTGAAATTTGGAATTCATCACTGGATCCAGCGTCATTCGCTAGGTCCAGCAAAACTGCTGCTGCATTGCAATACCTACTACTACCAATAGACCAACGAGGCATACAATAAAGACCTTGCTTCTGCTGTAGGAGGCAAGCGCGGCCCAGACAAGGCGCTGGTGTTCCAGCCGCCCCGGCGCGCGACCGCCGTGCGCTCCCCGGGCTCCGCCACGCACTACCTGCGCAAGTCTCCGTCGCCCACCGCGCCAGCGCCCCCCGCAGCATCGTCGCCCCCGCAGCCGCAGCCTACGCCGACGCCGCAGATCCCGGTGAGCATGCACTTTACTGATCAATTGTCAGACTCTCACTACTTGACCAACTACATATTTATTGTTCAGACTACACACTTCCAGTCAAATACTCATCTGACTCATTCAGACTTTATCATCAACCTCCTATCGCTATGTATGTATATTCCTTGCTTAGTCAGTGTCCGCTTAGAGCATTATCCAGGATTTAGGCAGTTCTAGCAATTATACTGAAGCGATTGCCGACCTGACCTTCTTGACCATTAGATAGGAGAACCAAACAATTTTGATAATGGCAACACATCTACGTATAGTTGTTTGAATGTGCAGGTTTCATCGCGATGTTTTCACTCACCGCTGAACTAGTGGTATAAATACGCAGGCCCCTCTTCCCCACTGGGCACACTAGCTACGTGCCCAGGGCCCCGCGATGGATTGGGGCCCCCTAATCCCTACTACCAACCGATAACCGATAGCTACTCTAATATCGCCTGAAAATCAGGCTTACCAAATGCAGCATGTTTAATAAATTTCAATAGGTAGGTATATAAAAATTGTACCCATTGTAGGAGAACCTTAGGACAATACTTAGGATAATTGTTTTTTTTTTTCAAAAACTTGCTTTAAAATAACAGGCAGTCGAAGCATCTTTTAGCAACTCCTTAAGTGAAGTTAGTTGTAATCTACTGGCGCTGTGGTGGCGAAAAAGAATCGTTTGACTTCGAAAAAGGAGGAGGTTCTCAATTCGACTGATTTTTTTATATTTCTTGTTCAAAAAGTAACTTTTCCTGCTTTACTCAATGCCATTTATTCGAGAGGATATAGCAATCTTTTAATTTTTACTCGAATTCTAATGTAATTAAAGGCATAGAAACCTATTTAAATTTTAAAAGCCCAATGGAGCTTTCCAAAGAAATTTGTTTGTTTAAAAGATTTTGAAATACTAGAATATTCTTATTATATTCTAGTATTTAAAAAAAACATAATTGGTATGGACCATGGTATATCGGGTCTGTTTTACCTTGGACAATTTTCCCTTTTTTTCGTCTTTTATATCGAGCTGTAAAAAACACCTACAGATTTTTTAAATAGTCTTGATTACTGATCATTATATGTGTATATGTTTTTTTTGTACGCGAGGAATGCCTTTACGAACCGTCCAAGTAGACCAGAGTAATAGCCTACAAGGGTATGTCGGGCTCGGAACTGGCCGGCAACACTAACCCTACCGACTAAACCTCACGGCTGGCATTCTCCGGGGGCTGATCGTAGACTATCGGGGTCCTTAATATCGGGATTCGCGCGAAAGGCCTACGCAGCGCACGCTGCCGCCTTGCGGCCATCTCGGGAGAGAGGAAACCTCTTCCCAGAACACCTAGTGTATTGTGTAAGACAGCACAGATAGCTGTGTGACCCGTCAGAGTATGACACGAGTTGTTGTTTTTTCCGGGGACGATTGAGGGCTAGAAGGCTCCCCCGCTAGCGCTTACGACCCCAAAGGACCTTTTAGTCGCCTCCTACGACAGGCAGGGATACCTCAGGAGTATTTGGAGCCCTCCCTGCAGGCCGCCGCCGGGCTAGACACCATCACCATAGCGGCCTCGCCTACGACGTCAAGCAGAATCGTCCAGCTCGTGCTGGAGCTCGGCTCAGAAGGAGAGCACCGCATCTCAGGACCTCTCGCTGCCTACCATGGAAGACACCATGGTCGGCAGGGAGAGAGATCCGGCCTGACAACGGTGGTTACCACTTCCCATTCTTTGGTAAAAAGCCGGACACTCCTTCAACGTATGTTCTCAGCGGAGCCCCAATGATGACAGGACCCGCTCGCCTATGTGTGTATATTTATCTAAGCATTTATTTTTTATGAATGAAATTGTAAAAATCTGCCTTCCGTACAACAGGTCCCCCTAATTATATTACTTTAAATTTTACTTTTTTAAAAGAATCTACAGTATATTATTTTTATTTTGTGTCTTTGTTAAACCAATAGTTACGGTAATTAATCACGTCATTGAAATAAAGCAGAAAAAAAAAACGCGCGAAGTTTGCATTAATATAATTTATAATTCTAACTTTGAATTGTGTTAAAATTTTAATAGCTATTTTACTTGTCTACGGTTTAGACGCGACACATACTATAAATTTTTTTCATAAAATTGTCTTTATTTTAATGCTATTTTTCGTTTCAATAATGTATTATCATGAAACACATCTAATTCAAATAGTCTAATATTAATTATAATCTCATTAAACTTCATCAAACTGCTAAAAATATTCATTAAACTGTTAAAGTTAAACTGTTAAACTGCAAGCTTCATTAAACTGTTAAACTGCTGCTGCATTATTCAGCTAAATACTCAAATGTAATTTAGCTGAAACTCTTTTGAATTTTTTTGATAGTCATGATATTTCCATTAAAGATTATAGGGGACAAAGATATGACAAAAAAATACTGGTCTACAAGCATGAATATTAGGATAATGGGGCCTCATTATCCTAATGTGCCCAGGGCGCCTAATAGGTCAAAGACGGCCCTGTAAATGCGTACCATAGATTTAAAAAATCCAGAGGTACTATATACATGCTTGTGGTTGAATGGGCGCCTTATACGAGTATGAGGCGCGTGTTCTGACCATTAAGTTACCATCGCCCTAACCCTAGTCAAAACTCATCTGAATAGTACTAAACTACTACCACATTAAAGCCATTATGACACCCTTCCGTTTCGTTCCGCAGCCATCCGGAGGTACCAGCCCACACACGCCGACTGCACCGACCGAGCCGGCCCCGCTGAGCAAGGAGCTGGCCGACGCCAACTGCACCGAGAAGACCAAGCCCGTAGAGAACGAGACCTCCAGCGACGGCCGCCTGGGAGACCTGCACTTCAAGCTGCGGTGAGTCTAAGATAACAAACACAATCACACCCGTAATTAAATACCTGTACGCATTAACATATCTAGGTTATATTTAGTATAAAATATGCGACACCTGTTACCTACTTTTTAACTCATTATTCTAAGGAACCAATATAAAGAATATAAAAAAATGCACAACTTTTTTTTTATTTTCCATACAAAAGTATGGCAAGTAAAAAAAAATTTGTTCGTTTACCAAAATCCTCTAAATTAGTTCTTTAGAATAAGGAGTTAAATAAGTAGGTAGGTGATTTCGCTTAAACTAAAAATAGCCTGGTATAACCTGGAAGAGACCAGGGAGCTCTTCCAGGGAACAACCGGCTCCTCCAATGTTGTGGTTAAAGGAGCCGCCTGGCCAATTACCCGGCAATGCCGTCACGCTTCCAATCCCCCAGGGGTAGGCATAATGCAAATAACACTAAGCTTCTTACACTACAATTAACCAAAAATTGAGTTGGTTTAGCTGGAAAATTGCGGAAATGTGTGACAACTAGCTAGCTCGTCGCCAAAAAACTAATTGACTGGCTCGATGGCGCATTCGGTAGTAAACCTGCCCCATGTGCCAAGAGTTGTGGGTTCGATCCCAGGACAAACATTCGTATGATGAATACATGTGTTTGTTCTGTGTCTAGGAGTTAATATCCATTATTTAAGTATATATTTGTAATACCACTGTCCTGATTCTGATTACCGTAACACAAGTGCTTAAGCCACTTACTTCGGAGTCAGATGTGATGTTGTCGGATTTTTATTTATTTATTTAATATCCAATACACCATTAGTCACCATGAACGACATGGTACGTAAGGAACACAGTTGCTTATTAATTGTCAGATCCTAAATCAACATCTGCTACTGCTGTATCGTATAATTATGCCAACTGAATTCCATGAGATGTTTAAAAGCCACCTCTTCGATTGTATACTGTGCTGAATCGAGAGAATTCGAAGAATGTCACCCATAGTACTCATTTTCCTAAATCTCAAAATGTCTCCCATTAATTACTTGTAATTAAACGGCTTTAAAGACAGTGAACTTGAAAGTGCCGTAAAAGTAGAGACAACAATAGATAAATAAAACTTAACAACCTCTTAAACAGTTTCAGATTGAAAGGCGAAACGTCTTTATTCGTTTATTCGTCTAACATAAAGGTTTAAAAAAACAAAAATCCAAATAATTCACACAAAAAACGAAATAAATACGTAAAGAAAGAATGTATTGAATCATATATAAAAAAAATACCGATTTCAAGCAAGCAAACGATTTTTAGGCTTCCGTACCCAAAGGGGAAAACGGGACCCTATTACTAAGACTCCGCTGTCCGTCTGTCCGTCCGTCGGTCACCAGGCTGCATCTCATGAACCGTAATAGTTAGAAATTTTAAATTTTCACAAATGATATATTTCTGTTGCCGCTATAACAACAAATACTAAAAAACAGAATAAAATAAATATTTAAGGGGGGCTCCCATACAACAAACATGATTTTTTTTCCGTTTTTTGCTGGATAATAATAAATAACGGCTTGAAATATTCGCAAAATATTTAGTTGTATATTCACTTTATGAAGATACAACAAATTATTCTGTGGATATTACACATATTACATAACAAACGTGATTTTAATGCTGTTTTTTGCTCGATATTGGTACGGAACGTTTAGTCCGCGAGTCAAACTTGCACTTGGCCGGTTTTAACAAATACAAAATTTTAGGATTCGGGTACCATACAAGTTACAAGTCGAAGTATCAGCTGCTCTAACTTTTCAAGAAATTGAATTTGAAACGTCTTGTTTTAGTGACATAATCCTCTAAAATCATGTCAGCATGTCGTTTAGGGCAGCAACGGTCGTATACCGGCGTGGGCGGTTCATTGTCGTAGCGATCACTCGTAAGCCTGTCGGCGACCAGTAATCTCTAAGGGTGAAACGTAGCAGCGCACACATGGAATTTTCGACTTATCGATGTCAGGAAAAACCATTAATGTTGAAAAGCATCACTCAAGACCGTGTCGATTACTGTCGATGTACCAAAATATTTGTGATATTTTTTTAAGATTTTATAAGTATGGATAATCTTTTAAATATGACCTCGTTATTAAGCAAGATGTTGTGCGGTTACACTTTATAATAATCACTTGGAAACAATAAAATCAGTCAACCTTGTATGAATTCATCATGATGTGTGAATTACCCGTTAACAATGAATTAACATTGATAATTTAGTTCGTAAAATTGGGTATAGTCCATAATACTCTTTCCCTTATTAGTCCCTCCTTACCATTACGTCAAATGTTGGAACAACGTTTGAACTTTGATCTTTTAAACATGCATCGATGTAAAATATTATTTGAAACAATATCGACATATCGATGTTTACCATTGGTTGCGTCTCTAATAATCTCTTTATCGTCCTCGCGCGGGCGAGGTCAGGTGTCAAACTGCTAGTTACCTACGTGTGTCCGAAATTACTCGAATTAATAATCCGGGGCTTAGATCGTGTTATGGCTTCCACTTTATGATGACGTATTTAACGTGAGATTACCCTGAATAACGTCGATAGCACAATAGCCATTGTTTTAATTTATTTCCCCAGGGGATATGTTGCGGTCCTATTCGGAATTTAATTGGATCTTGGTCCTGGTCTCTTATGATAATGGCTTACAATATTATATTTATTTTATTAAGCTTTATAATGAAACTTAAGCAGAACAACTAGCACTTACAAAAATATAATTATAACACTGTTATGAATGTGCAGATTTTCTCATGATGATTTCGCTCATCGGTATATCGGTCCTTACCACAGCTATCTTCAATTAAAGCGCTAATGTAACTAAATATTTAAAGCGTCTGTTGATACTAGAACTATGTACCAAATTTCGCCGTAAATTCCCTAAAAAGTAAAGTAACAACCATTTCTTATATTTCACTCTGAATTTGTATCATTAAACAAGTATGTCACCGCCATCGCTCATCTATCCAAGACCCTATATACTCTCAAAGGTAAACAAAAGAAAATCCTCCAACTTATTTTAGTTTTGTCTCATCATTCACGTGCGGGACCCACGTGAGCGAACCCAACTCATAACAAAGTCGACGACGCGTCAAACACACGACTCGCTTAACTTCCGAACGACGAGTTGATGGCGTTCGCGTCAACATATGCGACGAGTTGTGGGCGTTCGCGTCAACATATGCGACGAGTTGAGGGCGTTCGCGTCACAATATCAGCGATGGCTACAACGTGTCAAAGGGAAACCCATTTGTTGTAAAATCGATAACGTATATGCCAGCGCGGGGCAAAGGCTTTGTTCCTGCTGTCGCCGACAATTACCTACTGCTTATTGTACTTCGTGGGTAGGGCTGCCATCAGTGGCGTAGCGTGGTGGGGGCAAGGGCGGTCCGCCTCGGGATGCATTTTTTTGGGGGCGGCAAATTTAAAATAACTGTTCAACCTTTTAAAGATTTATTTAGCAAAACGTGGGTTATAATGTCTAAATAAACATCAAGATCTTGTGCGGTATCTATAACAAATATTTGGCAGAAACAACCAAAAAACTAGGAGGAAAAAAATAATAGTACAAGTAAATAACTCTGTATTCACATGTGTTAGCTAGGTTAGGTAGGTAGGTGTTAGGTTTTACCTTCAGTTCAGTTACGAAAAGTAAATACTCTATTTGGTATTATGGTGGCAACCCTTCTGTAATACCGAGCCTCAGAATGCTCACTTCATATCAGTGAATAGGATTGCGTTGTTCATTTGTGTAACTGACGGCATTGCCGGAGCTGTTCATTGGTATCTAGTTGACTGTACTTGATGGGTTGGAGTTGAGCTGAATGGCTCATGTCTGCCTGTTATGGTTATGCAAATGAGCGGCGTTTGTGGACGCCAGTTCGAGGCTAGTTAACAAGCACTATTAGTTGTTATAAACAGCTTTACGTAACGGAAGGATGGTCTAAATAGACTGCTTCTGCTTGCTGCTGCAAGGTTTGGAGGATTAGGTACTAATTATATGTTGAATTACGCAAATATCTAGTATATTAGCGTTCTTGTAGGCAGCTTAATTGATATTAAATTAATAATCACCAAATGTAGGTCCCTAACCAGACGGAAATTTATTTTGCATTGGCGTCAACCACACGTGGCGGACAGCATTATCTATTTATTTATGTTATGTAAAATATAGTTAAAAAAAAAGCATAACATAACATCATGCCCATAATCCCCGCAGGGGTAGGCAGAGTCAAAGAGGCAGCAGGCCCCATCAACCACATTCAGTCAAATATTATACCTAATTGAACGTTTTTCATAATCTCAGTCTACATTTCAGGAGAAAATAAAATTACATTTGATTCATTTGTTAATAAGGCATCATACGTGTTTATAATACCGTATATAATTAATAACGTTGACAACGCACTTGTGTGTGCTACTTCTATCGAGAGATCATAGTTGTTTAAAGTTATAAATAAATAATAAGTAAAACATTCTCCAGACTAACACACCGATTCCCAAGTTCCAAACTCAGCTTATACTTGTGCTATGAATACAAGGTGAACGGATGGATATACTTAAATACGTTTATAAACATCCATGATTCGAGTGCAAATTTCCATGTTCATCACACGAAACATTTGCCCCTAGCGGGATTCGAACCCGCGACCCTTGGTTTCGTGGCCAGGGACTTTGACCACTCGACCAAAGGGTTAGTCAAAGTCGGGCGAGCTGCATTATTACTTAGTTGATACTATCATATTTTTAATTACCAACATTGACTTTAATTTATTTAATTATGAATTGCTTTATGCTTGTTTGCTAGTTGACTAAAAACATTCATGACGTCAAAAGTCGCTAAGTATTACCATAATTGTGTGTAATCATCTTTTGATAGTTGCTATAACCTTATTTCAATAGTATCTAGATATAAAAGTAAAATTGTCTACAAGGCTTTATAAAATACGATTTTAATTTAGCCGTCGCGCAAATGTGATACCTTGCAAACCTATAAAATTTTAAAAGGTAGTTGTGCTGAACAAGAGCCAAATTAAATTTCGCGTGAGTTCAACAACAAATTAAAAGTTACCGCTCGTAATTTGTGAAAACGTGTTGCGAATGGGGTAATCACGGAGTAATTCGTCGTACGTAAATACGATTACTTGTCGGCGAACTCGACTGAACGCGACGTATTTCGTTATTCCATTATGTGTCAATGTTCGATATCTATTTCGAGCTTAAGCTTAGAACGCATATGTTAAGTTTATGTAGCCGTAGCTAATGCGAATATCGTCTCCAGTGGCGGAATATAATAGTTAGGCACGTACATACGTCACTGCATCTTAAATTTTTACCATTGACTTTGTTAGCAATCAATACGTATGTTTAACTATATAATTATGTATATGCCACATAATATTCATACATATGTTAGATTAAATAGCATAGTCTACCGTGCATATTGCGAATTGGTTAAGCTACGAAAACGATTATTCTTGTTTTCGTAGTTAAGTCCCATGTTGCACTGGGACTAAAAAAAAAGAATGTGCTAACTGTGTTTCTTGCCCTGCATGTTGTAAAAGGCGACTAATGGTGTATGGGGTTTTGGGTATGTGATTGTGTAGGCTGTGAGCTAGCCACTTGTCACTACTTTTTCACAATTTTTCATCTAACCCGTCTTTAATTTTGGCTAAATGTGGTTGCCCCCTTGACTCTGCCTACCCTTTCGGGGATTGTGGGCGTGATGTTATGTTATGTTTGTTTCGTAGTTAACTTCTCAGGTACGCAGCTACGAGTCCTATTAATGAAAACAACCTTCTTCGACATGAACCCCTTTAAATGCGAAATTGACGTCAATCCCTCCCATAAACGAACCAGTCAATACAGACACGACTTTTTACAATCCCACCAACTAGTAGACAGTTTTATTAAGAAAACCAACCATAACATAACTAACTATAATATACTATGTACCTATTAAGTTGTACAACTGTATCGTGATTCTTAGTTTCATTAATTACATTTACAATATCCTTGTTGAATATTCGATATAAGTTTGTTAGAAACTGCTTCAATAAGGTAAAGCCCTGAGTTCGAGAACAAAGCCAAGGAAATTAATTAATTACACTCAATCAACTGAGTGTGGTTCTACCCTCCACGACGTTTTATAAAATTAGTAGTGAAATATGTTTTACTATTATGAAGCCTACAGCACTAATGACTGTGCCGCTTAATTATAATGAAATATAGTACTACGTGTTTACTACGAGTATATGCGTTCTTTGTTTCATTAGATTACGAGCCGATAATATCAGTAATGTAACTAGACATACTTCACTGAAGCTTTGATTTTAAATGTTTTGATTGCAGTAGGAGAATTTCCGAGTACGAGACATATTGGGGGTTGAAACTAGTAGCTAGACAAACTAGTCTTATATTAATTAATTTGCTTATTATTGCTCATTAATACGATATGTGTGCACGCTTATATGTATGTGTGTGAGTAGTTTCCGCCTTTTATCAGATTCCTCGGAGAACTACTATCTATCTATTTAAAACTAACGTTATTTGAGTAGTCAATTTAAAACTAAATTTAAGTAAATTCAGAGAAGTAGAGTCAGTAAGATTTAAGTAAAGTCTATTAAAACTAAAGTGATTTAAGTAGAACGATTGACTAATTAACTTGAATGTATATATGTATATATATATGTTTTTCAAAACATGACAACTTAGGTTCCCTAAGTATTTCTCGGGCGAACTTGGTCATATAATCGTTAATAAAACGGGACTTTTGACTTTTTGGGATGAAATAAGTTGTAACTAGTCAGCGCCAGCTAAGCTAACTTAAAAAAAAGCACTTATAAATTGTAAATTCTTCTCTACACATATTACCCGCGATGGCCGGCCACGACCTCCAGCCTACTTCGGCGTAGACAGTCCTTATGCTTTTACAGCGAGGTTTTTAATAACCCTCGGCGTTCCCGGGGGTTATAAATATGGCTACATCGAACTTTATAGCCGTACGAGTAACGACTGCGATGGATAACGTAAGACTTGTGTGTGATAACGCAAGGTGTAATTTTTATAATCGCAATCATACTTTGACACGCAGTTTCTCCCGTCCCAGAAAAGAATTATTACTCTTTTCGATGCACTCTTATTTTGTTATATTTAATTTAGTTCGTATACTAATAAAATCGTATACTATAAAAATTACCCAATCATTACGATAAAATGTTTAAATACAAAAAATAAAACATGGGTATATATGTCAATTTAAATCATATTAGACAACCTCACATAAATTTGATCCAGAAGCCCCTAACAGACACCTCTATTATGGAAATCAGAATCAACGAAGAAAGCGCAAACACCCAGACCCGAAACAAAAACGTGTTTTCCTTTATTATGCCTCTTTATTTGCCATACCCAAAAATTACCAAGGACAGAATTTCCTTTTATTATTTTCCATTCGTGCCTTCTCCAATTACGGCTCGTTGTTAATATAAAAATATGCCGTGAGTTAGAAACGTGACAAAAGATTGTTCTTATCGGATTGTCGTGAATTATAGCCGCCACGATATAGCCTGAAGCATTTCTCTTCAAATAAGTGATTTATTTATTTATTTCCGTACATCTTAAAAGCTAACAGATAAATTCCAAAGCGTTTATAAGAATAAATTAAACATAACATATAATAATTTATAAATTAAAAATAACATACTATGAATTCAATTTCGGTCGAAAAATGTCAAATCAGAACTTAAGCTGATCAATTAGTCACAATCAAACTCATCAGGCGTTTGAATAAATAATGTATTTTTTATTTTATGTTATAATGCGCAGAATAGACAGTTAGTTAGTTATCATAATAGTATCTACGGATTTATTCGGTTTGTAGTTAGTTGTAGTAAGTATTATAATTTGTAATGTAACATAATTTATTAAAATAATAAATATTAAAGATCCTCGTAGTCGATGTAATTAATATTTTCGTTATTATAAACACGGTTATACATTCACCTATTTATAGTTACCTCATTTTAATATTAATGTGCCTAATAAGTAATAGTAGGTATCAAATACAAAATGAAATAGAATACAATTCTGATGAAATATCTTCGTCGGGTGATATTGTCTTAATTTAGACTTGCCTAATGATCTTAATACTCGAAACCTACGAAAGCGAATTAGGGTAGGAATAATGTCCTTCTAACCGATACCGGTCACGGCGGCCAATCTCAACGAGGATTAGCCAACTGCGCAGAAGATATTATAGTGCACAAGTGTGTGCGTGAACACAGGTGCACTCTCTGTTCCTACACTCTCATAGTCCGGTGAGACGGCAATTCGACATGATCGGAGAGAAGTCAGGCGCAGGTTCCACGGCTTAACGTGCTTTTCAAGGCACGGGGGTGATTAAACCGTCAACTGGCTGACTCCGGGCTGTTACTGAGTAATTTTAACATTGAACTACAAAACTACCATAACATACTACTGAATCAACTTCCTAGCGTTATGTCCCTTAGTTATGGTCCGTTTAGACCATGATCTAGAATTAAGCGAGTCTAGTTATTTAATTACATTGAAGCGACTGCCGATCTGACCTTCGTAACCCTTAGATAGGGGAACCAGACAATTTAGATCATGGAAAACAAACGACTAATAACGACTACAAACCAGCACTGAATACTGAGCGATATTCAGAAATTATCTTCGGGCTTATGATCGATTAATATTTATGCCGGTAGCTCCGGTCGCGCGGTTGGCTATAAGCAAATAGGCGTCTAAATGTAGTCTATTTCTGTACCAGTGGCGTCGGCAAGCGCGTCACGTCACGTGTGGGTCCACGCGGTATGGACATACTTAGCTATCTAACGACTGTTGCTTACTTTATTACGTTATTATCCGGGATATCCTCTTCAGAGCATCGTTAATATTGTCCACACGGTTTCCGAAGCAGCATGATGTAATACTTTAATAATGAGAAACCAAACTGTAATGCTTAAATAGAGTTGTGAAACTAACTTTACTAGGCTTATACTTAATGTAAATAACTTTAAGTTACGGTAAGTTAGCCACTAAATTGAATTTAGATTAATTTTAATGTTATACCTAATTCTCTTCAAATGTACATAGTCAAGTGTAAGTGTGAGATGAAACAGCTTAGAAAGTTGCATTCTTTGCGTTTAAAATATTTAGATACAAAAATTTACTTAACTAATACGAAACAGATTCTAATTTTGATTTGGTTTATCAAATCTTTTTACGACTAGAATCTATATGTACCTACCTACTTAAGGTAAAAAAATATCGGGTTTCAATACTAGGGGACATAACTAAGTGAATGAAAACGTTTCGCATATATTTCTAAACTTATAATCGGACGGTCAACTTCCTTTTAGATAAATAAACACTACCACGCGTAAGACTACACAAATAACATTAATTTTTATACCCTAGGGCACGGCGTGATCTATTAAAAATGAAAGAGTAGACAATAAATATTCAATGCTGATGAAGATGAATCGCCGCGTATGTTTGGCTTAGGAAGTGTATGCACAATTTGGAGTGCTGTCTGACGTCACGCGACGTTGGTCTTGACGTAGGAAAGGCAGGGTTTTGTGGTTGTAGAACGCGCAAATCTGCTCCAAAAATTGCTATGATGACGAACAGTTTAGAATGTAGTTTTGGATGTTGGAGTATTTACATATACTCGAACGATTCATGCTCATAAAACTAAAGTCTCATAACAACAAGATGACTGCATTAAAAAACTATAATTCTATTTAGTCCGTCAGTTAGATTATACAAAAATACTAGACACATATTTTTTGTGACGTCACTATTTTGTAAAAAAATTAGGAAAGCGTGACGTCACGCGCAACTTGAATGCATTGTATCTTCGTCAATATTTGTTTGACAAATAAATAAAAAAATACGTGTTCAATATTTTTTTATAATCTAACTGACGGACTAAATATATTTTTTAGTCATCTAGCCCAAGCCTAGCCCAGCCTAAGCCTAGCCTATTCATCTAGCCTTCCCTAAATAGGCAAGTAAGCTCGAATAATCTAATATCCGGGTTTCCACTATTGATCTCCTGATTTTATAAATTTCATCAGTTTGAATAATCCAAAGAAAAATTTAACTAAATGTGCTGATACATTTTATGTAGTATTTGTGTGATATGACATCACGGCAAGCCACACTAAATTGCCTAACTAGGTAAGTAAAAATGGAAATCGCGACAATTAAGAAAAACAGACAATAGATGAGCGTTTAAATAAGATGTTACTCCAAATAAATTATATCTTTGAGTTGCAAATTCAAATTCAAATTCAAAATGTCTTGTCAAAAGCACATAAAAGTCGGCAAATAAACCTAGGCGATCCTTAAAGCTACTTGCATCTACCACTTTCTTTAGTGGTGTCTACATCCCAATTTGCATAAGTACAAGTGAGCCTGTCTATCGAGCTGAAAGGCTTCGGTCCCAACACATTATACTAAGCGATACAACCTAGTCCCAGCGCTTCAGATCATTATCGTAATGACCCCGACTGCCAGCGGAATCGCGAAAGCTTTGCGTCGAATAAAATCGAAGAGCGATTCGTGTTTCTAATACGGAGTAACGTTTTCTGTTCCAAATCTTAATGGCGAACATTTCTTCACAGATACGAGAACGAGAAGAATGCTCTGGTGGTGTCGGTGGTGTCGTGCCAGGGGCTGCCGGGCCGCGAGCCGGCCGGGCCCGACCCGTACGTCAAGCTGCAGCTGCTGCCGGACAAACAGCACAAGGTCAAGACCAGGTCAGTATCTAAGCCATGGTCATCATCATCTGTCTAGGATTTTGTCTAGTTTTTAGTCGGCTTAGAGTTTAAGCGAATCTTGAATAGTAAGATAATGTTCTCAGCTTTCGACCATGAATCTGGATTCAACATGTTTGTTACATTAAAACGAATGCTTGTCTGACCTTCGTAACCCTTATGCGAGGCAAATGGCTCATGATTGTGTAAGTATGGATTATTGTAAATAAAAAATACTTTGGATGTATTGTGGATATTGTTTTTAATATGCAGATTTTCACATGATATTTTCATCCACCTCCAAACGAGTGGTATAAATTCGTACATAAATTAGAAAAATACAGCTCCAATTTTGAATCAGCACCCCTGCATGAGAGTCCTAACCATTGAACTCCAACAGCTTAAAACTACGATTTAAACATTTATACATATGGGTTCCAGAGTGGTCCGCAAGACCCGCTGCCCGGTGTACGACGAGGACTTCACCTTCTACGGCATCTCCACGCACCAACTCCCCGCCATCACTCTGCACTTTGTCGTGCTCAGCTTCGACAGGTATATTCTGGCACATCACCTTACAAGGGCATGTGAAATTAACGAATTTACTTTTCCTGGGTAAATAAAGTCAATGCTAAGGCTAGCCGCCTTAGTATCTTTAAAACGCACAACTATTATTTCCTTATTTTTTCTTCAAATCTGATGCGATATCCTTCCTTGATGTTAATTAGAACCTAGCAATAAAATGTCAATGTAATATAAGCTCTCTGCTTAAATATATATATTTGTATGTAGATATTAAGTATTCTAAAAGGTGTTGATGTGAAGGTGCTATTCATGTTTAAAATATAGGATGTCGAAATGACATCAAGCCTGACGTACTTGTTTACTTAGTAAGTTTGATCATGTTGTGGTATTCTTAATCCGCAGATATTCCCGCGATGAGATAATCGGCGAGGTGGTGTCCCCTCTGTCCACCCTGCAGCTGCACAGCGGCGAAGCCATGGCCCTCTGCCGCGAGATCCAGCCCCGCAGCCTCAAGGTACCACAATCTATGGACTACATTTA
Source organism: Glyphodes perspectalis (assembly GCA_951394215.1). Taxonomy (NCBI): domain Eukaryota; kingdom Metazoa; phylum Arthropoda; class Insecta; order Lepidoptera; family Crambidae; genus Glyphodes; species Glyphodes perspectalis. The sequence continues at coordinate 11,465,364 of OX596215.1, forward strand.
TTAAATATTTCTCTAGCAAGTGCAAATTGGATAAGAAATATGCATAGAAGTAATGGCCAAATATGAACTAACAGTTTATTAAAAACAGATATACAATGCGAACGTGGAATGATGTAGGAGCCGCGGAAGGCCCAGGTTCAATTGGTCGTGTATTAACAGAAGGCGATGTTAGGAGTCATAAAAACCGTAGAGCTTGTATGAAAAGGATTATGAATGTTAAAGAGGCGAGTGAGGTGTGTAAGAATCGTGCCATATGGCGTTCGGTTCTCTCTGCCTACCCCGCTAGGGAAGTGGCGTGAAGTTTAGTTAGTTAGTTTGTTAATATTAACACGAGATCGAAGCTTAGTTACTTATTCACCAGTTTACCAGATTCAGTGCGATATACCTACGTCGTCACCGTAAATGTCCCAAATTTATGTAATGGCCAGATGGAATCAAATTTATAGGAATTACCGTCATTGATAAATAGTGGTATCATATAAAAATCAATTGACGATTGGCAATCAATACATTCTTGTTTACGCTACTCCTGAATAATATAAACTTTATAATTTTTTTTTATATCGACGTAAGGAAATCCCATCTTGACTAAATTTCAACTTGTTGAGTCAGATGCGCAGCGTGGGGCGGGGCGAGGTGCTGGTGTCGCTGTGCTGGCAGCCGGCGGCGGCGCGCCTCACCGTCGTGCTGCTGAAGGCGCGCAACCTGCCCAAGATGGACGTCACCGGGCTGGCCGACCCGTTAGTACCGCCTCCAGTTCGTGATATAGAGACACACTACATAGACACGACATACCTACACCATACAGGTGACCCGTTAGTACTGCCTCTGCCAGCATCGGATTTACCCTAAGCCCCGCGATTCGCGACGGTCCCGGCCTAGGGCAGCTAGATTTTAGAGGCGGTTAATTGTGATAGAAAATACCTGATGATAACTAAAAATAACTTAAAGTACGCGCCTTCGCGATCCACCGCTTTAGTACTGAGAAAGGGGCGTCTAGTATTTACCACATGGCCCTGGGCCTATGGTGGTCAAGACTGTAATTCCGAAACTGGCGTCTGCTTTACAATTCATAAATGATTTAAAGATGACTTTGATCTGACTGTCTACGATACGAGAGACGGACTATGACGGTCTGGTAGAACCACCTGCAGTTCACGCCAGGAACATTAAAACTATACACAAATAAGCTCTCCTCACAACAGCGGTTAGGCCGGCAAATGAATACCAGCCTTAGTTCTTGATAAAAAATATTGCTTCGGACTTTATCGCCGTGGTTAACCTTTCACCAAATCACTATGATATTGTTAAGACTATACAGGAATAACTTTAAAGTGTGGCAGTACTGGCTAATAATAACCTTTTAATACCACAACGTAACTAACTTACTTCACAAAGTAGTGATCAAAATGAGGAATGAGTAGAGTAACTCGAATGTGTTCGTCTTTGATGTTATGTAGATATATTACGTACTACAGGCTCACATTCTATTCTTCAGATACGTAAAGATGTACCTGCTGTACAACGGCCAGCGCATCGCGAAGAAGAAGACGCACGTGAAGAAGCGGACGCTGAACCCGGTGTTCAACGAGTCGTTCGTGTTCGAGGTGCCGGCCGCGCCCAACGCCACCCTCGACCACGTCTCGCTCGAGCTGCTCGTGCTAGACTGGGACAGGGTCACCAAGAACGAGGTCAGTGTGTTACGAGAGGTAGTTGTTAGTGCTGAGAGTAATGTTCAACGAGTCATTCGTGTTCGATGTACTTGCCGCGTCCAATACTTTTTAATAGACATACTAATGTCAGATAGTGTTACATTAATGTAGTTATTAAAATAAACAATACTTCCTCGGTTTAATTCCGACGTTGATTCAAATTTCTCCGTTCACTTTGACAGCCGGCCGGCGAACACGGAACGTTTAATTTATTTAAGTTTTATACACAACACAGTCTTGCTTACGTTAATCCTGGTTATTTATATAAATATCTATCGAATTAAACTCAGTTTTGGTGTACTTTAACAACGAATACAATTTAAATTCATTAAATAATTAACAACTGTTAAATAATTTACAATATTTTAATTTCCAACACGTTGGGCGCCAATGTCAAGTTTTGGTAAAAATTTTAGTTTTTTTACTAACATAAGGACCTCTATAGGCTCTATAATTGGTATTGCATTAATTTCACTACTGTACCCTGGTCATTTTTTTGCGTTAATAATCATATTTGTTGGTTGCACTCCAGGTGATCGGACGGCTGGAGCTGGGCGCCGAGGGCACGGGCAGCGCGCGTCACCACTGGCGCGAGGTCCAGGCTGCGCCGCGCCGCCAGATCGCCGACTGGCACAAGCTAAAGGAGTGAGCGCTCCCCCCAAGCAAACACCCCGTCGCCTCCCCCCAACCCCCACCCCCTTTCGCGCCGTGAGCTGCGTCCCTTACTGAAATACTGGCGCACAACTAATGGCTGAAAAACACAATAAGGTAGTAAACCTACAGAGCAGAAACGCCAAATTTTTGTTTACATTTAAGATTTACCGTTAGTTTTAATTCAAACTGATAAACCGTTTAATTTATACACTGGTATAGGACAAGAGATCTTTTGGGTGTACATGCGCAGAAAATTACTTTAATTTTCGATTCAAAAAGTCCCCCATTGCGCTTTATTTCAGAAATATGACCGATTTTTTTAATTTAAACTCAGCAAAAGCGTTACCTTGACAAGCAGCCAAAAATGAGAGATATGGATCTATGGAACTTGCCAAACATACGTACTTTTAGTAGACTAGCATTGTACTCCATTATTGGATAGGTATTTATAGACATTACAAGTTGCTAACGTGTTTTAGTAACGGACGCCGCGCCACCTTTAAGATTGCGTTAATCCATTCGCCTCTATTAAACCCTTCACCGCTTACCTAGAATAAGTTTTAGTGATTACCTTAACAATAGTAAACACAGTTGCGTATATTGTTTCAATAGGATGAAAAGCTTTTAGACTTCTACAAAACTCTAAATAGTCCAGTCACATTAGGGGGTCAATCTCGAAATTAAAGATAAAAAGCTAAGTGTTTATATAGACCTTTAATAAGGTATTCTAAAAGTTGTCTCAAAAGTCTCAGAATCTCATGTTCCCTTCTCAAGATTAAAGATTACAAAAACTGGTTTTTTTTTCTACCTATAGCCCTGATGCTATTTACATTTATTTATTGATATTGTAGAAACGAGAACGCCAAAATAAAGGTATACAAACATTATCTTTCATTCCAAGGTTGACCCTTTTTTTTGGCCTATATGACTGGACTAAATGTTAATGTACTATTTTTCGGATAGACGTAACATTGTACGCAACTGTCAACTAAACATAAGCCTTGACATTCCTTAAACATTCCGCAACTTTAATTAGCTCATTGCAATTTTGCTGTTACTTGTACAATTTTTTATTATTTTTTTAAGCGACGAGATAAAAATGGCCAGATTATTTACTTAATTATCGTTATTATTCTTCACTTATTATTAAAGCACAGAGTAAGCGCGTCGAGGGTAGTACAAGTAGGTATTTGTAAGAAGGCTAAGCCAAAGTCCAGACACAGGTATGAAAGCTTCAGTTAGTCTTAATTTGTATTATAATGACGTAACGATATTTTGTATTAGATAGTAAAATTATGTCTTTCTTTTTAAACACTTTTTTCTTGTAACAATTTATAAATATAATTTGCTTATAATACTTTTACGCACAGTTAAGTCCAAATCCCGATCGTAGATTCCCTGAAAATGTAATCATAATGTGTGTCTAGTCGATATCTGTAAACACAACGGAATCTCGTGTTTAATGTAGATTACTTACGGGAAGTGTGTCGGTTTAACAATTGGCCCACTTTTCAATTTCTCTAATTATTCTACATATCTAAATGTAAGACACTTGATGTAATGGATTCGATTTCATGTATATTTAAATGTGACCCTGGTGTGTAATAGATTGTTTGCTTAACGACAATATTACATTAACACGATCAGTAGGAATCAGATCGAACCAAGTCTCTATTTAACAAACAAGTAGTTTACTAAGTCGTTGTATTAACTACTAGCACTGATTTGGTGATTACAAGCCATAAACGATGGTAATATGATCAAATATTTATTTAATCGTAATAATAATGATATAAAAATTATCTCTTATACGATTTGTTTTTTTTCGTCAGAAAAAATATGTTTTGTATAAATTCAAATAAACTCTTACCTACATTAATTAAGACTACCAAATTAGCTATTGTCATAGTCTATGATATTATTATTCTCCAAAATGATTTACACCTGTGATGTTTACTTTTCCACGTTATTTAATGTTAAGTATAGAATAGACTGTTGAGTTCCTTAAAGAGAAAACATAAAACAACTTCAAATTCCCACTAATACTCATTTGATTGGATAGTTCATAAAATATGTATAGTATTAGGATAGAAAAATAAATCTATTTTATACTAAAAGTAGGTAGTGTTACCTTTGGATCTAGATTCTAAATTATGTAAAAGCTCATTTGACGAAGCTTCGAGCTTTTAGCCGCGGGTACCTTTAGTGCGATCCTATCACTATTATAGATGGCGCTTACACTAATAAATCTCGATTGTGTTAAAATAATTTTGTGTCTATAATTTCAACGAGATGTTTTAATATTTTGTTATACAAGTACAAAATAATATGTCTTTATTGTTGGCATTATGTAATGGCAAAGGTAGGTACATATTTAATACATTTCTTTTTTTTTAGAAAACTATACCAATATGTAAACGTTTACCTTGTAAAATGATCAAATAGGTGGAATATAACTGTGCAACAGTATATTTATATGTTACGATTCAAATTTAAGATAGTAACATAAGTCTTGTGTAACGTAACCAAATAATTTAAGAGTTGTGTGTAAACTTACCTAAGACATACTTCGACATTCCGACAACTAAATGTACATAGTCATCGCTTCAGTCATTGACAACAATCGCAATTCCTTAATTGTAAAGCCTGCTCCAGACATGCGTTTAATCATCCAACATATTTTCCAAACAGCTAAGATCAATCGAGCTAACATAAGACCTTACGCCTTTACAAATAATCACCGAAATCAAGAAGGATTTTAGCGATTAGAACATTGAACGAATGTGTGGACTGGGCGATTAATGTAGTTAATTAAACTAAGTGGATTAATTAAACTACCAGTGAATGTTTACGTTTAATCGACTCAGTGTTTTTGTATTTCAATCGATGTCCATGAGTGTCGTAGTTTCTTGCAACCATTTGATATAATCTGTGGTAGTTTTTGGACAAGCGTTGCTTCATAGGACAATTTATTGTGTAAGACAAAAAATGTCATCCATACTCATTGAGGTGCAAAATAATGTTAATCTAATGCTGTAACTACCGCGAATAGTGTAGGGTTAAGCTAATGAAATAAATCTTATTTTTATTATTATTTAAATACAATAAATCACAAGTACAAAGTAGGTTCCTTCAGAAGTACGTGTAGCTAGGGGTATGTAGAAAGCAATATCTCACACCTATTGTAACGATATCACACTATACCAGCTCCTGATATCGCTTATAATCCCCACTATTTTGAATTCTATTCACTAACGGGACAGTATTAAAGAACGAATTGTTAATTGGCAGAGCCTTTTTTATCCTAATGGAGGCCCTGGGCACATTAGTAAATTAATAGATATGTCGATGATCCTTTGATAATTTAGAACTAGGGGGCCCTCTAGATCGTGGGGGCCATGGGCACGTGCCCAAAGTGCCCAGTGGGAAAAACGGGACTGTTAATAGGGTACAAAATTTAACGACATTTTGTTGTCAGTGGCGTAGCCGAAGTAACCCCTCGCCCACGGCCTCGCACTTAAAGAGGCCTATATTTATTGCGTAGTTCTTGGGAACGAACAAAAAGGGAGGCCCTTTTTCAACCGACTTAAAAAAAGGAGGAGGTTCTCAATTCGACCGTATATATCTTATTCTGATGCGACTTCGCCCGCGTCTACATCAGTCCACGCTACGCCCTATTGTTAGTTGTCTATAAGAAGGGGTCGATAATATGTTTATATAAACACATATATAGATCAGGTTATTCAATATCCATAATATTCATACAAAACATTCCAATGATGCTGAATTACTTCATGCATGCAGTAAGTACATTAAGAACAATAATACCTACGCTGTCGTTATAAATGGGAAAACAAATTATATTTTTGTCATGATTACCTGTAAAACAGCTTCCATGTGTCTGACCACAGTCTTGTGAAGTAACGTTCGCCCTACAAGTTCGCATTTGCCCGCACGTAGTCGAGTCATCATCACCGATATCAGATTTGTATACTAAGGGAATTTTAGTAAATAAATTATTGACTGGTGCTTTCACATAATTGTTGTTGTCATTTATCGCCTTATTTTATCCCTAATACGAAAAATTAAGTGAGTATGAACGTTTAATAATATTCGATTACGAAATCTACACAATAATATAAAGAGGAAAGATTTGATTGTCTGTTTGTATTAAATAAGCTTCGAATATGTATCCGGATCTGTTTAAAAAAATATTTCACTAATGGAAAGCTATATTATCAGCAAGGAACATAGCATATATGCTATCCATATATTCCAACGGAAACGTGAGCTACGCGAGTAAAACCGCAGGGCGCTTTTAGTTTAAAATAAAAGAGTTATAATGACCCATCAAAAAGTAAAGTAATTAAGGGAGTGCAATATCATCGCAATCATGCCTAATTATTACTAGCGGATGGTGAATCAACCGCGTTAAAATTACCCGTTATTTCCGATTCATTTACAAAAACACACATAATATGCACAACGCGTAGTGTAGAACTTTTAAGATTAGACATTAATTGGTTTTATAATAATACTAATGCAAACTTCATTTCTAATCAATCGCTAACTTTAGTATAAGTTTTTTTTTCTATAAACATATTCTGCATTATATAATAATCAGTGTTATTGGTTATACTCTGATTATTACATATACCTATATATTAATTAATGTTCTGAGTAAGGACTATATCATCAACTGAATTAAACGAAACTGATGCGTAGGTATTGTAAAACAAAACAGGTAAAACTCAATAAAACATGTTAAATCTTATCAATTGTATATTTGATATCAAATCTTATTACATATAACACAGCTTAACAAATTGAAAATATCCATACTCCGGGCCCCGGCCTCGCTCGGCCGCGGCTCGACTAACGCGTTGAACGGTGCGCTCCGGTGCCGCGCTAGAACGCCGCGCCCCAGGATTACGCAAATTTTATTAAACAAGCTTGAAATATCAATTTTTTCATATTGAACGGATATTCGCATGCTAATCTTATCACCAAACGTTGATCAGTGACGTGTGTTGTTAATGACAAAGATATGTATTATGCAGAGCCCCAATGATAAGTGAGTACGGCTAATTCTTTTTTATTCTTAGAAGATAAAAGGGGCTTTAAGACGTCGTATAAAGGATTTCTACATCAGGGTTTACCTTAGTACCGTGCTCGTTTTGGTGATAAACCGACAACTTCCTGATTTTATGCTTTTACTAAGTAATTTCAATATTGAAATTCCCAGTTACAATTTTTGGCCCGACCCGATATTTGAACCCGGGACTTCTTAATGCTTAGGCGACGCATGCTACCGCTAGACTTAGGGGGCAGAATTTTGTCCAGTTAGCATTATAATATTATAGAAGAACATTTATCTTAAAACCAGTGAACACGTAATTCCGGGGCAACGTTCTAACCCTGTTAGATTGCTACTAATATTGTGCTATCGATAAAATAAACGAATCAAAATCTTGCGTTGTGTGACATAAGGTACAAAACTGCTCAGCATATCTAGGGCGAAATTTACAACACATTCAGGTTAAAGTCGCTCAGACGTATTCTACATCAGAATGTTACAACATCCAACAATAATTACACACATGTAGCAACGGAAATTATGAACACCTCTTACTCTGAAGTATAAAAATTTTTCACTCCAAACTTTCATTAAAAAATTAATCGTTAATCGAATATCATTTAACACCACGGTGACGCATTGAAGACCATTTCGCCTTATCTTCTTTTTCATATACCTAAGCACTCGCAAAGATTTTAAATTACGACCTTTCTCGTAAGTAGATGTCATTCCGATCATGGAATCTTGTGAACATGTCCCATTGTTGGAGATTTCTTTAAACAGTTATTGATTACATGATCAGTAGATTACATACACACACATAGTTGCATTGGGGCCCTTAGACTTAATGAAATCTCAGGGCCACATCCTAGATCCGAAAACATAAGTGAATGGTAAGATAAGTCGGCATGCAGATCATGATCCTCGCCCGTTTCGCACGCAACAGAGATAATCGCCGAATATATTTAACACATACACATTTATATTGTCTTTTAATACAACTTCTATTTGGACGTCTCTTTGATTTCGTCTAGCTATGACAGTCGGTGCCCGCGGGAGCACGCAGATCTTCGGTGACAGTAGACATCAAGAGAAGGAACCATCAAATTAAATAAAAGAAAATGTTCACAAAGTTCAAGTAGTACAGAAAAGAAAAACAGGGTTGATCAATAGAAAATAGACTCTTATTTTTTTGAAACATAAAAAAAGGATATGTCGATTTTATTGTATTTTCAGGATTGGCGCCCAACGTGGGGCATCGAGAATTAATGGTTCCTCCCATAAAGAAAGTTACACCTCTACATAGCAACACAATGTTTCATCAAGTAAACACCCTAACATTTAAATAATTTACGATATTTACCTAACAGTGACGATATTAGGCAAGAGTCGAGTGTGCGCAGTACAGCAGAACTAGGGTTGCCAGATGTCTGACTAACGAGACTAACTATTTTCAATTTAAATACCAAAATTTTGAAGACACATAATCATTTTACTTGTTCATAGTACATTGATAAGTTATTTTACGGTTTCATCAATTCCCCTATCAAGACTTCTGGCAACCCTAAATATAACTTACAACGAATTAAGTTAAAAGTTATACAAAACAATATCATCGTAAACTATGACTATACGTCGTTATTGCTAATAAAAGTGAGATATGAATTATAGTTCAGATATGCTTGAACTGTGTAGATATTACGATTTTTGGTCCGAAATAGTGTACAAATTTAAATTGGCGGAATTACTTTTACTTAATCAACCGGATTTGTCTAAAAACAAAATATTAGGTTAGAAACATATAACCGTACCTTATAACAAAAATAAATAAAACTAAATAACATTATTTTATTAAATATATAGGACCAAACAGATCAAACCAATATTACCGGATTAATTAAAAGTAATTCCTCTAACTTGAAACTTATATTAACGATACTTTTGCACCTGATCGAAACTATTTCATTAATAAATACAAATTATACACGAATGTCTATCATTTATAATATCTTATGAAAAATTCAAAATACGTTAGTGTAGATACTGGTAACTGTGTCATCGTATCGTTACATTGACAACAAACCCATTAAAATTACAAATAATTATAATATAATCATATTTACAATTACTAAATGCAATTACTACTAGTTATTTCTTATAAAATTAAAAAAGCATTGTGTCAATTACTTTAAATGAGGCAAGCTTTATACATCGACATAGTCATATCTCAACGTATAAAAATATAAATTAATGGTGTGTATTTAGACTTCTCATACGATAAAATACTGGCAGATAAGGCAAGTTATCAAAAAAAAAGTATAAAATGACGGTTAATTGAATCAATAACTTTCTAAATGTTTAAACCTCATTCGAATGTTTTGTTAAATGACCGTAATAAAAGAACATTTAAACACGCTCCGTCAAATCTATACTTTTAGAACTCTTGTAAAAACATTAACAGTTATTACAGCGATAACATCACGCCCGTAATCCCCGAAGGTAGGTAGAGTCAAAGGGGCACCCAGCCCCTTTAACCACTTTCAACCAAAAATAAAACTGGGTTAAATGAAAAATTGCGAAAAAGTAGTAACAAGTGGTTAGCTGGTCGCATACACAATGACATACCCAAAACCCGATATGCCATTAGTCGCCTTTTACGACATGCTAGGCAAGTAACAGTCATTGATGTATAATATTTCTCAATTTAACCATACCTACACATACAAAATCTGGATCTACATTGAGATATGTTCTGTTTATAGCAAGTTGAACGCTATATATTTGCAATGGAAAATATAATCCTCTGTATTGCTTTATTGTTAACATGTTAAATATAGTTTTTTATATATCCATTTGTTGATGTTCAAAAATATTAGTCTCTCATTACGAAACTGGCCGACGCAATTCGGTATCTCGACACTCAGTACCTATTAGTGCATATCAATTATTTTTTTTACAATAAACGAACATGAACACTCACGCAACATATACCACAATCTACATTGAGACACCGAAAACGAAATTGCAATATTTTTCAGAGATCAATTCCCTCAGAGAGCTTCCTTTGAAAGTTGTTTGATCAATTGGTCTGCCGTTGCGCAGAAGTTGCTATAAAATAAATTAAAGAAAATAAGTGCATCTACTGAGAAAAGCAGAAGCAAACTCAAAGAGCAAGCGAGACGATTGGCTAAGTAATTGAGATCCTACTGGTAGTGTGAAACTATAACATGATTGGAGTACTCATTCAAAAATGCTTTAATTGGGAACTGGTGGTTCGTTGGTTTTCTTGCAATTATTGTAAATCTCAGTGTTGTTAACCCTTGTGTTTTACATAGAACACAACGAGTACAATAATGAAGTAGAACACAGTGCCATCAATCTATAATACTATGCGTGGACGCCTCCAACCATGTCATCGCCTCGACGAGTCATTCGCGCGACGTGTAAGCGCGTGTAAGTGTCATTAGAAAATTCATTAACCTCTAATAATATCTTTGAATACTTAAGAATAGAAAATCCAATCTCCATTTGTGGAGATAACGATATTGTTGAATGTGATCCCATCGAAGCTTAAGACCAGAGAGACCGTGTCTACGCTATGCCTCGGAGACGTCCGGTCTGACGGTGGACGCGAACTGTTGGTCTCCTTGTGAGGTGCGCAGCGATGTGGTAGGACGGCACAAGGGTGTGAGCCCGCGGGGATTATAGGAGGCCCCGGTCGAGTTCTTTGCGGAGCATCCTGGCGAGTTTGAGAACGTCCTCGTCTACCTGGCCAGAGAACAGCGAGTCCAGGAGTTCTCCCCGTGATGCTAGCGAGAACACGCCCGCGAGCCGCGACACTGACTTGTCTGAGAGGTGCCGCTCTACGACTGACCTGGGAATTGAAAGAACGTTCTGATTACTCTTTTGTCTTATCAAGTACTGGCGGTAGCTTGAGACCGCGTGAAATCTTGCTCAAATGTTATTGAGATTTTTTTCTATGTTAAAGCGTAATCCATGTCTACGGGGAAATTGTATTAAATATTATGGTGGAAGAATTACGGAGAAAGTAATAAATATTTCCTTGACCCTTGACAAATGTCACAGGAAGCTGGTTCCGCCAGTAGAATCTGAACAAGAATAATAATAGTAACCATACAGAATCTCTGCCTGTATACAGTTAATATAAACGTAATATACAAACTAGTTTCCGATTTAAAGCCTAATAGGCAAGATAACATAAAAAATATGTTTAGTACGTCAGTTAGATTATAGTAAAATATTAAACACGTATTTTTTTATTAATTTGTTAAACAAACATTAACGAAGATACAATGTATTCAAGTTGCGCGTGACGTCACACTTTCGTACAATATTTACTGAATAGTGACGTCGCAAGCCCCTATCCAAAACTTTGATGCTTTATCTTTGTGATTTTTTGTTAATTTGTTAAAACGAAAAATATGTGTCTGGCATTTTTGTTAATCTAATTGACGGACTAATTAGAATTATAGATTTTTAATGCAGTTATCATCCCTGTTGTTAAAGAAGATGAATGATACTTACTTAAGTGACTGATGTGATTCACGTAACGCGTCTTGTAAGAAGCCCCGGTCGTATGAAAATTCGACCTCGCAGAAAGACACCACCGCCATCAACACAGTCTGAAAAAAACGGACAAGAATAATGTTAAGAACACAATGTTACTAACACGTGCCCAGGACCGCGCCTAAACTACGATACAATGTATTGTGATATAGACGGATGTACGTACATTGGTATTTATGTAGCTTGAATGTACTGGCGTTGCTAGTAACCTCAATCGGATTATTGACTGGTTACATCACAATAGAACTCTACGGAAATAATGAGATCAGCCATTTCCAACCCTGAAGGTCTGTAAGAAATCCGCAACGTCTCAAAATCTTGCTTTGCTTCTCTATTCGTTTTATAAAAGTTGACAGTCACAGTTGTCTGATGAAAGTAACGAAGCATCCAGTATTGTTAAAATAAATCGGCACCCAATACTGCCACCAATAACTCCGTTTGTTATGAAGATACAGGAGCTAGGCTCCTGCTTTTAACAATCTGCACCAGTGGTCTGTTTCAGCGTGTCTCATATTATCTCATACTCACGTGGAACTTGGAGCGGAAGGCGGCGAGCGCGCGGTCGTCGGCGGGCGACAGCTGCCCGTGCCGCCGCAGCACGCCCAACTTCACCGCTGCCTTAATCACGTGCTTCACTAGCTTCTCTGCTTCGCGCTTCTCTACGCGTTCCCGGAGTACCGTTAAAAACTGGAATAGAGAAAAAAAAATTGTAGAGATACATAATAAAACAATGTGATCATAGGGTTTCATTTTCCTTTTGCGGTACTGAAGCTTATCAACTTTTAATTCTTACACGTGGACCTATTGTCATATATGTCAAAAAAATTCAGAGTCACATATGTTTTCCACGAATACATTTACCTCAATTATACGAGAACCATGCCCATTTTTAATATATGTATCCAACCTCTGACCTTTTCTTATCCCCATTGTGACGGAAAAACATAATATGCGTATTATTGCCAAATCGTACATATCAATCACTCCCTGGGGACCTTACGGCGATACAGTATATCACAAAGTGTTTTTACGACTTGAATTTTAAGGCCATGATTACGTTAAATGTATATATTACACATTAAAATATTATGGCTCAAGATCGGTAGGCCAGTCACTAGTCACTCGTCGAGCACGAGCGCGCGCGCGCTGCTGGCGCCGCCGACGAGCGACAGGAAAACGTACGCACGCAGCGAGTATCGGAACATGTAGCAGCTCATGGGTTGTGCTATAGGTCGCTACATACCCGAGCGACACCGAGTCGCTAGTGAGCACCGCCCCTCACCTGGTCGAGCAGCTTGGCGGCGTGCTCGTCGAGCACAAGCGCGCGCGCGCTGCTGGCGCCGCCGACACGCGAAAGGAACTTCTTCTGCGCGCGCAGCGAGATGTCGCGGGCGCACCACGCGCCGCCCTCCATTGCTGCAACAATAACAGACGACCATCAGCAATACGACTTTATTTATTTAGAGTACCAGTAATTACCTACAAGTTAGGTAAGGGGCCAAATGAAGAACAATTACAAAATTGTGACAACCGGCATATCGCACGAAGGAATTCGAACAGAGAGTGAAATCAAACTAAAATATGTATAAGCGGAACAAAGCTAAGTTCCGGTAAAATTGTAGCTGCAGTGAATGGGCATTAAATTTCTGATTTAATTTCGAACAATCTACATTTAATTCAGAAAATAAGAGTGATTAATGTTATTGCGTGCGTTGCATTTTCACCAAGTAACATGAAGCGTACCTATATCATACTATAGAACTAACTGCAACTTACAACTTCACGCATTCAAGGAGGTGAGATTTTTTTTGGAAAAGTGATATTTTTAGCTAACTATTCCTCATCAATTCATAATCATACGTTTAAAAATATCGACAAGAAATATTGCATAAAATTACTAAGAATTAACAGAGATTTGCGGCAACAAAAACTATATTCATTCGGTTTAGAGAGAAACAAAACGACATTTGCAACTTTCCCATGCGCACGCGACGGCAATACCGAGCTGTTAGTGGAGCATCCCGTTCCGACCGATCACGTGTAGTACGTTATCGTACGCATAGCGTTCTGAGCTACGCTTTTTGCTGCGTACACGCAACGCGTATCGATCGCCGATATGATACCGTAGCAACGGTTCCCTATTGGAAGATGTTAGTAAAAGCCATTTGTAACTCAGAAGAGATATTATTTACATTTGGAGATTTCTGCGTAATTATAAAGTAGAGATAAAATAATAAAAGTACACACAACCTTCAGCTCCCTGTCGTCATATATTTCTGATTATTATATACATTGCTTATTACATAGCAACTCTTGACCATCATAACCCTTCACAGAAACCAGAGAAATTGGATCATGGTTACACATACATTATAAAACAAGTCCTCGCTGTGCTTTCCCTCGCCGATAAAAACTTAAATATGAAAAATCCAGAGACCCGAATTTCAACCAACACTCCTCGCAAGTAAGGAAAATCCTTACCAATAAGACACTACCCCTTCGCGTTCTCAATATCGACAGCAGGCCACTAAACCAAGTCCGATTAACATCGGCCGCGACCGGCGCCAAACGCAAAGTGGACTGTTTTGATCACCCACTTCACATATATCGCTGCACATGGCCATATCCATTATTTTGGCCGATGTTTACAATTGCGGCGCATGACCGCTTACAATTTATATCAATTTCGCTCCGGACAATAGGCGTAGACAATCGCACTTTCAATTGAATCTCTACAAAGTGGAACAATGAACTGCAACTGCATGTTTTCATGCCGCAGTGTGCGGTCAGTGGCTACAAATGCAGAATGCACATAACAAAGGCACTGTAGGTGGGCTGACGACGTTGTGCAAATATAGGAATGAAAAAGCTGATGTAACGACATTTAGGTACAAAATAGAAAGGCCTAATATCGACACGAGTGAAAAGTTCCTAAGCAATACATTCATGGAGAATAACTTTGATATGCTAAACACTGCCGATTTTGATTGAACGCTAAATTCGTTTCTAATTTACAAGATCAAGACATATCTAACACTCTTAACGAGGCAACATTGAGAGATATCTTGTACGTATAATTAATGAAGACTAACTTACATGAGTAGGTATAGGTAATGCGAATGGATTTATCGGGTCTTCTCCGACACCGCATTTACGCTTGAGCAAACACGGTTAATCTATTTGCCCTCCATATTACCATCTATCCACTATGTCAGGCCCCAATACAATTAACCGAATATTTTACTAAATTAGAAAGATATTCTAACACTTTCGCACCGTATATCATAATATGAAGGGACCAAAATATATCATTTTCGTATCACTAGCAAGATTATTTCTTACCCTGGGCGCAAGAATTTTCCGAGGCTTTCAATATAAAAGTTTCTCGGGTGGCTTCTCTCCCGTATATCCTAAAAATCCTCGCACCATCTCCGCAGGCTATCACGATAAACAAAGTGAGTGTTAGTCGCCGGTTCGTAAATTCACAGCCTCGCGGGGAGTTACGCTATATACCGATAGCGTCATCCGCGAGCCACCTCACCGGGGAATCATAATAAAGTTTCTCAGTCAAGTTTTAATAGAAACTGTGAAGAGCATAACGTAGTTAGTAGTTCCATCGTCTTGGGTCAATTTGCTTAGTTAAGCATACTGCAAGGTCGTTTAATAGTAACAACCGTTTGTTAATGTTTAATTCCGTAGCTCATACTTTAAAACATCATTTGTCTATTGGAGAATTCAATCTTTTGTATATGCCTTCATGATGAATGGATAAAGAATAATATTTGCCAATTTTCAGATGAAAATGTACTTAAAAATACTAGAAATTTTATCCACCACCAAGTATTTAACTTAATCTGTGATCTCATATTAATCGACTTGACATCCAACCCGTTTATCTCTTTCAGTTTCTATTTCACACTATCTCGGAAGGCTTACGAACCTCTGCTACGTGTCAATAAAAAAACATTGTCCATAAAGATTTAACGGACATTTGTGGACGTACCAGTTAGTAATTAAGGTTTCTATAAAGATATCTAGGAGATATGCATTTAATGATATGGCATGGGTACGGAATATGCATTTTGCAGGTTTAAATCGTGAAAACTACATAACTTTAAACGGATCAAATATTTCATAAGCATTTTTTTGCTGCTACGTAGATTAACAATTTTTTTTATTTTGTTTTAAACTGACGCTGGAAAACTTGCCGATTTACGTTGATTGACTTTGTAATAGTTTTTAGGAGTTGATTGAGATTTTCTTTAAGTTGCAAAAGAGCATAGAATCGTATAAATGTACAACATAGCATTATTATACGAGTAAGGCAACGTACAATTTGCATAGTTTTTCCCAAGCTGCACATAAGTTATAGTGGCTGGCAGGGAAAGTTATGTGAACAAAAATTTTGGTGGCGGAAAAAGTCGTTCCACATTTTCCATTATCTTTTGTACGAAACCCGTTTGGCCGTATCCATAGTACTGAATTATTATCCTGAAACGCTTATACCTGGCTTTTCTTTTAGTCCGTGAAGGGTAGCCAGCTATTAACCCATACATAAATATTCAGCAGGTAATAGCTTTGTTGCATAACAAAACGGGACAAGACGGGCCACAAGACAAATGGACGTTCGTATTGCGATTTTTATCTGACCCTAACGTCCTGTCACGTCCCAAAGGTATTTGTTCAGGTAAATACGTAATGCTTGGTATTGGTTAAGTAATAATAGATTTTCATTCGAGAAACTCTACCTACCTGTTACCAATATTACTAATATTATAAAGGCGAAAGTTTGTAAGTTTGTACGTTTGGATGTTTTTTGCTCTTTCACGGCAAAACGGCTGAACCGATTTGGCTTAAAGTTAAAATGGTGATGGCTTATACCTTGGATTAGGAAATACGCTACATTTCATTCCGAAAAATTCAAAGTCCCCACGGGAATTACATTTTCGAACACCACGCGGGCAAAGCCGCGGGTAATTAATTAGTAATTGGAACAACAGCCTAGCTGTTACCGGCGACTGTTGTTCCAATTACTAGTAATGTATAAAAACTGATTACTGTATTTGCCCGAAATATCTTAAGGTTTAACATACAGGCTCTTTCTACGCTGTAACGACCAACCACTCCCAAGAAACCAGGTAAAGTTTTATGTGCGAATGAACCAAACTCTTGACACTTAAGCAGGTGGTAAGTTTTAGATCGATAGAAAATCAGAAAGAAATTTTTAATCGACAGAGATAAGTTTCAGGACTTCATTATTAGCTAGGTTCCACTCCACCCAATAAAGTCCTGGATTTATCGTCCCATGAGTGTCTGTTCTCCATTTTATTAGACATTAGAGAGTATATAAAACTTAAAACAACAAAAATCAGTAAATTTATTTATTACGCCGGTTCATCTTTGTAAAGAAGATGATAAATTATCTTGAATTAAATAAAATCTAAGTACGTAGACCAAAAATATAAGTGTATTGATCTCAATAAAGGGGGATGATAGTTTTTATTTTAAATAAGGTGAATTTCAGAATTTAGGCTTTACTTGGAATAAATTAATTTTGCAAAATTGACCTTCAGAAGTTTGAGAATCTACTTTGTAACGGATATTGAAGAAGGTTATTCACCTCGAGTCGAATAAATATTACAAAACTTCAACGGGCCTAATTGAGAATGTTAAATCAGTAAAGTTTTAAGTTAGTTCTCAGAATATTACTGCTACAGCTATAATCGTCTGCTATGCCCCGTTGCTAAACAGTATTGATAATCCTAGATTTGGCTAGTTTCGATATTGCATTGAAGTGACTACATTTTTCGTATTTCTTAAAGCCAGACGAATTGGATCATAGTGTGTATACCTATAGATGAGCATATAATAATTTTCCTTTAACATCTGCGAATGGAATAAAACGTATGTACATACCTGTTCGAGTTAGAAAGTAGGTACTAACAAAAACTCTCGAATTGGGAGCATATCCTTACCTAATAAGGCCCTCACGATATAACGACAACGGTTTTTCATATGTATTAAAACATTGACAAGGCAAATAGCCTCAAAAACTAATACAAACAATGTGCCATTTCTATAAAATCCATAAAACTTCAAACCATAAGTCAATAACCCTTACTACCAATAATTCTAGAGTTCGTTTTAATTGAAATAAAAAAATTATAAATATACATTCTGTGGTTGTTCACCCCTTCGCTTCAAAGGAAATATAAATAATGAAATATGTACTTGTGATGCTTACATTTCATGTTCTTTAATAACTACATGTATGTATATAATAATTGATGATTGCTGCTACATTTACTTACAAGTGCGGTTGATAAGGACACGCTCTTAACCGAGGAGTGCGGGTTCAATCCCGGGCACGTACCTCTAGATTTTTCAAATCTCTATGTACGTATTTATACCACTAGCCTCGGCGGTGAGGGAAAACATTGTGATGAAACCTGCACATTCCAACAGCTACGGATGTGTAACCATGATCCAAAAAAAATCTGGTTCCATATAAGGGTTACGTAAGTCAGATCGGCAGTCAACACACACAAACATCATAACATCACGCCCATAATCCCCGAATCCCCCGGCTGAGTCAAAGAGGCAGCAGGCCCCTTTAACCACATTCGGCCAAAAACAAAACTGGGCTGAGTTTGATGGAAAATTGTGAAAAAGTAGTGACAAGTGGCTAGTTCGTCGCCTACACAATCACACACCCAAAACCCCATATACCATTAGTCGCCTTTTATGACATGCTAGGCAAGAAACACAGTTACCACAGATCGGCAGTCGCTTCAACATAATTATCAAGCTCGCTAAACCCTGGATAATGTTCTAAGCGGACCCTATCTTATTAGCACAGGACAAGGATATCTAACGCTATAAGGATGATTGCTGCTACATTTATGAAACACAATAAGTAAACAACCCTTTAAGTAAACAACTGCCTACGTCTCAAAAAATACCAACAGGTAAATGGAGATTAAACGTTTTCTAAAATGGTAGCATTCATTGAACGAGTGTAACGCTCTTTGTGAATACAACAGGTCCACGAGACGTTAACCCTGTATTCGAC
Source organism: Glyphodes perspectalis (assembly GCA_951394215.1). Taxonomy (NCBI): domain Eukaryota; kingdom Metazoa; phylum Arthropoda; class Insecta; order Lepidoptera; family Crambidae; genus Glyphodes; species Glyphodes perspectalis. The sequence goes on from OX596215.1 coordinate 11,484,466, forward strand.
TGTGTATAGCAACGACGATTACGCCGAAATTATACCAAAGCATTAAGTAGCCAAAAGGTGCGAAGGTAAAATAAACTATAGGAATAATTCATTCTCTCACAGCTCTGGTGAAATAAGGCTTACTTATTGGAAAGAGGTAATTAATGCCAGCCAGAGGCTCCTGCTAGATGGCAAAGATTCCAATTGTATGATGCCTACTCCAGGCGCAGGTGCTATCCATAAATTACGTCACTTTTAAGGGGGAATGGGGATCAGCAGCTGTGCCTGATTGTCAGATTCTTCACGAGTGACGGTTGACTGAATCATAGTATAATGTAAATATTTTACAGTATAGAATGTACACGTTGACACACTATTAAACGTACGGACTCCAAGAATTTTGTTTCATGTAATCGCAATCTCTTCTGCTCAAAGTAGATGCGATGCGTGCATGCAACTTAAGCCTTCACTGTTCTTTTTTCATTGAAGCTCAGTCTTTCATCGAATTCTGAAAGCTCCGCTAAAACTTCTTTGTTTATTTTTACTTTTCAAACGAAATGAAAAACTAACAGATTGAAGTTACAAATGAGCAAATATATGTATTGTTCATGTTTTGTAGGACACTCCATTGTTGGAAATGAGCATCTCATGTGTTTTGATATGTCCCAATTTTATTAACTTTGTACCAATAACTTTATAAAGATGAAAATAAGAATGTCAGAGGTCTTAAGACTTATCCGTTACGTAACGAAACGGGCCAAAAGTACACCGTACGCCTTATTCAATTTAAAGGAGTATCGATCCGTTTCGAAAATAGGCACCGGCCACGTTTAAAACTTAATTAAGTGCCTGAATGTGGCCAGCTAATAACTTGTTTGTCGCCTCGCAATCAGAGCCTAATGGCTTAACGGCCGGTAGACAATGTACGATGTTGTCTTTGATCTCTGCTGAGAACATTCGTAGTGTTTGGCCTCCCTTTATCGCTATCGCAGATGTCTGTTTACGTTGTCTAATAACTGTCAATACGAAGTGTTTGCCGGCTCTATTGTGTGTTATTGGAAGACTTATTTTGTTGAACAAGAACGGTGCGGACTTTTGTGAAATTTCTTGGAGATTTCTTCAATCGAATATTCTTCGCACGCACATTGAAACAGGGAACATTTTGCTGTAGTGTCAACATATTGTGGATTTACCTATTAGTTTTTACTAAATAAGCGCCGAAGAACTAGAACTAGAACTAGTGCCTAGAACAGAAGCGGCTAAAGACGGGTATTGAAATGTAAAACCCTATAAATAACAAAGAAAAGAGACAAATCATAAAAAATTCTAAAATTAAGGTAGACTGCCTTTACATCTATACTTATAATAAATCTGTAGAGCGGTCAATTCTGTACATGAAATATATTTTCAAAATAACTATCAGGGGGTGATTAGTGATCGATACTGATGCCAAAAATGCAATCAGTAAAATTTTTGTCTGTCTGTCTATCTGTCTGTCTGTCTGTATGTATGTTCCTTATAGAAACAAAAACTACTCGACGGATTTTAATGAAACTTGGTACAATTATTCTTCATACTCCTGGGCAGGTTATAGTATACTTTCATCACGCTACAATCAATTGGAACAGAGTAGTGAAGGGAAATGTTGGGAAAACGGGATAAGTTACTCTATTTTTTAAGCTTCCGTCGCATGTGCAGCCTTAATGGTTAAAGTTACATAGAAATCATGTATGACGGAAATAGTCTTTATAATATTAACCATAAACGCGGGTGACACCGCTGGCACAGCTTGTCAGAAATATTTTAAATACTACTAATACTACTTTAATGTCGCATCGATATTCACGTTTCTGTGACTACAATATTTTTGGTCTTTTGTCGACTTCAAACAATGTCACATTAGTGTACCAACCTTGTATGAATGAGTAATAATCACCTGTACGCTCTCCGATATTCCCACCCTCGGCAAACTGGGTGACTCAGGCGTAAAGTACGTACATTCGTAAGGTAGAATGTGTATAGAACGGGTAAACAAATAACTCTTCAGTTTTTCAATTCTTTCTTCTGATCACGACTATTTTGTGGGAGGTCACATTTACTTTTTTTGAAACCATGTGATCGATCTGGGTTTGTGTGTTTAATTGACAGCAAGGTTAAAATCATGAATATTAATTACAGTCCTCATAAATAATGCATATAATGATGAACAACATTCAGTCAAATAAAAACATTGTAGAAGTACCTACTTAGGTGTTTTGGTTAATTATAAATTTCCTAATCAAGATACCACACAATTGCGATTTATCAAAACATTTCAGGTGAAATATCCATCCATATGATATGTAAGAGTATCAGTCAGTATAGCACATACTTAAATACACATTACATAAAGGTGGCGGACACATTCACACAGAAAATGTACGCTAGTATATGGGTCGAAATCCGGCGAACAGATAAGAGGATCATTACCATATCGCGTGCTGAGGGGGCCTTGGCTTGGAGGGCCGCCAAAACGTGTACGGAGTCCGTACAATGTCAAGAGTGTTGCGGCTACAATGTCAATGTGGAAAGTCAAGGTCCGACTAAGGGCGATCAATAGGTGGCAGGTGCTGCCGAAAAGTAGTCAAGAAATAAAGCTAATAAACAATGGCTATGTATGGTGGTAGCTTCAGCTAGTAAGTATTACAAAGCGGGGTATAGGAGTTAATACAATATCTGACGAGACCTGTGTTGTTCCAGCAATTCGCCTAATACTTACAGTCTAATAAATTCTCCAGACTGACACACCAATTACCTAGTCCCAAACTAAGCTTGTGCTTGTGCTATAGATACTAGGTGAACGGATAGACATACTTAAATATGTTTATAAGCATCCATGACTCGAGTACAAAAACAAGTACAAGTCCATGTTCACCACACAAAACATTTGCCCCTAGCGGGATCCTTGTTAACATTCATGTTAGACTGGCCCGTTGGTCGAGTGTTCAGAGACCCTGTCCACGAAACCGAGGGTCGCGATTGCTGGAACAACTCTTTAGATAAGTATTGCATTAACTCCTATACCACCCCGCTTTGGAATACTTTTTTATAATATAATATAGAAATTCAATTTGAACCCAATTTTCTGATAATCGTGTCAATTTTGGACTTCGTATGCAAACTTTGGCTGGATTTTAACCCATTTTTCTGATTAACTTGTCAATTTGAAACGTTCAGATTACCTCAATATCAAAGTTTGATATTGAGCTAATCTGATCTGAAGCAAGGCAGATAAGGTGGACAGTGAAGCTCTGGAATAGCAAGTAGTAAAAAATTTTTTGTTTGGTCATATATAATCTATCTGACAAATAACTTAAATTAAAATTCATTTGAATTTTAAGCTGTTATTTTCATGGCACACACGAGCAATTAATTAGATTTTGGCTAGTGACAACAACGATAATATAAACGCTGCAAAGTTACATAGCAAATATTGACTCAAAAGACCTAAGCTAGCTCGCTTATTTTTGCAATTTTCAATTAATTACTAATTTTATGCCTTCACGTATCTAATAAGCTAATTTACGTATGTATAAATTCATAGACGACCTCGGATTTAATGATATACGCGAGCACATGAAATACCTTTCTTTTGACAGCATACGCTAAGTTTTATTAAAAAGTTTCAAAAGTGTATGCATATATTATTTTTACGGCGCGATGTATGAAACGCGAGGCCTCGAGATTAAACGGGGCAGTTATGTTATGACAACTTTTCAAATTTTTCATGCGAAACGAGGGAACTGTCGTCGAGCGCAAATTACGAATCTGGGACAATATTGACAAGAGTGATGCACAAACTTTGGGCACAACAAAAACTTAATAAGTTGCGGTCGATACATCACTCCGTACATTTGTCGCAGATTGTTCGTTTGCAAGTCTTAGGCGAAGTACCTACTTATGTTACTTTAGTCTTCTCTGTTTTCATAAACTAAATTAGAGATTAATTAAGAAACGTGGTTTTGGTCGAATTCCGCTAGGGGCAAATGTATCGTGTGATGAACATGAACATTAGTACTCGAGTCATGGATGTTTATAATCGTATTTAAGTCTATCAGTCTATCAGTTCGCCTAGTATCCAGCATAAGCTTAGTTTGGAACTAGGGAATCGGTGTCTGGACAATTTATTTATTTATTTATTAAACATTTTGTTAAAGCTTTAAAAAGCCCTCTAGTTCCCTTAATACATTTGAAATAGGTACGTCAAAAAGGATTTATCAAAGATGTTATTACTAATAAAGCGTTAACGAGTGGGGGTTAATCTTCATAACGGTTAGTACTACACGTTTCTCTTTTTGTTCTTATAACAGTCGAGATTTACAGCGTGGCTATCACTTTAAAGTACCGCCGAGCAATAAAATAGCCGCCATAAACTTCAGCCGAGTACGAATACTTTATATTCAACTAGATGCGCCCTCGGCTTCGTCCGAAGACCGGCCGGGACTTTGATAATAATTCTTGTGGACGACTTTGAGAGCGGAAGGTTGGACGAAGCTGATAAAACTTATCCTTTGAAATAACAAACAGATGCTAGCTGTCGTAATTCGCAAGTATATCCTTGTTGGCCTTCTCATAAATTTCCGTTTAGGCTACAGTCTACACATTACAGTACACTCTTTAAAAATATCAATATATGTACCAGTAACATATCGATGATAGGCGTTGCTATCAAATTCGATCTAGCTTGACTATGGATTGAAATCAATCGCAACGTTAATAATAAGAATCGCGTATCTATACACGCGAGCTATCCCAAGAGCTGAATTACCAAAACCTTACAATCTCATTAATATTATAGCAGATAGGATTTACTGCATGAGAACCAAGATACCACCATCGCATTTTATTAGATTTATAGATTTTTACGCTAAAAGTTAATATAGTGCGCCGTAACGACCATTACGCGTTCAGTTAGCGACCTTCGCGGGTCAGGAAATTGCTCCCTGGGGCGCGCCGCTACCCCTAATAACTCCACTATCTGCGCATCGCTGGAATAACGAGCCCTTTTTATATTCACCTTTTGCACCCCCGCTTTTAATGATGCGGCCGGCCAGTGCGACTTTTGTTTTACGGGGGGTCTCATTATAGTGGTAGCTACCGTCTGGGAACTCGAATGTGTAGAATTCAGAATTAAGTTAAAATAGAATGAAGATATAAGAAAAAATATTCAAAAATGTCCTAGAACAAAAAGGCTTTTTTATATGATATATTGATATTGAGCGTGAATAAAATTTCAACTAATTTCATTCGACCGTTGAAGCGCAATTTAATGAATAACAACAATAAACCAATCAAATTTTCACTATATTTATACTAGTTAGAAGAACAGGGCAATAGCGAGATAAATAAAAATACATATTTAACATGCCTTAGTTAATTGAACCACGAAATTATGGAACGCGGGTTCAATTTATGTAGAAATAAATTATAAACATGCTTGTAAATCATGGAGTCAAAGATATAACATAACTATTTCAGTATCTTAGTTTGGATCTAGTGTATAATTTTTTTAAATAATTTATATTCACTATATCTGACTAATCAAAATAAATTGTTAAAAAAATATGCCTTATTATTACATTTTACTAGCAAATATAGATTGCGCTAGTACCACAGTTGTCACTCATACAGATTGAAGTGTAAGTGTTTATGTACCTAACGTGTATACCCGGCGCGAAGTGGCGTGTCGCGTCGCCAATTTGCCGTGCCGCATAGGTGGGCCTGGTGAATCTTGATGACTCACTGCAGGCTGACTAACGTATTCGCTATAACTGTACCCGATGGATTGGGGTAATGACTAAGAAACGAATTTAATAGCGAACTTGACCTGTAATGCTTACGCGGTCAAAATATGTTGTGCATGCCGAGCTTGTTGCAGCAGTACCTAGAGATGTTTCTACTACTTCCTGCATCGACTGAGATTTACTTTGTTTATTTGGACTACATTGTCCTTGGTGTAAACAGACGCATTGGCTCTCGCATAGAATCAAAATAGCATTAAAATAGTATAGTCGAATGTCTATATTTCTTGATATCAATCGCGCAAATCGGAGATAAATAGTTTGTTTCCGGAAATCCTCTTGAAACAAGAAGCAAAAACAAAGCTTCTACAAATTGTATTCTACTTAAACACCCAACATATTTAAGTTGCCGAGTCGTTACTACCTACTTAACTGGTTTTTTATCAGCGACTCTCAGATAGCAAGTAACCACAACCCTCTTAGCAACAAGATATTCGACGTAGAATCCAGTCCTTTGTAGGCCACGATTCAATTTTAAGAGATCTTTAATTCCCTTTGTGGTGGAGCAACAATGGTTTCAATTAAACCGGAGATATATCACAGAAGTGACAACTCTGATCCCAGGGCGTCGACCACTGGTAGGAGGCAATTAAGAGCAATCTTTTGATAATTGAGGCAATTGTGAGCCGGCAAACACAGCAGATGGAGCTGCTATTGTTTTGTTCAGCTTAGTCTAATATACAGCAGCTAGTTTAGCGCAATTCCGTACACCACAAATAGTCATCAGGGAATAGTTTTAGAAATATAAGGAAACTTTGAGCATGATGCATGTCAAGCTTGAATTTCATGAATTTTCTATATAAACTATACGTCAGCATTTAGCAGAAATATGTTAACCGAATCATCCGAAATTTGATTTAACGCTAGCTAGGTATATACCATTAATAATGGTCCATTATTGTTTAAACAACATAAATATTTACAAGTCGGAGTTCAAAAACCTATTACTGATAATTGAAGTCATTTAGTCTCCTCATTATATTACAATGACTTGTAAAAATATTGTTGCGGTTTAATGAAACATCCGATTTGTAGCAGCAAATAACAAAGGAAACATTTTTTTAACCGCGCTATGAAAAAATTCGAACCAAATGGACGTCATTAGAACCGCAGTGAAGACGGCCATCATGACAAAAAGAAAAACTGCGCATTGTATTGAGCCAGTTGTTTTATTTGGACATTTTTACAGGCCGCCAATTCTGAATATTGTGCCTATTTCGCGCGTGCAGTTCATTTCACGGATACCTACCCTGAATCGTCCCGAAGAGACCTAATACCGGCCAGCGACGAAATACTGCTTAATATGAAGTTGTTTCAAAAAGTTGCTATTTAGAGTACAGCAATAACATTTGCATCTTTTCTCAATATTTTGTTATCATCCTAGCGCTGTCCCGAGCTTATTCGAAGTCCACTTAGACCATGATCCTGGATTCAGCAAACATGGTTACCATTACATTAAAGCGACTGTCTGTATAACCTTCTGATAACATTCTGACCATAGTTATTTATATAATATCTATGTATTTGTTCACACAATCAAATAAGAGACTTATTTTTTAATAGGATATGAAATCTTAACAAATTGTAAATTATCTATACACTAGCTATGCCCACGTTTCCATCCGCGTTTATGATTAATGTTATATAGCCTATTTAATACCCTTCCTCAATAAAAGGTCTAACACTGATTTTCTTTTTCAAATCGGACCAATAGTTCCTGAGAATAGCACGTTTAAACAACAAACAAGCAATTTTTTCAGCTTTCTTTATATTAAGTATAGATTATACTTATTATTATGGCTTGATATTATTTGCATTTATTACACTCCTGGAAGCCCGTAGCCCGCCTGTCTACCTTAGATAACAACAACAGCAAAAGGATTCGCGTAAACAACGCCAAATCAACATTCGTTACTCAGACAAAATATAATGGCTCCTTTCAGTCCCTTCGACGTTTCTATTCCAATAGTTCGAAATATGGGTCACGTCATTCATTATGTCATGAGCAGATTAGTGGTAAATGAAGTTGCGAGGATTGGCTTCTTCCCTATTATTTTATACATGGACCGACCCGATCATTTTTAGTATTATATCACATGACATTATATAAAATAATTTGGAGTTACAGGATTACCGTGACCTTACCGTGATATCTGTCACTCAAATTGAGCATATGCTAAGCATAAGCCAGCTATGGATACTAGACAACTGAAAATCATGGTCTAGTATCCTTAGGTTCTTAGGTAATTTGTATATACGCATATAAACACACTCATACTAACTCATACTCGAAGAGCGGTGGTAGCGAAATGTTTAGGACACGCGCCTCTTAACCAAGGAGTGCGCGTTTAAACCCGTGCACGTACCTCTGGATTTTTCAAATCTATGTACGTATTTATACCACTAGCTCGACGGTGAAGAAAAACATCGTGATGAAACCTGCAAATTCAAACAAACTTTGGATTTGTAATCATGATCCAAAAATTGTCTGGTTCCCCTATCTAAGGGTTATGAAGGTCAGATCGGCAGTCGCTTCAATGTAATTACCAGGCTCGCTAAATCCTGGATCATGGTCTAAGCGGACCCCGTCTAAACACGGGACATAACGCTAGGAAGATGATGACTCACTCATACTCGAATCATGGGCTACCCAAGATTTGAACCCGCGACCGATTGGTACCACAGTACCAAACAGTCCGTCTTTCTTCTATTAATTATGGAATAAACTAATAAACAGTCAACATTCCTTAAAATTCAATGTCGTATTGAAGATACCTATTCCTTCTACCTAGCGTCTGAATAAAACAGGATCAAAGGAGAAGGTTATTCTGACAAAACTCCTTTGAATGATTTACTACTTATCCCTGACATTTAGGTACCTTTTGCGGCTTTCTTAGAACAGACCTTTAACCCTTTAAATTCCACTTTAACAAAATAGGCGGTTGATAGAATGTCACTGTAAAATTAATTGACCCCCTTCTGCTAGTCTTTTTATCTTTGAATCTGTAATGGAAGAAGTATTGAGGAAAGTTAGTACATGTAGCAAAAAAATTATTGTGTGTGGGGACTTTAATGTCAATATTTTAGATAATACACAAGACTCTGTTAGGTTTCTGAATCTTTTTAAATCTTTCAATTTAAACAACCTTTTTAACGAACCAACACGAGTGACTCACACATCATCTACATGTATAGATAATATTTTCTGTAATTGCATTGTACAAAAAAAATCTATTATAAACATTGTAAATTCAGACCATACTGGCCAAATAGCGGCTTTCGAGCACCGAGATGTGCTGTCTTCGTCAAGCATTGTATATAGACCAATCACTGCATCTCGGATTGAAAAATTCTCCGAAAATATTCGTAATAAAATATTTGCACATAACTTTAATTATACAAAAGTAGATAACATGTATGAAAAGTTTTTCAATGTTGTTGAAAAAGAATTTAATGACGCTTTTCCGAAAAAAACCAAAATGGTCTATAATTCAAAGACAAAATTCTGTGAATGGGCAACTGTTGGTATTTATAAAAGTAGAAGAAGATTATATGAACTTTATGATATGAAGGCAAACTCTAATGATCCTTCATTGATAGAGTATGTTAGGAATTACTCTAAGTTATTTAAGAAGGTTTGTGCAATTGCTAAATCTAGTTATTTAAAAGGAAAAATTATATCAGCTGCCAATAAAAGTAAGGCAACATGGAAAATCATAAATAAAGAGACTTGTAAAAATAAAACACAAGACAACAAGATCTCTCTTAATATTGATGGTACTTTTTTTCATTCTGATGCTGATGTGGCCAATGTATTTGAATCTTTCTTCTCCAACATCCCACTCACAACGACAAGCAGTCTAAACTCCTGCCCGCGTCTTGCTAACTCCCTTCTGAAGTCAAAAGTGAATGAATGTAAAACTATTTTTAGTTTTACACATATTGATTCTGGGGTAGTTATGAAACATTTTAAACTTTTAAACATTAAGAAAACTGAAGATCTCTGGGGCATCTCAGTTGATATTCTAAAAAATATAATTCACCACGTTGCACCATATTTAGCTTTCATGTTTAATAAATGTATTGATGTAGGCCAATTTCCCAATTTAATGAAACTAAGCAAAGTTATTCCATTGTATAAATCAGGTGATAAAAGTGACCCAACCAACTTCAGACCTATATCTATACTACCTGCTTTTAGTAAGATATTCGAAAAAATTATATTCACCCAGTTAATAGCTCATTTTGAAAATAATAAGCTATTACATGATAAACAATACGGTTTTTCTAAAGGAAAATCTACCACTGATGCAGGAGTAGCCCTCGTCAGTCATATTTTTGACGCATGGGAAAACAAGCAGGACGCTATAGGAGTTTTCTGCGATCTGTCAAAAGCTTTCGATTGCGTCGACCACCAAACGTTGCTGATGAAGTTACGGCACTATGGTGTTATGAATAACTCGCTTGACTTGATTCAGTCGTACCTAACTGACAGAATACAGAAAATCAACATCAACGGAACTGATTCTTCTGGCGCTTCTTTATCTATGGGAGTGCCCCAAGGCTCGATATTAGGACCTTTGCTTTTCCTAATCTATATAAACGACCTTCCATATTATACAAAAGATTTATGTGAGATAGTATTGTTTGCCGATGACACATCTTTGATTTTTAGAGTTGACCGAAAAAAAACAAATTTTGACGACGTAAATAATACTCTCTCACAAGTACTACATTGGTTTACTACAAACAATCTTTTATTAAATTCAAAGAAAACGAAATGTATTAAATTTTCAATGCCCAATGTAAGACAAGTAAACACTAAAATATGCATGAATGATGAACCTATTGAAATCATTCATTCTACAGTTTTTCTTGGAATCACTATCGATTCCAAGCTGCAATGGAGCCCTCATATTACGGCTTTGGCTGGAAGACTCAGCTCAGCAGCATACGCAGTTAGGAAAATACGACTCTTGACTGATATTGAGACGGCGAGATTGGTTTATTTCAGTTACTTTCATAGCGTAATGTCGTACGGCCTTTTATTATGGGGGTCCGCTGCTGACATACAAACTATTTTTGTATTGCAGAAGAGGGCCATCCGGGCTATATATGGCCTGAAACCTCGAGATTCGCTAAGAGATATGTTCAAGGAAATTGACATATTAACCGTGCCATCACAATACATCTTTGACTGTATTATGTATGTACGTAAGAACTTTCATAACTTTATTCAAAAATCTGATTGTCACCATTTTAACACCCGAAATAAACACAAGCTTGCCGTTCCATATCTAAGACTTCACAAGACTAGTAGTTCATTTAGGGGGTTAAGTATAAAATTATTTAACAAACTACCAGGCAATATAATTGAACTGCCTATGCATAGATTTAAATTACACATTAAAAATCATCTTATGAGAAAGGCTTATTATAATATAGAAGATTTTTTAAGTGACAAATATTTGTAATTGCTATTATACATATTTACTTTTTTAGATTTGTATAGCATAGTAGCTTAAGGATATAATAATTGTTATCGATACTTATTGTAAATTTGGCGATGAAAAGAGTAACTATCGAGTTTCTTGCCGGTTCTTCTCGGTAGAAGCTACTTTCCGAATCCGGTGGTAAATTTTTATTTTCATTTGTATGTACTGACGATTTATAAGTGCTTATTTGAGCCTACGTAAATAAAGATCATTTCATTTCATTTCATTTCATTTCAATTTGATAAGAAATGGAAACTTTAACAAGTAAGACTTAAGTTTTCCACAACCAAGTTTAGACTTAGTAGACACAGGTTTCCTTGCAAAAGCAATTCCAGCAGCCTTATCTTGTTTCAAGCGGGATAACAACTAGTTTTAGTCTAGGAAATGTGGATAAAGTCACATAATACCTTGAAGAAACAAGACAGTAATGCTACTATAACGGCCTACTGAATTATGACATAAATTCTATCACCTTTGGAAAAACATTGAAAGTTAAATCTGAATCTCATTATCAATTTTCAACTAAAATAACAAATTCACAGAAATCGTGTCTAAATCGGTCAAGTGAAAGACAAATGGCAACTTTCGAATGCACAAACAAACAATATCTCACCCTAAACACATACACCTTTCCTGTTCCGTCCTGAGTTTTTGCTTTTAACAAGGGATCCACGTGTCCACGTGCCCCCCTTATTTCCTTAACTTACATAACGCAAAATGCAAATACGTTTTATAACTCCACAAGGAACAGTACGCCATTCTGACATGGACGGAGTGTTTGTAAATGTTAAAGTAGTCAGCATATACCTGCACTGAAAGAATAATGAATGGCCACGATACGGACGGCGCCCGAACACGCAACTAGCAACATAGTATATTGACAACCAGTGAGTTATATCATGTTATTATATCATAGGTTGATTGGGCGGATCTGGGGCGATGCCGTCAATGCCATCATATACCCACAAGGAGGTACAGATAAGACCAAATCAGAACTAAGTTTTGGGTGAAGCATTAATGCATGCGCTGCACTTATGGACACCAATTTTATTATTTCTTACAAAACATCTAATTTGGGGACAGTCGTAGTTTTTGAGCGAGCTGAATAGTTTATATGAGCTGTCAAAACGTAGTGGTCCTATTGATTTTGTTTAGATCGGAATCGGAAGTTTGACACCTGGTGGTGGGCCATATTCAACTTATTAATATATATAGGTGATTTCAAAACAATAAAAAATATCAGCCATCGGACTTTATTACATTAAATTCATTGAACAAAAGCTATTTAAGCAGGAATGTTTTACGGATTATCGTGACAACGCATGGTCAAAGTTTTTTAACAAAATATACTTACTCCACATACCGACCCATTTCATAACAATTAACCCAAAAAGTGCTATTATCTTTATTACTTTGCTCCTGATACCTCGTTCCACTGTTTTATTGGCCATATCGAGTTTAACATGACGATAACACGTAAACCCTATGACTTACATCAATTGCCATCATTGTCGACCTTCTAAGGCATAAAAAATATCAGTTGAGGTTTTTGAACCCGTAAAACAATTGAAGGAAGTCAAAAACCTAATTAGCCATTACTTAGCAGGCTAAATGACGTCAGAAATGGCTTTTGAGTCATTTTAATGGTGGCATTTTTGGGACTAAAACCACAGTACTACACGAAATATAAATGAAGTAGGTAGTTCAATTGCTGCTTTGAACGGTTCTATATTAAGGTATGTACTCATTTTCGAAAATAAACAACGTCTATACATCATCGCCTTCACCTTTGCGGCAGAGGGGAATTTTACATTAATGTTTAAGATTATAACTATGACTGGCTCGATGGCGCATTCGGTAGTGGCCCTGCCCCATGCGCCAAGAGTTGTGGGTTCGATTCCCACCTAGGACAAACATTCGTATGATGAATACTTGTGTTTGTTCTGTGTCTGGGTGTTAATATCCAATATTTAAGTATATATTTGTAATACCACTGTTGATTCTGATATCCGTAACACAAGTGCTTAAGCTACTTACCTCGGAGTCAGATCAATGTATGTGATGTAGTCGGATATTTATATTTATTTATTTATTTATAAGGTTATATAATTTTTTTATACACATAACTCGAATATATAAATCATTGGATTAAAGGCGTTACTAAAGTTAATTACCGCAAGTATTTGGTTGTTTATCCTCGCTGGCACAAAATAGGCCAAATCATCAAAATTCGATTAAAAACATCTACTATTATCCATTGTTTGTACGTATATATTTCGAATATCCGGGAAAATACTCCAATTTGGCTAAACTGCCGTCAAAGCTAGTAAGCCATTTTGAAAACTTCGCCAATAACCCAGCTCCACATGAACACGTAACAATTTGCCTGTTCCCTTCGGCTCCCCGCGGCTCCCGGAGTCAATACGGCAAGTCGGTCCATCTTTAGCATATTTACTTGCCGCCAGTGTTGTACATAATAGTAGTTTTGCGTGTAACACGCCACTATATCGATCGGGCCACGCGTCCCGCACTCAACCACGGGTAGACTTCATATAAAATAGATTTGGAACATTGTCTGCAAGAAAAATTATCCACTTCACCAACTGAATATACGTTAGGTAATGTTGTTAAAGGTAAGCTGAGATTTAGTATATATTGATGTCCTTAGACCCACTACTCTGTTCAGAATTACTTCAAAGAGCCTTAAGCTTGAAATATGAGCGTCGTATTATTTGCTAATGGTCTCTGTAGGTACTAGATAATATTTTAGCCCTAAAGACAGATTCTCGATCTTTCTTTAATAAAGTCTCAAATCAATACTAATAGACAATAATAATTGACTTATTGACAGACTGGCTCGTTGGCGCATACGGTAGTGACCCTTGCCCCATGCGCCAAGAGTTGTGGGTTCGATTCCCATTCAGGACAAACATTCGTATGATGAATACTTCTGTTTGTTCTGTGTCTGGGTGTTAATATTCAATATTTAAGTATTTATTTGTAAAACCACTGTTGATTCTGATATCTGTAACACAAGTGCTAAAGTTACTTACCTCGGAGTCAAATCAATGCATGTGATGCAGTCAGATATATCGGATTTTTTTTTAAATTACAAATTCCTGTATCTATCTATATTAATAGGACTATATTATAATAGAGTACAATAACTGAAAATAAAAAACAAATGGCCGGATACTATTCGACGCCGCTCATTAACTTCGACATGAATATATAAACACCCACCACAACAATACTCGGAGTATTTATAGGTACCAATAGCCTCATCTAATAAACAATCGATACTAAGCGCTATTATTAAATTCTGTTTTAAGTGTTTTTCATCGACCGTTCCTTCGCCGGTTCACGACTTGGCGATACTCACGATAAGGCACACAATTTAGGCGTCGGACTTCAAACGTGAATTTCAAATATTGGCTTTAAAAATATGTAACGACTTTTAGAATTTTATGGCCTCAAATACCGGAGCATTAATGTGACTCAGGCGGATTGGGATGCTTGTACCTACTCATACGTATTTTATTTAAATTGAAATATCCTACACACGCGCTGGATGAATAAGGCACAAGAGTTCAAAATCCAAAGGTCGAAATCAAAACTATTTTAATCACAGTAAATTTATTTATTGTGAATAATGAATTCGATCGAATAATAGTCATTAAAAGTAAGTTATGTATTACATTTCCATGCCGCTTAAGCAAATAATGTAAAATATGGTATCTACGCCAAAACTTTCAACTATAGGAAAGAAAATAGGCAAAAATTTATTCAAGAAATGAAAATAAAATAGACAGAATTTCATGAAAAAAAAATCCAATTCGAATTTCAAAGGCAATCCTAAGCGACAACCATTTGGCGAACATCGCAAAATATGAGCTAAACCTAACACGCCGAAGTAATTTCTCCCCACTTAAACCACTTACCAGCCCAACAATGTATGAAACGATGTCCTTTAATGCCCAAAATCGTCTTTTACGAGTAGTCCCAATTGAAAATACGATCGTAATATGGCGTGGCGTTTGAGGCATTGCGTAATAAAACCGTGTCGCAAGTAATTCTTTCGCATAATTGTGCTTTATTTTTCTGAGGGGAATATTTGAAGGTGACCGGCGTCAAATCGCACTTTCAGGCTCTCTGATGCTGGTTACTTTGTAACAAAGTTAGTCTCCTTATCGGATTTGGAGGAGTGAAAACTGTTCAATTAAGTTTAAAGTTGTCTTTGAATTGTGATATTGTGTAGAAATGCTCGGATAGGTGAGTGGATTTTTTTTTAATAATCTACAATTGTGATCTAAATATCTATACGACTTTTTTAATTTGTAGAGGACAACTTCAATGCATTTTCACGGTTTCACCACGAATTTATAATCAGACTATGTAATTAGAAATCCACTCAAGTCAAGTAGCATGAAAATACTACCTATATGAGCATGATGACGTATCTACTACCAATCTGAATACAAGATTTTTACAATTGCTTAAATTTTGTCACTTATCCACAATTCTCTCAATTTTAGATTTACATCTATTTAACAATTTTTGTATACAAATATTTATAAAGAAAGAATACCTAACCCTCATATATTAAAATAAAAACCCATTAATTCATATTCAAAATCGTGTAAAAAAGGAAGAAGGCGACTCGCCGTAAAGTTCCGTTGATTACATTTCCAATTCATCCAGAAATCTGATCGTTTTTCATTGACGTTGAACAAGTTCGTGTCAGACGTCTATAACATTTCTTATTCCTCGAAAGCTCACTTCGGCGCCTATAAAAGCCGTCGTTGCAACTTCTATTCGAGCAAGAAACTAAGCGACAAAGTAGGGTGGAAGAATCGTCCCTGTGGAATGCAAACTTCGATCCTTAAATGCAGCACAATAAGATGGGACCATTGTGAATAGCAACAGATAACACAATATACGAAAAGTGTCTTAAGTGTGCTGCAGTTGAGAACAACAATAGTCGTAACACAGGTACACTGCAGTTAGCAACGGCATCGCGCCACCCTTACCCGTTTATCAGATGGTGTCCCATGTTGGTTTGGCTCTTAAACATAACGTACCGACTGCACTTGTATTGGTTATTGGTTTTGTTATTGTGTACGAGACGAGCTATCTGCCAGTACCTACGCTTTTGTCTAAAGTAGTTATATAACTACTATACTATTTATGTAGGATATAGTATATGTAGTCGGATATATCCGACTACATCAATATAAATTATAAGGTTCAAGGAGCTTCCTGCTCCTTGGTCTCTACCCCTTTGATGATCACGGGCTTGTATATACATATATATAATTTTCTGATATAAGTCTGTACAGTATATGCAGGCCACCAGCATTGTAGATGAAAACGAATCCTGGGCCCGAGGCAGGCCAGATGAAGTCCGACTCACCCCACTGTTGGCGCAATGACTGTTCTCAATCTGTTTAACTTGTAGCACAAGCCGTCTCCATTATATCAAACAAGGAGCTCCAATGATAACTGATAAAATTCTCCAGTCTTACAAATAAGGGCAGTTCACTAATGGAGGCCAAATAGTTGGTATCTAATATGGCGGGAGCGAGGAAGTAAACTGAGATACGTTTGTCTATATTTGTCGATGTATATTGTAAATACATTTATGAATTCTGTTCATTCGTTTACTGGTTTTTCTATTCTGTTGGATAAGGAAAAAATGTAAGCCGATGCGTCTTAAAGTATCTTTGGAGTGTTAAACTAAACACCTTTGCCTGTAGGAATATTAAAAATCACAGTTACCTGGAATTATTCTACCAATTATTAAGTGTAAAACCACAGCATGGAGTTCTTCGAAAACAGTTCACGGAGACACTTTGTACGAGCGGTAGCGCACTTGTGACACCTCTGATGTTGCATATATGCATATCTAGGTTACGATAAACAAACCAGTACCGATGGTATCCATCAGGCTGGTAATATACTGGTTTATCGCATTTAGTAATATAATGTTTTGTTTTTTTAAAGAGTAGGTATCAATTCGCCTACATTGTTTACTGCCGTAAAATAAACAGCATTCTCTAAAGCTCCTTAAATGTAAACTTTCAGTACATTCCTATCTCTCAATCTAATTAGAGCGTTATATACAGTAACTAAGCGCCATCTCGCGCCCATAAACTCAAACATTGTTACACGGTCAACACAAAGACTCCCGTCACCTGCCATTAAGCCACCGCAGGAAACGAGGGTTTCCGCGTAACTTAATAAACACCTGATTCCTTCTTCACGTGGAATGTCTGTTTCGCCCACAGTTTAGGGTAATGAAGGTAAGACGAGCTTAATGCGTTATGATATAATGGGACGATGTTTACAATTGAATCATACCTTTTTAGGGAATGCTCTAATCTCATCAGAAAGGATGTCTCCCATAACAGACATAAAACTACATTGTTAACGAGATGTTTAGCGAAGCGTTTTTTTTTTTTTAATTTATAATACACATAATAATTCATTTCTGCTACGCAGTAATTTTCCTGACGAAGACTATTATTATGTTCATTCTAAAGACGTTATCTTAATTCACAAACTATTTCTACTGAAACAGTGTTGATCCGCATATTAAATTACATAGGCACTTACTCATGACATAAGTACGAACAGTCTGACTCAAAAATATTATTCATTCTAAAGAACTCTTTATTACTCGTAAATAAAAAAAAAAAATGCTTATTTTGCTAACCGCTAAACATCGGTTAACACCAAAGTCCTAGCCGCTTGGTCCGAAAAACTGCCGTTGCCAACTTTCAGAACTAATGAAATTTTGTACTGCTCGGCAACATTGTTATTTTTTGCTGTGAAATTTTCAAACAATTTTTCGACAAACGGCAACTTGATACTGCAGAACTTGACATCAAATATTTTTTGTTGCCAGTTAACAATTTGTCGCGCGGATTAAACATCAAAAGCGAGGGACATCGCTTCAATAACTACGTATTTTTTAACTCGACTCGTTAAACTACTGAAAGTTTATGATATGATCTATTTTTATTTTTTTGTAATAGAAACTTACTTATCGAAATTCTATTAAAAGTTAGAAAGTATTTTATGGGTTCTATCGTTGTATAGATATTTGAGGAAAGCCCACTTTCAGCAGTAGACGTCATTCGGCTGAAATGATAATGATGATGACAAAACCACTTACATCAACATGAAAGTTTATTCGATGTAACCACTCTGTTGCATAAAAACTCATTGAAGTTATTTTTACTCCCGCTGATCCTCGAGCGCTCAGTTTTTGCGGAGCCGAAGGGACCCTTCATTAGCAGCCGAGAGGCGACTAACAAACTGTGTACACAACGTCGTTGAATGCAGCAGGCAGATGGGCCCAGCTAGGGCTCCGGGTAAATGTCAAGTGTCTCGTTAGCCCAGCCGCGGCTATACGCCCTGAGCCTTCGTAAGCGAGATAGATACGACAATCGTCGGGAAAAGGGCCTTGGACGATATACGACAAGTGATTCGGGTGTGTCATGCCTTGGGTTTGGTTATTTGTAAAGTACAATTGGCCTATGAAAACCCCGGATTTAGTGGAACGCTCGCCATATTTTATTTTATGATAAAAATGTTGTACTCGTATTTTGTAAACGAGGTAAATTCCAGTGTTACTTGATCTTATAAGTATTTGTGTTACACATTATTTTTATTATAACCTGCCAATCATTTTAATAGATGATGCGTCGATGCCGATTATACCTACTGCTGCAAGTAATATACCTAAGCTATTACTAATACTACTACGACTCAAGTTTAATACTAATTCCTTAATTGTACCTAATCTTGTTTTTAGGCAGTCGAGGCAGTGTCGAGGACGTAGGAACAAGTCTTATCGAACATTCTAAGAAAAAAATATATAAATAATATAAATTACACACTTCCTTTATTATCTAATCAAATCTTTGTTCATCTTGAAGCGAACTCAAATATTTACTAAGGGAGTATTGGCGCATCGCGTTTCCTCCCCACAAATCGTCTAGGGACATGACCTCCCGGAAGGAACTCCTTGCGACAAGGCTGTTTATGTGGCACGAGGTGTTCGCCTTGACATGTCTTGACAAGCGTGACCTGCCAGCCTTGCACATTCAAACAACAGGTGTAATAGAAAAGTGCTGCATTGCACCAACTTACTCTAACCTCAACTCTCTATTCAAAAAGAGCCGACTACTCACAAAAGTCCCATCTATTTGCATTTGACTTAAGCAGAAGTGAACTGCAGAGGAATTCGATTCCCGATGGACGGAGGAAACGAACTTTTTTAATCTGAACGAGTGCTGAGGTCTAGGAAAAGCCTCGAATAGTCGTAATAGCTTTTACCACTTTTTATAATATTTCTCTACTTTATTTCTCATTCGTTTGCAGGTAATCTTGACCTTCATTCACTTTGAGAAATCATCTAATATTTAAGACTGGTACTACCTTTCTTCTAAACTTAGTCAAGCACATGACATATCCAATACTTTTATTAATATAAAGAAATATACAAATTCACCTTAATTAAAAGATGCTTTTAGGGCATTGGTATTGAAACACAAACCGATACGGTATTATATTCGTACTAAGAAAACAAATCCCAAATGTAATTATCCTCAAGTTCTTGGTAGCAGTAGTTTTTCCGAGCCACCGAATGGGAAATGTGATCTAATATTCACCAGTTGGTTGTTTCCTTACGCAACTAGCGGAGGTGAGACATGAGTTATACAGGAGTGATTGAAGGCAGGCCTTGAGGTAAGGTTGCCACTGTCGACAATACATTGTTGTATTAAATAAATAGATACCCCCAAAGGTCAAGAGTTTTTCAACAATCTAATAAAGTAGAGCTTTACACCAAAACTGTTCCAACTAAAGAATTTATTATTTACTAGCTGTACCAGCGGTGTCACCCGCGTTTATGGTTAATATTATAAAGACTATTTCCGTCATATATGATTTCTATGTAACTTTAACCATTAAGGCTGCACACGCGACGGAAGCTTAAAAAATTGAGTAACTTCTCCCGTTTTCCCAACATTTCCCTTCACTACTCTGCTCCTATTGATTGTAGCGTGATGAGAAGTATACTATAACCTGCTCAGGAGTATGAAGAATAATTGTACCAAGTTTCTTTAAAATCCGTCGAGTAGTTTTTGTTTCTATAAGGAACATACAGACAGACAGACAGACAGATAGACAGACAGACAGACAGACAAAAATTTTACTGATTGCATTTTTGGCATCAGTATCGATCACTAATCACCCCTTAATAGTTATTTTAAAAATATATTTCATGTACAGAATTGACCTCTCTACAGATTTATTATAAGTATAGATTTAAACTGTAATCCCCCGTTTTACCTATTACCTACTCAAGGTTAGACACGACACTTGGAGGATTAATTGAGGACAGGCCTTGAGGTAAGGTTGTTGATTATCCAAATACCCAAAAGTCAGAACCAGTCGTTACAAGAATTACCTAAACACAAAAAACTTCCACCTAGAAAATAAGATGGTGAACGTCTTTGACATGTGTTACCACTATTTATTATTTGCGCTTGACTTATATCCTAAAAGACGGATTTACTATGTCAAAGATGCAGATTTTTAATATTATTCATACATACATGCATAACATCACACCCGTTATCTTCGAAGGGGTAGGCAGAATCAAAGGGCCAGCAAACCCCTTTAACCACATTGAGCCAAAAATAAACTAGGCTGGGTCAGATGAAATATTGTGAAAAAGTAAAAACAAGCGGTTAGCTCGTCGCCTACACCATCACATACCCAAAACTCGATATACTATTAGCCCAATATTATTCACACATACAATGTTATTATTTTTTCCCTAATTCGGAGAAAACTGATTGCACTACTAAATAACACAGGAACAGTGTCTTTCGAACACACAAAATACGACCGTAGTTTGCTTTTACGTAAGTAGTTTACGTACCACCATATCTATTCTACAGTGATAAAAACTTTTATTTATTATTCCGGCAAGGGTCCTATATTCCCCAGCGGCCTTACAGACCCTGGCAATTTGGGAATTCTCCACAAATTGGCAACCCTGACTCAAGTCCTTGCATAAGCCGTCGTCAAGGCGACTCGTGTGTGCCGCCCTTGACATGTCATAACACACGGGCGACCTGAACCTTGTAAGGATATTTTATCGTTATGATGAGACTTAACACACTAATTACCGCGAAGGTTCGTAATGAGTATTACAGAGTCTACACGGTAAGGTATAACACCATCCAGTTAATGAGTCTTGAAAGTGGCGGGTTGGCTTAGTAGTTAATGACGATGCGCCCTACAGGGGGGGCTCCGAATACTCCTGTGGTATCCCTGCCTGTCGTAGGAGGCGACTAAAAGGGCCTTTGGGGCTGTGGGGTGTTTGCGGGGGGGCCTGCATTCACTTCGTTAAGCAGCCCCAGAGAAGATGACGACACGTGGATCCTCGTCCGTTAAATAGGATGGGGTGACACTGTGGTCTGTGCCGTCATAAGCACCGCGAGGTGTTCTGGGGGCGAGGTTGCCTCTCCCTCGAGATGGGCCGCATGGATCGGCAGCGGCGTAGACGTAGATTTCGCGTAGAGTCCCGAGTGGGGAGCCCGGAATCTGCGCCAACGCCCGAAGAATGACCACCGTGAGGTTTAGTCGGTAGTAGAGTGCTTTCCCGGCCTCTGAGCCCGACACATCCCTCGTAGGCCGAACCTAGGTTTACTTGGACGGTGCGTAAATGCATTCCTCACGTAAAAAAAAAAAAAAAAAAAAAAAAAAAAAAAAAAAAAAAAAAAAAAAAAAAAAGTAGTTAATGACGATGGTTCTTATGGGTAGGGTGCTGGTTCCAATGGAAGCTCGTAACTCGGGATTTTCACTAATCTATTATTAGATTTACACCACTATCTCTACGAAAGGGAAGCATTGTCAAAAATCTGAAAATCTGAGAATACAGATGAATACGGTTAAACCTGGACGTAGGTACACATTCATAGATCAATAAGAAAGACGTAAGTATGGACAAACAAACTATCACTGTATCTGTTTAATTTATTCCTGTTGTATTTAACATATGTGACAAACATTCGATTGTCACAAATACTAACTAATCTTAAATCTGCATAATAATTCAGTAATAAGTAACTTCGAAACATTATACTTTCATGCGAATAGAATAGGCATAACGATGCGTGACGTCTTCATCTTCGTCATCGTAAAATATTAGTGTACCAAGATTACGTCACGTAATATCAACTCCATATTGATATATTGATTGAAGCTCATCAAGAACTAGGTACATAAATATCATCACACCCATAATCCGCGAAGGGGTACGCAGAGTCAGAGGGACAGCAGGCCCCTTTAACCACATTCAGACAAAAATAAAACTAGACTGGATTAGATGGAAATTTATGAAAAAGTAGTAACAAGTGGCTAGCTCGTCGCCTACACAAACACGCACCCGAAGCCCGATATACCATTAGTTTTATAACATGCTAGGCAAGAAACACAGTTGGCACTTAGCACATTATTTTTAAGTCCCAAACCAACATGTTGTTTTTACGTGAATGAATAAGAAACATCCATACCTCCATCCATACAAACATTCGCGTTTAATATTATTAATATTATTATGTCTATCTTATGAGTGATCTTTTGGCATTTTTGTTAATAATTTGATAAAAAGGGTACGTCTTGTCCATAATTCTGATTAGATCAAATTAATGCAAACAGTTTTGGTATGAAGTGTGGTTTTATACAAGTTGAACGCAATAATGTTTATTATTTTTCCTTGTTGACTGCAATATGACTTATTAAATATTGTGAAATATTTACAAACACTACATACTTATGTATATTGAGAGCATAAACGTAATTATAGTTCATACATAAGTATAGCCTTGTAAACGAAATTTGACTTATAAGCACACATATGTTATTTTCTACAAATAAACATTGCTTTATTGGCAATATCTTTGAATTATTTCAATAGCACATATTACATAATGTTTGTCCATTCATCTACTGGTACATAAAACTCTTGTAATGAACATTGTCTTACCGATCAGTTAGAAGTCACTGTTTTATTTTTAGACCCGATTCGTATCGCCAGTGAGACATTTATCCAAGTGCCTGATCGTGTTTCAAGTTAAATGCCACAATTAGAAACTGTCAGTTGCTAACTGTGCGAAGGGACCAAATGATTAGTTTCCATTTTGTCTCATCCAAATATAACTACAGCCCCGACCAACCTTCAGGCCATCAAAAAGTGCTGCCAATTAACTAACGAAACGTCATTAACTATTACATTGTTGAATAACCGTGTCTTAATTGGAAGTACAAAGGCAAGGCGGCCTGTTCATCATGAAATATGTTATTCAATATTTCACATCAATGTCACTTTGTAAATTTGAAACCTCGTTACTGAAACAATGGTTCATAACATGTTTCAAAAGCTTGATCTATGGCAACTACAAAAAAGACATGCTATCTGTCTGCCTAATATATTTAGCCACGAGATATTTGAATTCTTATATTATTATCATTGATTACATTAATTCTTAAAAAATTAACAATAGCCAGTACTATATCCACAATTTTTTTTCAGTAGGCAGTTTTTTCTTCCATCTGTAAAATTTTGTCAACAGCATTTACGAGGTTTTCACTGCCAAACGTCGAAGTAGATTTCATATTCGACATATATTAGGTAGTAGTATTATATAATATAATATTCTATGTTGTATGTAGAAGTTGAAGAGGCGAGTGAGGTGTGTAAGGATCGTGCCATATGGCGTTCGGTTCTCTGCCTACCCCGCTAGGGAAGTGGCGTGAAGTTTAGTTAGTTAGTTTCTGATATCCGTAACACAAGTGCTTAAGCTACTTACCACGGAGTCAGATCAATGTATGTGATGTAGTCTGTTATTTATTTAATACTAGCTGTCCCGGCGAACTTCGTATCGCCCAGTAAATGAAAATTGACATTGATTTGTCGATTGACATTTAACATTGACAGATACGAATCCCACCGTTTTATATGAGAAAATACTTTTGCTTTTATTTTGTTTTATCGTCAATTTTTCAATGTTTTTAATAGTTATTCTGTTATTCTGGACGAAGACAAATCCAACAAATCGAAAACAACGTAAATCGGTTCAGCCGTTCTCGACTTATAAGTGGTGTAACAAACACGACTTTGTTTTATTTATATAGATTTATTATTATTACTATGTTAAAACTTTTTGGTTTTCGCAATGTTCTGTCAGACCAATAACAACTTGGATAATGTTGTTTCACTGAAAAGTAAAAAGAAAGGATAACGACTTTTTGATAATACATAAATAAATATCAGACAAAATCATTTACATTGATCTGATTCCGAGGTAAGTAGCTTAAGCACTTGTGTTACGGACATCAGAATCAACAGTGGTATTACAAATATATACTTAAATAAATATTGGATATTAACACCCAGACACAGAACAAACACAAGTATTCATCACACGAATGTTTGTCCTCGGTGGGGAACAAACCCACAACTCTTGACGCACGGGGTGGGGTCACTACCTATTGTGCCATCGAGCCAATCAAATATATAATTGTAAGTGATAATTTGGAAAATAACATGTACAAATACAAAATCTTAAGACTACCAAAGAAAATAAACGTTAAAGCAGGCAGCCTCGAAGTCTTTCATACATTAAATACAAGTGTTGGGATATAAAATTATAATAACAGAATACACCGGCTCGTTACCATGAAATTTAATACTTGTATTATAATGTTTGGCGTCGTAAACGTAAATCATAACAGTTTTAATTAAAACAATGGGTATGAATTCGTTGAACTCCGAGACGGGAGGAAAAATTCCGTAGCATCTCACTTAATATGCGTCTGAGATACATGGGCTAGGGTTGCTGCTCGTTAAACGTAGTATAGGTACTGTAGTTTGACAAGCTATGTGTCACGCCATGGCGGTGATAAAAGACATGGGAGAAGGGTAAAGTTATCATTGATATAATTTTTTAGCTCTTTTAAATGGAATGGAATTCGTCTCAATGAAATTAATAACACTTTCATAATTAAATACTAAATGAAATATAAAAAATATTAAAACAATTCCAATTTACTGCTAAATCAACTTCATTTAGTCTATATGAATAATCGGCACATCCAGCCAAGATACTTTAATTTAAATTCACTATAAGATCATTATTTACGATGGAAAATAAAATATTTTATTTTAACTTTATCACGTGTGGAAACCCTAACCTGGGGTAAATTACAGCAGTTGGTAAACCCTGCCGCCGAAGTGAACCTTAACGAATTATCGCGTTTTTCTGATTAACCCCTTTAATTTCCACTTTAATTAAGACATGCTGATTGCCACAGGGGCGCACGTGATGTGTTCCTCAATTGCTTGGTCCTTATTTGTTATGTAATATATTATTTACATTTGGAATCTCCTAATATATACTCGCGTTACAAAGTCTTAGCGTAAAAGCTAAAAGCGTTAGGTGTAAGTGGTATGTATATTATTGTCATTACCGCCGCCTAATTGAGAGTCCTTATTTATCTATATGTATGTATACTGTACATATTTATTTATAATCCAAATTAGTATATAACGTAATTTAAACAAAAAAATAATTATTTTATGACTTTTTATGTTTATTGTGCTCTAAGACATTGGATAACGTCAGAACACTAACAATATGATATAACTTTCCAACATATTTCTATTCAGATAACAGACAACACTGTTCTTGTTAGTGTACTAAGGTGCCCCTTTAATAGCAATTTATTAACATTGTTGGAATTCCGTGCTTTGGAAAACTAGTTTCAGTGTTAGACCTGCATACTTCCGCATGGTTACAGTTGAGCAAATCCATTAAATTACCTTGCTGAGGCCTTAAAACTCATAAACATGTTAATATCGTGGTAGTGACCACATGACTAGTAAAAGAGGTACATAAAAGCGCTATTTCGATGCCGAATGGTTGATGTGGTGGCTTTCATCAGCTACAATTAACGGTTAATATAATAAAATAAAGAAAATCAATGAATAAATAAACATCAGACAACACCACATACATTTTAAAGTTAGTAGCTTAAGCACTTGTGTTATGGATATCAGTACCAATGAAGGTACTACACACATGCAGATCCAGGACAGTTCATCAACATTTTTTATCCCTGGTGAGAGTCATTCCCCCCTCATTTAACGCGAAATATAATCTGAAAGTATGAGCATCATAAGGCCGCCTGCAAAGTAAACGTTAAAGTAAGCACCAATATACGTTACAAGATTTCCGCCATTGTCCGAACAACTAACTAAAACTTGGCGAAACAACAAACAACCACGAATCACCTTCACCATTAACAACTTCAATCCATCATGTTCGAGCTATCGCGTGCCGGCGTCAGTCACCTGAGATCAGATTATGGACGTCGTGATATATCTTGTCATATACTCGGCGAAATAACGAGGGTTTGAGGGGGGCATGAAGTATCAAGTCAACGAACCCGACTCCCGGGTCTATGCGACGTTATTGGAATAAACAGGAGCTGCAAAAAACGAGATGTGTAGCGAAGCGCCTGTTGAAGGGAAATTAGGCGGCGAGAGGATTCCCGGATCGATTTCTGGAAGCGTCTTTTTCGCCCCATTTAGCCCGATCTTCACGGAATTGGTTAATTGAAGGAGTAAATGTACTGAGTGCGATAAGCCATTTAGGTGTATAACCACTTTGTATTTTGTTAAATTATGTAATCCTGCATTAAATAAAAATAGACGAGCACTGGCTTTTTAATATAACTGCAAACACAATTCCCTATTTGAACATAAGTATAAGTAAGTACATATGTTATACTAGCTCCTGCCCGCGATTCCGCCCTCTTCGATTTGGTCTATACTCGCAATAAAGACGATCTCGCTTCTCACGTGACCTATAAGTATTTTTAATTTTCCCTTATTAATATCTAAACTTTTTCTTGTAAATTTTATCATAATTAGTCTAGCGGCTCAGGCGCGAAAACGTCAGATATTTAGTTAGTTGGTTTCCCATTCATTTTAGTGTTCTAATTTAAATCATTAAAAGAAAATATGATACCAAACAAACACCGTTCTAAGTGGCACAAGTTTCGTTCGTTGTTCGATGTCAGTTTCCTGTCAAACTCAACCTCCAGCAAGCGCTCGCGACGTTCCCGGGATAATTGCCTTGACGACGGGGCAAGGACGCACCTCAATGCCGAACACCATAATAGGACGCGAACAACATTTTATAACCACCTTACCGCATACTTTGAATGGCGATAAATGGATTTCCTCGTTCGCAACAAGAACGTTACGACATAACTTGGATATGTTAAAAATGTTCAGAATAGCACACCAATTCTCTAGCTCTACATTACACTTATTCTACTAAGAAGCTTGATAAAAAATTCCATAACTTGAGCACAAAAGTATACACATGGTCTTTTAGTTAACATTTGCTGTTTTTTTTTCTATAGGAATCGAACCGCAGCCATTTATTTTCATCATTAGACCAGACGATGTAAAAAAAACCACACACAGTTTTATAAAAATGTTTTTAACTGTCGATTTTCTTTTCTCGATAAATTTTCCTAACTTATTTACGGGTAAGTCAAGGCCATTTGTTTAATCAGTCAAGACCGAATTTTCATCAAAACGTTTATTTTCCTATTAATATATGAATAAAAAATAGCAAGTCACTTTTTAATAATTTAGGCATTCGCCTCATTACGCCACAGCTTAATAGGCATGTTGCTAACCTTTTCATAAAAGAAGGCTTCATGAAACATTCGGCAGTATTAACACTTGGCTTAATTTTCTTGTTTTCCAGAATAATTGCCTTGACGAGGCACAAAGGGTACGATAGTACACTAACTACAAACCGATAAACTTACGTAATAGAGCGTATTAAGTAATAACAATGTCTTCCAAGTTCGTTAAGCAGCTTACCGCATTATATACTTTGAATAATGATAAGTGGATTTCCTCATCGGCTTGAAAAATACTTAGAACTTGCTTGACTTGACGGTCTTACTTTACCACTTTAATAACTTAATCCTTATAATGTATATCAATAGCATTATGTTAGTCATACATATTACATTTTAGGCGAAAATGTAAATTTATGTAAACGTGATGTTTAGTTAGTTTACGATATGTTTGTAGGCGACGAGCTAGCCACTTGTCATTACTTTTTCACAGTTTTCCATCAAACCTAGCCAGTTTTATTTTTTGGTTGAATGTGGTTAAGGGGACTAGCTGCCCCTTTGACTCCGCCTACCCCCTCGGAGATTGTGGGCGTGATGATGATATGTATGTACGATAATGTCCATTGGAAAGAATACATAAATCAAGTTTGATTTATTGCTTTTTTTCTACAAGTCATTGCTTTAGCACCGTACAAAAGGCATATTTACGACACATCCATACATTAGTGCGACTAAATAGAACTATTTTTAGATAACAACATCGCAATCTGAAGGCGGAAATAACATCAAATTAGTTGATGCCCTCCTCAAAATGACCGTTGTGCCATGGCCGTGACAATCTAAAGAGTAACATATCCTATACTTTACCTATATAAAAATGTCTTTAAGTAGTTACATTTCTCGTTAAAACACTTTGAAGTACACCCTAAGAAACGGTGGTTAAGCGAGTCATGAATTACACATCTTTAACCGACTTTTAAAAGAAGGATAGCCGTTTTTTCGACTGTATTTATTAATTTTATTACGGAGTTGTATTTAAATTCGAATTAATGGGCCGTTACAAAATGTTTTAGTTTAGCTTGTAATAGGTTTTTTCCTTTGATGTGGATGGATAGTAAAATTCAATGATGGAATCTTATAATGTAACTCCTGCTCTGTTCTCTGCTTTAAAAGCTATTTTGAAGTAATTTTTACAAATGTATAACGAATATATTGCAAAATCATAAAAAAAAAAACATAAAAAAATCATAAAAAACAAAAAAAAACTTACAGGAAACCATGAAGAAAACTTAAAAAATAACTTGAGTTAACAGTGCGTTTCAGACGATCAGCTCCTGAAAAGAAACAAAATGAAAGAAAATAAATAAAAGTGCATAAACAAAAATAAAACTTAAAACATAAAACCGTTCGACAAATAATTTGTTTTTAAGTCACTTGCACGTTTCAAAAACACATTCATATGGACGATAACAAAAATGCAGTGACGCAAAAAAAACTTTGCCAATTCGCACTTTTAAGAGAAGATTAATTTACTTTCATAATATCTAAGAAATGATCAACTGCATAACATACAGCTATAAAGGAGACACACGATAATTGAAAAACATAATAATATATCAAGTATCTTCATATATTTGCATGAAAATTTTGCCCTAATATACAGGGGTAGATAAATCAGGGCGCACGCAACACACGATCCCTCAGCGTCAACACACCCGCCGACATTTGTTTACGCCACGCGATGTTGCGCGCGACCGCAGCTGACAAAACGGACCGTTTTCCTCGAGCTATATATAAAATCCTTTTATCTGAGTGTGCGTCTAACGGATGCCGGCGGCGCATGAGAAAAAAAGAAAATGCACCCTGCGGCTGACACCATGTGCAGCGCAATGCTTCTACAGTGTAGAGACGAGTGCAGTAAACCGATAAGCTAGCCATATCGCCACCCGGGCCCCGGATAGTGTCAGTCAAATTCTTAATGGCACTGAAACTTAGTCCCAGTCCTACAGTACCAACCTTGATTTTGAAAGACTTTTTAGATATACACTATATCAATATTCAGATAAACAATTACAGTGCAATAAAATACAATCTGACTGATATTAAAACTGCACTGTCTATTTTTTTGTAAAGCAATTCCGAGACACATTCAATATAAGTCGTTCTATAAATAATTTTTCGCTTGTGTATTTTTTTTTTGTGTTTTAATGTTCTCTCTGCCTTCCCCGCTAGGGAAGTGGCGAGAAGTTTAGTTAGTTAGTTTAAAATTTATTTGGCCTTTAAAAAAAACAGAATAAACCCTGATAAATCATTAAAACCCCAAAACAAGTTACAAACAGAACTATTTCTCGTTGTAAAAAGTTATTTTTTCGACCCCATCTTCATCATCAGTTTGTCCCATTCATTCAACTCAAAATGGCAAAGTTAAGGCTTTATTCACTAAACTATTAGTATTGAATTAAAACTTGAGTGAAGTTATCGGAATATTAGTCATATTGGGTGAGTAAATTAATTATTTATATTTTAAGCTAAAGTTCTAAGAAAAACACAAAATTATCACAGCATTGTCGCATGACGTATTGTTATGTTTTATTTTTAGTTATAATTATAGTAATAACAGGTTGGTAGGTCCAATTGTACAATATTTAGTTATTCAACTCAATCCTTACCGGATTGTTTATTATTAGCCATATAGGTACCTAAATAAATACTAAACAACGTTTTAAGATCCAAGCAAACATTCCTCACTGCTTATCAACAAAGTTTGGACACTTGCTCACTAGCTTAACAGAAGGATTTTATTTTTAAAATAAGTTCGTTATTTTCATCAATTTAATAATAAGTACAAACGAGCAAAAAACGGTTGATTATATTAGAGATAAGCCGGGATACACATATCTACCATCCTTTTTATACACGGCTAATGTTTCTCGAACATTGAAGTTTTACTTTATAAACAGTGGTAATGATGTTTAAATAAAAAAAAATCTACCCCAAGGTAAAAATATTTGTTTATACGGTTATATTTATTGCGTTTTTATATTTTAATTCTAACACTTCGTTTCTCAAAACATTTCAACAACACATGTTTTGCTTAAACGAACTTATCATGATACATTAGCGCACAATCATGTTCTATATCCATCTAGTCAAACAATGATAGGTCCAGACCCTGGAGAACAGGATTAGTTTCCGTTCACATCCATTCCGCCCACATGTCATCAATCCAGGAGCCTGGACAGATGTATGTGTATTTTTGTAATGGAGTACATACAATACACCGCCATTTGGACGCAAACTACTTTTTTTATTTAGAGACGGCTGTTGCGTGTTGTCCGAGTGGACAATGTTCGTTTTGTTTGTTGACACACATTTCTTGCTCAAACTACATTAATAAACAAGGGTCTATGAAGAGGGTAGTTTGCCGGATCGCCTGGTTGATATATTTTGATATGTTTAACAGACTTTAGCCTACATCATTTGTGTCATTATGTTAAAAAAGTGCTATTATGCAATATAGATACAAATTTGTTAAAATACTTCTTCTTATCGCGTTCAACTTGTCACGGACAACTCGCTTTATACTCAATGGCGTATTGTTCCCATTACTAGAGAAAAGTATTCACGGAATCCATGAAACAAAACTAAAACACCTAATAACCCTTTGTTTTATTGAATAATACGCGACATGAGCAAAGATAAACCTCAAAAAATTTGGTGTCTATTAAAACGAAAACAATAGCAATAAACAAATGCTAACCAACATATAAAATGGGATTTTGAACACGTTACGTAAATTAACCTCTATCAGAGTTTTTAAATCATTAATTAAGTCTGTTGGTCAGAAGACGTTGTAAATCCACAAAAGGTTAACGTGGGAGCATAAACATGGAATATTACTCTTTGTTTTTCATTAATTACGCGGGAGAGAAATACTAAACAAGATATAGCATCATTAAAGGTGCACAAATTAGAATAGGTATTACTCATAAACAAAAGCATTCAAGTTTTAGATTATAAAGATTGATACAAATTACCATGTATGGTTAAAATTAAAGTTACGGTATTTAATAAATAAATAAATAAATATCCGACTACATCACATACATTGATCTGACTCCGAGGTAAGTAGCTTAAGCACTTGTGTTACGGATGTCAGAATCAACAGTGGTATTACAAATGTATACTTAAATATTGGATATTAACACCCAGACACAGAACAAACACAAGTATTCATCATACGAATGTTTGTCCTGGGTGGGAATCGAACCCACAACTCTTGGCGCATAGGGCAGGGTCACTACCGAATGCGCCATCGAGCCAGTCAAATCATATTTATAAACTATATATAAATAGTAATCTTATTATTTATTTGATAAAATGGAATTTGCCTGTGTCATATTATACGCATTTATTCGTATTAAATGGTCAATGTTTACCAATATATTAATAACCTTACGTAGAGGGTAAATGTCACAAAATATTAACATCCCAAAATAGCTCGCGAATATTAAACGTGGGTCGTGTGAACACGTCCGATTTTCCTTATTTTGACAAATATCAAGGCGCTAACATATCATCGGGGCTGTTAGTTTTAGAAGGATCCTGTGGAGGGTACGGGAATACGGAACGGGACGGTCAGTATATAAACACTTTTTATATTTAATGACGGCACTTTGTGTTTCAGAGTGTACATAATATGTATTATTTAAGTTCTCACAAATATATGTAAGACCACTGTCTTACTTAAAAAAGTTTTGCCAATATTTACCTACTTCAAAATATGACGTATAAGTATTAGAAATGCGGAATAATGATTTATGCTATTCAGACATAAAACTTCACCAAACATTTGTAAATAGTTCAAATAGTATGCCATTTGATACTAGTCTAATGTACAGAATACTTTCAGTTTTTCGAATACAACTGTGTTTATAGTAACGGTTTTTAAATAAACAAGATTATATATGCACGCCAAATGAAAAATGCTAAAGTATTTCTGAGCGGCATGCCTCGATGGTTCTGGCATGACTCACTAACTCGTTTATGACTTAATCGGGTTTGAGTTTACCTTATTCTTTACTCAGATAGGTATTTGTCAGTACTGATTAATGTTTAGATATAGGTAAGCTCATTATAAAAATATCAAGATCTATTGTGTCAGTCAAAAGCCAAGTAAATCTTAATTAGCACGGTATGGCGATTATTAATATGGCATCATCATAACTTTAGAGCTGTCAAAACAAAAATAATATTAAATGATTCAACAAATCCTGTATTCAGCGTATTGGTCCTGACGTAACTACAGAAGACGCCATTCTGTTAGAGTCAGAACAAATAATTCAACAGAAGTATTGTTAATTTATAGTATCTTTCTAAATACGGCAACGCATACATGCATTATAACCTTTTTATTCTAAAACGATAAATATTTTAAGGTTAATGAGTCAATTATTCAATTCTTTTCATTAGTAAAACACAAATAAGTAACGTCACTTTACCTACTTGGAACAATAAAGTAGCACAGGCTTGATAACATTATATTTTAAATTACAAAATAAATAATTAAAGAGTCAAGTTTATCAATAATACTTAGAAGTCGGTTAAAAATGGTCACAGTTTTATATAAATACTTGCTGTGCCAGCGGTGTCACCCGCGTTTATGGTTAATATTATAAAGACTATTTCCGTCATACATGATTTCTATGTAACTTTAACCATTAAGGCTGCACACGCGACGGAAGCTTAAAAAATGGAGTAACTTCTCCCGTTTTCTCAACATTTCCCTTCACTACTCTGCTCCTATTAATTGTAGCGTGATGAAAAGTATACTATAACCTGC
The DNA here is from genome assembly GCA_951394215.1 of Glyphodes perspectalis. Lineage (NCBI taxonomy): Eukaryota > Metazoa > Arthropoda > Insecta > Lepidoptera > Crambidae > Glyphodes > Glyphodes perspectalis. Next base: position 11,518,365 of record OX596215.1, read on the forward strand.
CCAGGAGTATGAAGAATAATTGTACCAAGTTTCGTTAAAATCCGTCGAGTAGTTTTTGTTTCTATAAGGAACATACAGACAGACAGACAGACAGACAAAAATTTTACTGATTGCATTTTTGGCATCAGTATCGATCACTAATCACCCCCTGATAGTTATTTTGAAAATATATTTCATGTACAGAATTGACCTCTACAGATTTATTATAAGTATAGATTAATAACGAGTATACGTACATGTTCACGAAATGTAAATATACTATTACTTAAAGCTAATCCTAATAAAGTTATGTGGTTATGATAATGAATATTATGTCCAAAATTATCAATGCATTAGTTGTTACAGGCAAGTATCTACAACAATATGTGTCGACTTGTGGTGACCAAAAACATTACTCATTCTTTGTAAAGTGTAGATTACAACACTCTAGTGTTACGGACCTACATTAGTCACTGTTAAATCCTAGTTACCTCTAACAAACCTATACCAGTAAATGTTACATTTGTGATAATGTTATTTTGCGCTATCTTATCATGGAGTTTCCGTTTCACTTTGTCATACGAAATATAGCTCAGCTTCAATATTACTAACGAAAAGTCCAACCATGTCTGAAAATTATTCATCCAATTTAGACATAAAACTGTAATTCAGTCCAGGAAAAAAACATGACTAGGATAATCTAGTGAGAGGAATAGTCTAATGCCTGAGATTTGTTTTATACGGCTTTAATTAGCGACCCAAAGAGGTTAACCTTAAGCTAAAGGACACATATCCTATTGTATTGTATAAATATAAATCTACGATAGTATTCAATGATTTTTTTTATTCGTCACAAAAATTCTGTAATATTCTGTTCTTTAATAAATGCGATCAATTCTAATTGGTAAAGTAACTAAACACCTATAAGCGTTCAATGAGTTGCCCGATGACGTAAATAAATCCGCAAAGAGTTCTCTAACTAACGGAAGAATGGTTGAATGAGCCACATTATGCACGCCGGGACACAAAGCGGCGACAGACAGATGCTCCTGGATCCTTTGATCACAGGACGCGACTCCCCTTTGACATCACATAACATTCATCTTTACGATACATTCGTTCACACCGAGAACTTTGGTGCTACCTTTTTTTAACACGTTCATTACCAGTACGATTTTCATGATGTCTACTAGGATGCCGCCTACATTTTACGGTGGACTCGCCAGGCGAGTCGCCGGCACTGCAATATAAATTGAATCGACTCGCCACGCGAGTTCACTGGCAATATGTAAGGGTAAATTCTTTGTTTTGTTATTTTTGCGGTCGTCATAGCGTACGTAACGTGTTTATCGCAATTAAAAAGTGTTTTACGACTATTCGGCGTACTTTAACTTGTAAAAATGGCAAAAAACTCTATGGATAAAATAAAAGGTAAGTATTTTTCGTAATTTAAGCAGTGGTAGTCAATCTTTTAAATAGTGGTTATTGTTAATATTATTGTTATATATATATATTTTGAACTTCTAATACTTGTTAATAGACAATTTTACCTTTAAATATTTTAATACGGGCTTTAAGTTTAGAAGATTGTTAAAATGAATTATGTTTGTTGTCAATACGACGAATATAATTGATAACAATTTAAAAAATTGCTTCGAAAAACGTTTTAAATCTACCGAATGATAACTAATTAACGTGCAATAATGATAAAGTCTTGAAGTGAAATAATATTTTTATTACTTTCGAAATTTGTTAAGAAGCCTGTTTTTTTAGTGCGGTTTGTGCCAGAAACGGAGCCTTACGACGACGATTTAACTCAGATGGAGGAGGAGAGACCTACAAAGCGACCATGTATAGAAGGTTGTTTATTTATATATAAACTTGTTTATTTTTTATAAAATAAATTTTAAAACAAAAAAACCTTTTTTATTTAGTCCAGTTTGTTGTATATTAGTTCCATTTCACAAGTATGTACTTTAAGGTTGAGGATCTATGTCAGTGAACTCGCCTAGCGAGTTCAAGGCATTGCAGAATAGTTTTTTTCCTTTCAAATATAAACGGGATCTCTCCACCCGGCCCACCACGTAAATCTTTAGATTAGTGTATATTTAGTCTATACTATAATTTTAAGCAGTAAATACGGATGCATTTTGGAAATATTAGCAAAAAACACTGAACTCGCCAGGCGAGTCGTCGGCACTGGAATAAGATTTACGTGAACTCTCCGGGCGAGTCGGTGGCACTGAACGTGTTAAACCATATTCAACGGTTCGCTGTCTTGCCGGCTAAAGTAAATAACAATATTGACTTGAAAGCTGTCTCAGTTCATATTAATTTTAAGCTGAACTCACGTCGCAGTACAATTTCGAGAATCAGAGTATGAGAGAGACTCATTCATAAGCCAACTTGTTCGTCCTTAATGTATTTAAAAAAATACATACACATGCTTTAAAAATAATACCATTATATGGTACCTACCCGAAAGAATAAAAAAATACTAAATAATTTCAACTATATTCCTAGGCACCTATAACTACAGACAATTCGATCTAACTTAACAGAGAATGTTAGCTGAGTAAAGGAAACTAATGCAAAAATCCGAATTACAAAAACCCATTTGAATCCATTTGCGTGAAGTAATCTCATTGAAAGTTGCCAGGCCATTAAATAATTCGTTCGGTTCTCGATTACAACAAATCGTCCGGTGTAAATGAGGTGGGATGAATAAACAAATGCGTGAGAACGCTCAATATAGAACCGGTCGGTTCCGGTTTAGAGCCCAGCCTACCGGCAAACCATTCTACCGGTAAATACGCATTAATACGTGCAGATTGTTGCATACGACCGGTATTAGGATGTTATTAAAAAGTAAGGTCGCTGACACTTGTGACGCATAAAAACCTCGGCGTTTTTGCTACAGCTCCGGCAGAGGATTTATTGGAGATGACTGGTCAGTGTTTAACGGCTGTATAAAGCAACAGCAACATTGATTTTATCATAGTTTAAAAGATAATGGATTGTTACTTATGAGCCGCTATACTGGCAACTAGAAATTATGTACATAAAATTTAGACAGTTTAAAGTGTTACCGTATACCGCACATATTATTATTATTTTCTTACATTAACATTGGAATTTAAATACAGATGTCAATCATATGGTTGAAACAAAACATTTATTTATAAAGATAAATAAGTAGGTATAAAATTATTGTCATATTAATAGCATAGTAGAAGTTACTAAATTGCTGTAAATCGCTTAACCGGCCTAACGGCGTTAGCGATCTAACTCAATTGATCACGCACGTATACCTAGTGACGACAAAAAACAATAATAACAGTAGCCACTACCAATAGTGTCTGATTAAATGTCTATTAAAAACTTTCCCCAGATAGACTTAAATATATCATTAAGCAATAGTAAAAAAGAATGCACAGTCTCGTAACGCGTAGACGAATTAGCTAACGGATGCCGATGTCTCTGTGTGGAAATATTAAAGAATTATTATAAAAATGTATCATCTCTCCGCTTTCGAGCGGCGAGTAAAATCGTGAGAGACATAAAACAATAACTGCTCTGCGACTGCGGAGATATATCGAGATGTTTCGCAACCAACCACGTGGGTGCGCTGGCTTGTGACAATTAAGCGTGATGCAACTACGACAAACATGATTTTCAACAAAACAATCGGCATCAAATTATGCGGGCTGCTCAAATTACGCAACAACTTAGGTATACTCTTGAGGCGGATATGAAACCTTGCAGATTGTTATTTACGAAAATGAGTATACTACACCAATAGATTCAGACAAACAGATAACTTTTAACACTTGATGCTGCGATATCTCAAGTAAAGTACTTTTCAGAGGGTAAGCTTTTAATAAACAAACAATAATTCTATTGGTAAAAAAAAGAGAACATTTATGTTAAAATCAATTTTCTCTCTCTTTCCCTCTCTCATTGTGATATTCCTCAATTCTGAAGATCCACTGTCGCACAGAATACCTAACTGATTAAAGTAGTTTACCCTTCTCCATGTCAAATACTATGACATATCTAAAACTCACATTTTATTTGCCAGTCAGTCAGAAATATTTTTTTTATCTTTCATTTTTTTTTCACAAATTATAAACGATATGTATCCATTTCTAGAACTAGCAAAAGGTTACTTAACGTTCTTAGGTAAACATTTGGAAACATAATAGAGTAAACTGTCTAATTACAAAATGATTACCAAACATGTTAAGTTAGATTAGGAAACATACTCGTGTTCACCAAACTACCGCTATCTCGTAATGACTTTGATCATTAAGTTTGTCGTTTAGTAATTTTTTAAACTCAAATGTTTTAAGCAAGTCCGATCCATCTTGCAATGGATAATTTAAAATTATTTTACTTTTAGTAGCATTCCGATTTATAGAAATAGTAGGTAGGTAGTGTATACAAACTGTTTATAATACTTACAAAGAATAATAAACATACTTTTCACTTAAAATTTATTCCCCCGAAATTCCTCTTCGAGAGCTACAATATCTTTTGAATCATTTATATTAAAAGGGTGACTTAGGTCTTCATGTTTTATTTGTTTGTGAAAAGGTACGAGTCTAAAAGTTTTTAACAATTTACAGAATGAGATCCCATTAACATAGCAGACCTTCAATATTCTAGTCCTCAAGAATTTATGTTACATGCGAACTACATACAAAGATGTGCCAGTTAATTAACTTAAATAAACGAACGGAACCAATTTCGGTCAGTGCTATCGAACTGTTAAAAATGTTATTTGAAAATTAAGCATCACAAGAAAATGTAAACAGTCTAACGAGCACCCACTAATTTTGCTCGTACTCCCTTCACTATAAATCTAAGTGATAAACAATTTTATCGCGCAGACCAGACTTTATTGTCCTTTTCGTATATTATGATGGATAAGTGTGGTGTAAGGAATAGTGTAAGGAATAGTGCATCGGATTACTTGTTACGGGTCCATTAAATGGGTACCCTTCGTGCCTATATAAAGATTATTAACATACATAACATCACGCCCATAATCCCCGAAGGGGTAGGCAGAGTCAAAGGAGCAGCAGGCCCCTCTAACCACATTCAGCCAAAAATAAAACTGGGGTTAGATCGAAAGTTGTGAAAAAGTAGTGACAAATGGCTAGCGTGTAGGCCACTCAATCACATACCCATAACCCCATATACCATTAGTCGCCTTTTACGACATGCTAGGCAAGAAACACAGTTGGCAAATTATTTATTAAGTCCCAGACCAACATCGAACAATATCACTTCATCATCTTCCTAGCGTTATGACCCGTGCTTAGACGGGGTCCGCTTAGACCATGATCCAGGATTTAGCGAGTCTGGTAATTACATTGAAGCGACTGCCGATCTGACCTTCATAACCCTAAGATAGGGGAACCAGACAATTTTTGGATCATGGTTACAAATTCTAAGTTGTTTGAATTTGCAGGTTTCATCACGATGTTTTCCCTCACCGTCGAGCTAGTGGTATAAATATGTACATAGATTTTTTTAAATCTAGAGGTACATGCCCGGGTTTGCACCCGCACTCCTCGGTTAAGAGGCGCGTGTCCTTACCATTGAGCTACCACCGCTCTCGCACAATATCACTTACAATTAATAAATCGTATAAGCTGTCAAAGTGTCTATATGCTGTATTGAACATATAATCGGTGTTTGACTAAACATATCGTCCTACATTTTATTATCAAATCTCAAATTTGTACGGCAGGACCAATACTCAAGAATTCTGTTGATAAATGGACTAATTGAACAATTACCGCCCTCTGGGTGATATCAGATTGTAAGCCTGATGATCTCTAATCGCACTCTAAGCTACTGGATATCCTGGTTTAGACAAGTTAGTTGTTACAGTTATATTTGCTTTCATTACAGTATAGGTCCATATTAAGATAACGCTTTAGTATCAATTTGAAACACTCGGAAGAAAAACATCTTGATTATAAAATGTGTGTATTGAAATATAATTGCCGTTTATCTAAAATAGTGTATCGTTTTATGAACTGATGTCGGATATTCCATTTTAGCGTCATTATTTTTATGTGCCAGGTAGGTTTTTTTAGTTAAAGTTAATATTTTTTCGGAATTAGGTATATTCAGAAAATAAAACAATTAATGCCCGTAATTCGACTAGCTAATAAAACCTCATAATCTTAAAGTCGCAACGTTAAATCTAAATGTCGACTTCTCAAGCCATTATTTCTAAAGTTACTCAACGTAACCGTTCCAAGAATTTATAAATCGTGTCTAACGAGCATATCCCCGACTTCCTGCGTAAAGTCGTAAAGTTGTGACGAATCTGTTTGATTTTCGACACCCAACCGGTAGTGGATATATTGAGAAACAACTTATGGGCGTAGCACTAACAGGACACAATAGCTAGGTTATACAAATATACCAAAGCACTAATGTAGTTCGTCCTACGAAGTAACATTGTACCGCTCAATTGCTTTCTGATGTCACAAAAGGAAGAGAACGTGATTTACTAAATAATACGTATATGCGCAGCTTAAAATAGAGTTACATTTAACGCTTGGATGTGTCCTTGCCAACAGAGGATAATTGTATATACCTACGTGTATATAAATGACCCATGCATCATCTCATATGTTCATATAAGCGTTGTAGAGGCTAAAAATATCCTGCAATACATGCACACCAGGATATTTCGTATTTCTGTGGGTGTCGTCATGGAATTGACAATTTACAGTCCGCAACTAAAATAGCGGTTTAACGAATAATCCTTTTAATAAATGAATCATTTTGGCGATTATTAATAATTATTATGCTATTCGGCATTATAATTAAAACAATAACTTTCTCAAAAGGATATAAATAGCGGTTGGATAATTTCATTTCGATAAACAGGCAGCTTTTCTGTTATTAGAATTAGACTTCCAAAATCAAAGTGTCAAATGAGCTGTTAAATTATTTTGTGACATTACAAAAGAATATTTATAAATTCTACACAAACTAAGTAAAACACTTTAATCCAGATGAAACGAGGCGTAAACAAGACCTACGAGGATAACTTACATTCCTGTTATTTCTGCTTTCACAAAGGCCCTATCGTTCCTACACAAAACCCTAAGGTTCGAAACAGAAACACGTGTAACCCAAGTAAGTCGCAGGAAAATCACGTTCCATTCCAATTGGAACGACGCAGTCATTCAATTAGACTTTTATCAATTTGAAGTTACACGAAGCGGCGTGAAAACATTTTCGCGAAGAGTTATTAGCGTTCGCAATCTATTGATTGCCAAGTTGTCACTTAATAAAACGTTATCGAGGAATTGTAACGCAATCAAGAGGACTCAAAATCGAAAGTAATTTACACGTGGATCCTCTAATGAACTCTTATTAAACAATCTTGCTATCGTTTTGAATCACTTTTACTTGTATTTCTGTGTACACGTGTGTTAGTCAGTAGATAATATGACTGTATTAACAAGGCAATTGCGAATACCTATTGCTGTAGAAGGGGGATTACTTAACATATGTCGGTAAATAACTCCCCTTTAACATTCATAGCATATTGCACAAATGTCCCTTTGTACTAAAGTTCTTTTTAATCTTTTAATATCAAACAGTGCAACGTATTTTATTGAATTTAGCTCTAACTTGTACAAATTAAAACTCTCATTTAAGGTGCAAAGAATATATATATGTTTTTATTAATTTAGCCCTACTACATACTTTAAATCGTCACGCCCGCAATTCGCAAAGGGGTAGGCACAGTCTAAGGAGTAATAAAATCCTTAAACCGCATTTAGACAAGTAATAAAGTTGAGATAATCACTTATTTAGTAAACATTTAGTATGAAATGGAAATGGGCGTGAAGTTATTTTAGTTTTTAGGTTAAGTATCAAGCCTTCTACTGTAAATGTCGACTTATCCATAATGAAATAGAACAAGAAAACAATAGATTAAACTTGAGTTGATTAGAAGTTCGTATTCAATCTAATATCCATTGCCATTTGTATGAGCCTTCCGAATGTCCCAGTGGTACAGCCGATTGTTTCGGAAACATGTCACGGACGGACACGGAACTGCGCGTCAAGCGACAAGGCCGCGGTAACTGGATCCCGGCGACAAGCTGTGTTGCGGCGACGCCACCTATGCCCTATCAAGTTTCACGAGTCTCGTATTATGTACTTGAATTATAAACCTGCTGGAGGCCCTAGAGATGAATAACTAGGACTCTTGTTTCCAACATGTGTAAAAAAATTAAGAAGATGACAATCGCGTAGCACTGAACTGAAACTGAACTGTTCAAGTTTTAACGAGTACCATAAGTTAGTACCAACAAGTAATTCATCAATTTATCTATCAGATATAATCACAAAATCATCATCATCATCAGACATCGAAGCCTTATATATTTTCCTCTAAGTAGTCCATATACATATTTTAATATATAATATTCATATATTTATCTCTCAATTATAAACAACAATGGTTAGTTAGTTTAAATTATGGTAACATTTGAAAAGTTATGTTTGACATGATCCTTACATGGCGGGTTAAAGAATCACGCCGAACTTTCTGTAACTCTCTAGATACGATTGCTTCTTTATATCTTATGTAACAGGGACGGAAGCCCAGGTACGCCCGCACAATGCGCAATTTACGGCGTTCGGTGCGAGAGGTCGCTTTTTCATAAACGTATGATCATGTTCAGAGGCGGATGTTTGCTCTTTGAGGCATTCGCACTGGTTTACAAAGTAGATCGGGTTACGTAATCGCATACGATGCACGTATACATCGCACAGGTAAGTTTATGACAGTTGGTACCACTATTCTTGGGGTAGTTATTGTTATCTATAGATTCATGTACTGTCATCATAACTGACGGCATTCATTAAGTTAGACGGTTTAGTAATTACTGAAACTTATCTGCAGACGATTCTATTAATAATTATTTTATTTAAATGTCAATTAGGTCAAATTGAATCATTCGTTATCGCGTGTAGGGCTTTTTAAAGACTACGCATTGTAGCAGTATTAAAGTACAATTTATTGAATGGACGAATGGTGATCAGTTCTTAACGGCATCTAAAATGTTCAACTTTATAGAAAAAAATAAACAACGGCAAAAGCAATTGTCTTATTCAGGGCGTTTGCAAGAAGTTATATTTGGGGTTTAACTTATTTTGACGTAAATTAACATATAATTAGGTACATTGACTGATGTCAATTATAATATAATGTTTATGTTTTAAGACCTGAACTAGGTATATCTTCATGAGACTGCCCATTTCAAAAGATGGCAAATTGTTTTTACATTTGTCACTATTGTGTGATAGTTGACAAGTTAACTTCTCGGTTCGTTCACATGATACTGGTAGCACAATTTAAAATATCAACGAACAAATTAACAAAATTCGGCGCAAGCGCCGCCCGCTGCTAACTGCCGGCCGTTAACGTAACTGTTACTCTGAACGTGTTTATTGCGAATATTGGGTCGCATTCGCAATTCGCATATCGACGTATTTGTGTAATATATTTACTACTTACAATTAAATTCTAAACTCTGTCTGACAACGAACGAACTGTCTAAACTAGTAGGTTAATAATTATGAAGATATGCGCAGGAATTCCTTACATTCAAAGAGGATAACGAATTCACAGATGGTTCAAGGGCGTTGAAAAACAAATGCAAGTAAAATTAAGTAATATACACACATACATGTCACATCATGCGTCAAACATGGAAATTAATTACTATTGTTCGTTCTCGTCTTCGCTATTTTAAGATATATTGTTCCATATGGTTGGTGGTCCTGGGCCTTCCGCGGCTCCTACATCCTATATGGAAGGATGTAGGAGCCGCGGAAGGCCCAGGCTCACCTACCACGACCAGATTGGTCGTGTATTAAAAGAAGGTGATGTTAGGAGTCATAAAAATCGTAGAGCTTGTATGAAAAGGATTATGAATGTTGGAGAAGCGAGTGAGGTGTGTAAGGATCGTGCCATATGGCGTTCGGTTCTCTCTGCCTACCCCGCTAGGGAAGTGGCGTGAAGTTTGTTAGTAAGTTAGTTATTGTTCCATATTAGGTTGTTTATTAACTACTATGAACTATCCTACTTCCTGTTTAACGTAGTCAATGTTTTATTACGTATATAGCAGTATTATGAACAGTTGGTTTACCTATTACTAAATAAGTAAATATTAAGGTCTTGTCACGATTTATTCCTGTACGTAGGAGGACCCGTCTTAGTTTTATCTTGATTATTTTAGAATAAATAAAAACAAAGAACCCCACTGTTCGTGATTTAATCTTGTATAAGTCGACGGATAGATTGAGAAACCCACTAATCTTGACTTAAATTAACACAGATTTCTTATCCTAACAAAATAAAAGTACATAAATACAGATCTTCTTCAGAAGCATGATTCATGATTCTTATACTGGTAGATAAGTCTGTATAAATTAAATAAGTAAGTAATAACGTATCACTTTGTTTTCATTTTTACGTCTGTAAATCATTCTTCCGATTATGACGAGTTGTTCCGCGAAGATTGTTAATAAACTTTTATCTTAATGAGGGACTTCAAAACATGTCGAGAAAGTTAAAAATAAAATTGAAACCAAAACACTATAAACCCTATAAATTATCCATCGTCTTAAATGCAATAACAATGATTAAATGCAACGGTCAAGACTAACGAAAGTATTCAAATAACTTAAACTTGTCCCACCTCCTCGCGCAAGCTACGACCATAACGCGCTAGACTGACTATTCGACCTTGCTATTTCGGCCTACGACTGGCCGAAGTATAGCTTTCGTTTAGAAGTACACCGACATACAATTTATGCTGATAACATATGTGAGGTTTTTTTCTTTTCTGTGTTAATAAAATTACATCAATCAAAACTTAACTTATATGCACTTAAAATTAGTTCTGCACGTACTTACACTAAGCAACTAATATTAAGTATTTTTATTTACCAATTTCAATAAAGTCTGTCTACCCCGCTAGGGCATTAGCATGAGTTAGTTAGTTTCTATAAAAGGAAATCTCATAAACTTACAAGTAATGTGTCGGAGGATCCTTCAGAAAAACAAAATGACTCAGTTTATAAATTACGCAGTTAGACGCATCCTGTAAGTATTATTTTAGACAGTAAATTGTATTCTACTGTTATACAGTTTTAAAGTAATAATAGAATATCGTATAAAAGGGAAACGTTCAGGGTATTTATGGATTATTTAGTTAATATCATTGCAATATATATGTATGGATATGGCGCTTAATAATACATAATTTACTCAACCCTCAAAAAGTTACTTTATCTAATTTTGTATAACTACGGAAATTTTTAAGATACTATATTTCCATATAACATTTACAAAATAAATTTTTAAATTAATGTTAAGTACATTTAAAGATGACACGGAGGATAAAAAAAATCAAATTAATTACTCATGCAAAAACGCGGACAACGTACATTCATCTTGAACAACCAAAATTTGGCGAATAACACAAACACGAACATCTCTTAATACTTCGCAACATTTCTTGTGGCGACAAAAACCGATGACCAGGTTAACGGTCGCGCGACCAGTCCGGTCGCATGCCGGCTCCGAATCGAAATTATTACCGTGAACGTTTTTACAACGGCCACGCCGCTAAATTATAATGTTCTGTTTCGCAAACCGCTTACAAAAATAAGACGGTAACTACTTGAAAGGGCGTGTTTGTTTTCAAGCTCTTATTAGGGTATCACACAATTTTAATCATCCTTAAAGTCCTTCTGACGTTGTATGTACCTAATATTAATTAGAAGTCCAATATATCCGATCGACTCTGATTCAATTTAATCACATTTTACTTAGGTAACATTATTAAAGACTACCTTTTTTATTTGAATTCATAATTCAAACAAAAGCGTATAAAAAGCGAGTGTAAGAACAGACATTCGTATGATAACTACACCCAACTGTATGCAAAATATCAAATAATTCACGTTTATAGTACAATTCTAGGTGAATCTCATTGTTAGAATCGACATACGTTTTAAAAAGGAAAATACGAAGTTCTGTATGTATATAAAGTCGATTATGCAAACAATATGAATCAAGTGTGTGTTTCCCTTTAATATTGTCTAGGCTTAGCTAAATAGTACATACGGACGTCAATAGATGTTTGCATTTACAGTAATGTAATTACTGGTTGGTTGATGAAGTTTAATTAAAGAAAGCATAGTCTAGTCCAATAGTTTTTTTTTTAATATGATTAGATAGAATTTCCCTAGATAATCACCATATTAAAAAGAATATGTACCACCAAACACTTGTAATATGTATAATATAAAAATAATACACATTATTAATTGAACCCAACAGCGAGTTATTCATATAATAATAATATCCATCCTTATACATATATTACACAATTCTGTTATAAGATTTCCTTTGGAAGTGTTGCAAATCAATTCCTCCGTGGAGTTTCTTTACATGGAGAATTCAATACAAAAAACATCCAAGTTCTTAATTATGTATCCCCTTTCGCTGTAAGCCCGCTTATTATGTACAAAAAATCAAACGCGACACTATTAATCATTCATTACGCAAGGTACGTGACAACCAGTCCGTTCATATATAGACAACAATTTTATTAATATTGATAACGTACAAACAATCCCTTGTGGGTTTATCATAACTCTGACTCAACGGACCTTGTTGTAACAATGCAACGTCTGAATCCGAATACCTCTACCTGGGTAAATGCGATGAACGCCGTTTTCTTTAATTACGTCACATATTGTTCTGCAATATACTGTGGCTTTAAATTATACTTCGGGTCATATTAAAGCGACAAGTACTTATATACAACAATGACATGGGTATACTCTATTTATTCTCCTATTACTCATAGGTTTATTATTAATTATAAATATTACTGGTAAATCGTTTTCCTTATTTCCAAGAACACACTATTTGTACACAATCTTTACTTTGCTAAAAGGTTACCCAGCCAGGTGCAAGAAGAAGCTTTTAATTTTGAACTTTATTTTCAAGGATACAAGGTTATCGGTGCGGATGAATATTCAAACAAGGGTGCGCACGCGTCGGCGACCGTTACTTTTATGGTGAGTTGCAGCTGGCACAACACCTGCCGTAGGACAAATGCCAAGGAACTCACCGAGACCGTCTTAGCTTTGGGTTGATAACAAAGGATAATACAGAGTACTATTTACGGTGGGCTTATAAACATTTTATTAAAAAAATGCACCACAAACTCCGTCTTCGTCAAAATAAGGATAAAATAGGCCAGACGAAACCACGGGCGCCATGTAGGTACAGGGCCCAAATGAAGTCCCTTCATTACGCGAAATGACGTCTATAAAGGCATCCATACACGTCCGGGAATGCAAGGCTGTTGATCCCCGACATACGCCGCTATATTCCGATAAAGCTCGAAACGCCAGAATACTTAGAGCGACCTTGCCCCCCATTCATAGTCCACATTCCACGCGCAACACAGAACAATCTTCGAACGAAGCACTCAGCAAATTGAACCGACCTTTGAAAGCATGTATGTAATATTTATACGGGAACGTTGCCGTTTCATAATGGCCTATATGGACGACAGATTGCTATTGTACGGCAACGCCGGCTTTGCATGAATTACTACAGACATTTCAATTACCCAGACGCGTCGGGAAACGTGATGTTGAATTATTTGTGTAAACCAAACAGTTTAAACGTATCTGTTTTATTGAATTATACGTAAGCCAGAACATGATTTGCTAGGCCAGCTCTTATCCAACTATAGATCCACTACAGAGTTTATTTCCAGATAGATTATTCTCAATTTACCTGACTTGTGTAAAATACGCATTCCACGGACTAGTAAAAATAGAAGGACTCCACGCTGTCATACTATAGCGTGAAGCCACGTTTATACATGTGTGAGTGAGATACTTATGGATATCAGATATCTGTAATTTGGAGTACTTATTATGTCAATATGTGACGTAAGTTGCAAAGTTGGAGCACCTAAGAAGCTTCAATGTCTAGTTAGTGGCGTCCTTCTTTTTTTACTAGTCCGTGATTTCAGGATTATTTTTTTATTGAAAACTTTCTATTTCAAAGATATATAGGTAATTAATTCGTATACTCGTAGAAGCCAATTTAACAAGTTTTAGAACATAAATTTCCAAATACTTTAAATAACTACACTCTGGAACGCTGACAAGCGAAAGTCTGTATCTTCATTGATCCTCTATTTGTCCATTACCTACTCGAAGCGAATTCCTAATTCTCCAGTAGCTGGGATCCTCGTGCGGAGGAATAATCCCTTGCGGCTAAATCTGGGGTAGGTCGGCAAACACTTGGAGAGCCGGGACATTAGGGGATCCTTCGGGACGAGTTCGTTTGTTATATTGATGGATTTGCGGAACCTAGTAGCTTTTACTCGTATATTTGTTACGCTAACTTTCATTTACGTTCCTGATGATGTTTATCTTTCTTGTCCTTGTAATGACAGCAGTACAAGAGTAGATTAGGTCGGACTGGCCAGTCAGTATGGCAGTAATCCTAGCCACGACCAAATCTTCTCAAAACTTAAATATTTGTTTATTTTACAAGCTCGATGGCGATGACCCTGCCCCATGCGCCAGGAGTTGTGCGTTCAATCCCCACCCAGGACAAACATTGGTCTGATGAATACTTGTGTTTGTTCTGTGTCTGAGTGTTAATATCTAATATTTAAGTATATATTAGTAATACCACTGTTGTTTCTGATATCCGTAACACAAGTGCTTAAGCTACTTACTTCGAAGTCAGATCAATGTATGTGATGTCGTTGAATATTTATATTTATTTATATTTATATTTATTTTGATCATTTTATGCCCATTTGGATCCTGATTACGTCAATTAAGTCTTATCTTTAGTATTGACTGGATTTTCAAACCTTTATGGATTGCGAGATAAAAATATTTGGTTATTATTAAGCTAACCAACTAACTAACTAAACTTCACCCCCATTAACAAGCTTTATGAATAAATGCGTCCAAGGTATAAATTCAAATATAACCGCCAAATTATCTTCTCCCAGGAGTTGATTTTAAGCATCCTTGAAAATCGAAACTTTGTTTAGTGGAGCGAAGTTCCTGAGCCAAGCCCCAGTTGATTAAAACTTAACTAAGTAACGTTAGGCGGTGCAAACAGATGTTATCAATCCTTTGAGTTGGGAACGAGCATAGCAGGAGCTAACATTTATTGATTAATCAACACCCGACTCCTAGTTCTGAGATAAAGAAACAATTAAGAAATAACTCGTCATTAAGTAATCGTTTCGCCAAGGCATGAAATACACTATAGCAACAACAGGCACTCGAGCTCTATAAATTCATAGTAAGTAGATAAGCAGATTGTTATTCATTTAGTCGAACGTTTTTTAGTTAACAAAGAAGGTGTTGGACTGGTTTCTTCTACACTTTCATTATTAAATATCGACCTTGAGCAGTGTATTGCTATTATATATAGGTATATTCAGGAGTTTAGGAATTAAACTTAGTCAACATACATTAATCTTTTTTAGCGTTTATCTCAACTTGTTAATAACGACTTAATGTCCCACACATGGCGCATAACTAAAAAGCTCTGGCTATCAAAAGGGTTATCAAAATTCCTAGTTGCATAATCAGGCGTGATGACATTTTTCAATGCGTTAGAGGTTATTTTCTCGTTGTGGGTTATAGTTAGTCTAGACCTTGGGCCCACTCCCGTATGCGTGACAAGACAATCGATTTGTTCCATGCATTCCTTTACGCGAATTTAATTGTAACGGAAACTGCAACCAGAATATGATTTTTCCTGATATATTATTTATAAAAAGGTTTTTATATACGCGAATGTCCTAATATTTTCATGATAATTCTTATTATGAACCTATTTATTTATGTATATTGAACATATGTATTTAAAAAAAAATATTGGGTGGAACGCTAATTTTTTTTGGCACATTTACATAATCTCAAACTAGGCAATTATATATAAAGAACGTAGGTATATGATTATATTATTATATTTACATAATTGTCCGTGGTTTACTTATAAAACCTTACCTAGGGTAGAAATATGTATTTGGCAACAAATTTACAATATTACAGTCTGCACTTAACAGAAATAAAATATTGCATTGGGCACAATGCCTGCGAATTAGTCAACGCAATTCCAAATACTACGCGCAAACAAGAATCTTTACCAAGAAATGAGGAATGTCCCATTACATTTACGAGTACATACTCATGTCCATAAAATACATGATTTCGATAAATGCTTTTGTCTTAGTTCCAGAATCCCGCAAATCACGCGACAATGTGGGATATTTTGAGCTATAATTAATCACATAAGTTAGTCTAAGCAGTTGCTTAGACATCGGAATAGAAAATACTTAGTTGTAGTTACAACTATTATCTATTCCGATGTGATTGCGGCTCAAGAGATTAGTATCTGTACAGCAGACAGGCTTAGTAAAATGTAAGGAGAGTTAAGTACTCCTACCTGGGTTTATATGGGCGACTAGTATTAATTAACTTGCGGTAGTATGATAGCTGACCGTTGAATACAATATAAATTCAATGAAATCTTCAGGCTCCTACCAATTTCCTACTTCCAAAGCCATAGTGGCATAATTATAGCATATATTAATGTTGTACGATGGTTACTTGGTAATGGATTAACATATTTATTTAAATACTTTTGTCATATTTATTTAAATCATCCACATGTACATATGTTCATGTTTATTTCACAAACATATTGGCTAGCTGAATTCGATCCTCCCTTTGGCTTCGTGGCTAGGTCTCTCCCGCTCAACCCTTGTCAATTTGGTGCATCCAGATTTCTCCAGGAGTATTTCTCCTGTACAATGATTTATCTTGCTTTATACATGTTAATATAATTATAAACTTACTGTTTTTTTTTTTGACCAAATTACTTTTTACTAGTAAAGTGATTCAATTGAATTCCACTAGAGTACCTACTAAAAACACGCTTTACATATTTTATTATTGTCATAATTTAGACATAACATAACATCACGCCCATAATCCCCGAAGGGGTAGGCAGAGTCAATAATAATTATATAATAATTATAATTTAGACTGCTAGATTTGTCAATGACGCTACTGTTAAAACAAATTGCTGTAATAAAATATTGTGAATGTTATTAAAGTAAAGGATAGTTTTTTCAAAAACGCTATTTTACAGATTAAGGAGCTGATATCCTATATACCGAAAGCAATGTTCTTGTAATTTTAATTGGGCTCTTGAAGCCTAATGCAACCCCGTCGTGAACGATCCCCTTGTTTAATATGCAAAAATAAAACCACACAAACGTTTTGCCATTAGCCTTGTCTTCAATGGCTTTCTAAATAAGATTAACTTGCGAGTTAATAACTGATGGCACAATATCAAGAGAAGAGGATAGCTCTTTGAGCCGCAACAGAAGCGGTGCGCACGCGCAGCGCGCTCAATTAGCGTTAATTGAACTCGCGCCGCCCTCCCGATAACCCGACGTGATGCCATAATGCATGCTGGATGACCAATGGTAATTTAACAAAGTACATACATTAAATGTTTGTTTTTATTTTTAAATTCGCCAAGGCAGTTGAGTGGTCTTCGTCTGCCTTTGTTGTTATTTTTGACAGTATTCCTACTAATGTACCTTCGCATGATTTAATAAATCTAGATCTGTGGACTGAAGGTACTACGCGCCATACTTATTCATAAGTAACATTTTAGCAATTAGATATTCTGAAACCAATAAAAAAAATTGTAAAGAGGGCGTACGTAACTTGAAGAATTGTCTGCCTGGTTGAATTTCTGATTGACAATGAATAGGGTTCGGGGTTATTACCCAATGTGTGCAGTTTGACCAGTCACCACCATAAGCCACCCATACCTTTAGCGGCAGCATCATAAGAGATTTATTTGTTTCCATGGTTACCAATTTACTACACTGCATCAAAAAGGTGCAATATATTTTACAGAAGCGACAAAACTAGTCCAGCTTTTCTGGCTTCTTTACGACAATGGATTCAGAAATAAGAGTCCGGATAACATATGCGAAATTTACCAACTTTAAGAAAAGAAGGAAGCGATCTACTAACTTGCACGCGATTTTTCCGTAGTCGGCATTTCAATATCACGAAATCATCATGTGTCTATCAACTAACGCATATCCGGAAATTTAAATCCAATTTTTAGACAATCCTGCATCACAGAACAAGTCAAAAAGGTTAGAAGTGGCCAAGTTGCGTCTCACAAGCTTTAGTTGTTTTCTCTGAAGGTTGAGTCTCCAAAATTTGAAACGTAAGTAAGTCGCTAACAGGACGCTATGAAAACCGGTAAGGCATCAGAGGATTTATAGACTTGACTTACTTACTATTATCTGTGCTAGCGGTTTTAACACACATAAATACATAAATACTTTAATGTCGATGTTTTAATAGTCATACTACAAACTAGCTTTAGCTTGCGGCTCCGCCTGCGTGGAACGTGGTCTATTACAAAGACGATAACATTCTTGCTGAGGAATGTTTCAATTTTCGCGGGTTAAAGGTAGGCACTTATCCTGTGTCCTTTTATTACCTACCTAGTACACCAAATAGTAAGAAAGGTTAAGGTATTAAACCTTAACCTTTTTAAAACTTCGCAACTAAGAAAGACACTGGGATTTAAAAAGATTCAACTCCTCTTTCTTTGTAAATAAATTCCTAATTATTATGAATACCGAGGATTACGAGTGTTCTTTTACTTTAAAAATGTACATAAACATACTTAATGTAGGTACCATTAAGTCTATTACTGTACTGTGCCAGGTACTAATTATCATCTACGGTAAATTCCCAACGTAAGTTTTAAACGGATAAAAAAAGGCTATTTGATGATCTAATATTTCTATAATTATGTTAGCTCGTAAGATACACAAATGATATTCTACCATATAGCAAAGAAATCAAAAAGATCCAATGCGTTACTATGATGACATGATAAGAATTAATAATAATTAATGTAGGTAGATCACCAGACAGCGAATACTTTTTAACAATTTTAAATGTTACAAACATACAATGTTTTTAGACTACGAGGTATATTTAAGATAACTAAATAAACATACAAGCAATAATACTCGAGGATAATGTTAAATATTTCAATCGATCACTAAACTGTGGTTTTACTTATATTTGTAAAGAGGTAAGTATGTAAATAAACATTAGGAATTGAAACGAATTATTAATAAGATTAATGTATGTGTTCATAAGAAACTGAATAGGTACATAAAATAAACGTGCGATGTTATAAATGTATTATAACTAAATTGCTAAGGGTTATAAGATATACTTACAGCTGCTGGACACATGGCATTCATTCAGGACACATTGGTAGATAATCCAGGATTCCAGTTCAATCATCGTAGAAGCGGTCATTATCACCACAAATATAAAATAACGCACTGTCTAAGTATGAATAAATAGTCAATAATATACACAAAGACGTCTCACCGTCTCCCTAATAAAAATACCAGTCTGTAACAGGCCATTGATTTTCAGTAAAATAATTTTATAAATTCGAATTCAGTAAATGATTCGCGCAATAAACAAAGCGGATTCAATGTTTGGTTAGCGCCCACGTAGCTTCCCGAGCTGAATGATTTGATTGGGCCTGCCAGACATATCGGCCCGCCCGACAAAAATCCGGAAGTTGCGGACAGTGCTGCCATGCGCATATAAAAAAGCTCCCCCATGATTAATAAAACAACAATTATCTAAGTAGATAAAGTCCATTTCACCTAAGAAGAGTTTCATCCATGACACTTTGAATTTAACGTTAATAGTTATGTATCCATATGACAGCCATTCGATTTTTTTTCCAATTCGATTAAAAGTTCTAGGGCAGTCGACTTTTTTATTTATTTTATTTTGAATCCTTAATAAAATGAAAATTATTTCAAACTATGATTTATTTTTATATCAATACTTGTATTCTTACGTAAATATTATGCAGATATGTCTTAAGCGCACGCGATTGGATGACTAAGAATCATCCAATGGAATGTTTTGTTTTTGTTTGTGTCTTATGGGACACTCCTTTGTTGTCACTGGGTTTCGAAATTTTTTTTCGGTTGAAATATACGCTTAAGAAATATCTTTAGTAAAATATCCTAACTCGATGACAAGATGCCGGCCATATCGATTAATGATTGTGACGTGAATAGTAGTGTCAATCTCTATGAGTAAACTTTCTGATTCCTGTATCGTATGCAATTCATACGATATTATTTCTAAATTTAAATTAGTAATAAATTTAAAAAGAAAATTGATTAATCGTGTTTACATTAATAAATGGAGATTATTAATTATTTTTACGATAATATTAGCGTGTAAAGTTAAATATGTTTGAAAATCAATATTTTGATTCGTAGAAAGTACGATGCATGAAAAGGGGTATTGATACCTATCACGGGAATCATCTTACGTGAAACGGAATATAGTAACATTGTATTGTTAAAAGTTTATGTGTGTTGAAATGATATAATTAAAATCTAAAATATGCTTTAAAAATGTGTACAACTTGAGTTTTTTGGCACTTTAAATTCAACATAAATTTATAACTTTCATCAATCTCAAGCGTTAACAATATATGCAATTTGATGGAGTTTACAAAAAAAATGTTTTAAATATAAATCCATAGTCATTTGTCATAATGGAAATTAAAAAGATAATTAATAATTATGTTACATGAATTTTTTTTTTGTTTTTTTTTTTATTTATATATAATATTTTTTATTTATATATACATACATTTAATTTACACGATACATTTGCCACATTGTCCAAGATCAAGGTTTTTAATGTTCCAACTTTCTTGGTACAATTTATAAGCTGGTAACATTCTAACCATAGAGTACAATAGTGATTGCCGCTACCAGTTTTGTTTAATTGCGGATTTTAATCGAATTATATCGATTAATCATATGATATAATATTATTAAATAAACACCAGTTACTATGATATATAAGAGTTAAATTAAAAATATTCCGAACCCAATAACCCATTTGAAATCATAACAAATAATTGTAAATGGATAGAGTTTAATAAGCAGTATACAATTAATAGTTAGAGTGTATCACATCATGCGTAAATGTAAGCAAATATCACAGAAAAAATTACGTTTTCGAGTTTTCAGACTGCGGATGCTAATGAATTATCTACCTCCTAATATGTATCTATCTAATATGTCTATATGTAATATCATTGCCTACTTTTAATGTTCTTGGACTATATATAACACACAATAATGAGTTAGATAAACATTGTTTTCAATAATATAGGTTAATAAATTAAAAAATAAATTAATAAAATCGGTTCTTACTATGACATGTTAAATGGTTTCAAAGTCAAAATATTCTTTATTTATATAGGTTTCAAAGAAACACTTATAAATCGTCAAAAACAGTTCAAAGAGATATGATTCTACCACCGGTTCGGAATGTTGCATCTACCGAGAAGAATCCGGCAAGAAACTCGGTAGTTACTTTTTTCAACAACAGTATTAACAAAGTTATAAGAATCATATTTAACTTTGAACCATGTTTCAGAGTGGGCCTGGTGTGAAATAAGATAATAAAAATTTATAATTACTAAGAAAAAATAAAAAATATGACCCGACCAGAGCAGACCAGTCCCCAAAGGCGGCACCTGTTCCCAAGCATGACGTATGTGTCAGCCATCGCTTCACTCAACCATATTTTAGGGAATGTAACGACCCGCCACATAGCGCATAGTTTATTTGGGTAATCAATTTTGGATTACTAAAATCCATTAGTACTTGTGAAATAAATACATTTTGTAGTTTAAAAAAACGAGTAACTAATGATTATTCTTCAAAAACCACATTTGAGGCGTATGGTGTAAATAGGAACAACCCAATTACAAATTTAGCAAAACAGTTACAAAAAATTAAGTAAATACATTTCAAATAGTATATAAAGTGCAATATCCAATTCATACAAGAATACAAGCAAAATATATTCATATGGTATAAAATACTATTTTTAAAGTTCATCTAGGAAACTGTTTCGGATTCTCTAATAATTAAAATACACATACATACATAACATCACGCCCATAATCCCCGAAAGGGTAGGCAGAGTTAAAGGGGTAGCAGGCCACTTTGACTCTCTAATTCAGCCAAAAACAAAACTAATAATTAAAATATGGGTATAATAATTTGAGAATTCAATACAGTATTCTAGCTGTTAAAGGAAACCTAAATAAAATGAAAGTGTTAACTTGTGATACATTTTTAAGAGTTCGTAAGAATAGTATTCGATTAATATATTCTAATCGATTAGTGGTAGGACAGCCCTAGTGTAAAAGGACAGCTGTCAGTTGTCTAATAATTTAGTCTATGACTTTTCACAACTACTTCGCGCAGTAGAAAGTGGTGTATTTGTAAATATTGTATGTAAAATTGTAAATATCAGCGGTTGTTCTGTGTATTTCACCATCAGTTGTTGAGTTTTAATAATCGTTTAAGTGTTTATGGGTTGACAGCCCTGTTGGAGGATCAACTGTGCCCCAAAACAGGTGAATATTATTTTTTTACCCTGTACACTGTTCGCGAACACCTGTCGTAATATTTCGTATGCAAATGCGCCGTATTGTTCGGTTTTTTTTCAAGTGACCTTTGCAGTATGGATGAAAACTAATTTATATCGAATTCTATAAACGTTTTAGTGGAAAAATGGTTGTTTTTCGGGGTCATTTTCAAAATATTCTAGTAACCTTGAGTGGTAGCACAACGCAGTCATCGCCCAAATCTGTCTTACGTCCACACACGACTGCTTACCAACACTTGTACGGTACATGTTTCGGAAACTTAAATAATGCGTATTGCGTATTAGCTCTCTACTAATAACTAACGAATAGATAAATAGCAATTATAATGAATAATTTGTTTATTTACCTAATAAAAAATAATATTTGGAGTTCAATTCAAAAGTTAAAGTACACTTACTGTTTTCGTGAAGTTTCGTTTCGTTTCTCCTCTAAGAAGATTAATATATAAATAAATATCTATGTAATTGCAACCCCTACAAAGGAGTTTCACAACCCCCAAAGGGGTTTTACAACCCCATGTTGTGACATGCATTATACCACAAACACTGCATTGTATATTGCATGTCTACACAAGACCAAAGCTATAACTAACAGATTGCTCTAGCTTACAAAAGACTGTAGACATATTTGCATAGATGGAAACATGACACTTTGTGGTGAATCCAACATAAACATGCATTGTGTATTCCATTTACTTTGTCATCTCTATTTACATTATCACATAAGGTAATAATCAACTGGATTATAATCAATAAATAATATTTCACAGTGATAAAAATGCAATTACTGATAGCGTAAATTAGAAATTGATTATGTTTATTTACTGCATAGAAGAGTTATAGCTCAGGAGGCATAGTGTAAATGTGAAGAGAAAATTCCATTCAATCTTAACTGTAATTTTCTGCTTATACTTATGTGTTTAAATTCAAGAATAGAAAGAATGTTCCTTTGATATTAATTTTGCTTTTATGGTATCATACTTATGATTAAAATTACATACATTGTATTTCAACTAATGTATTTTTTATATGTATAGAGCGGCGGTTGTAGCTCAATGGTCAGGACACGCGCCTCTTAACCGAGGAGTGCAGATTCAAACCCAGATACATACCACTGGATCTTTCAAATCTATGGACGTATTTAAACCACTAGCTCGACGGTGAGGGAAAACATTGTGATGAAACCTACAAATTAAAACAACTTTTGATTTGTAACCATGATCCAAAAGTTGTCTGGTTCCCCTATCTTAGGGTTACGAAGGTCAGATCAGCAATCGCTTCAATGTTACCAGACTTGTTAAATCCTGGATCACGGTGTAAGCGGACCCCGTCTAAGCACGGGGCATAACGCTAGGAATATGATGATATTTTTTATATGTATACATTTGTCACAATTAAGTGATAAGTTATCACTATTTACTATCATAGACATATGTACTTAAAGATGATTCATGAAGTGAAAAAAATCTATTGCACATTTGTTTTCAAGTATTACCTACTACAATACTTTTATCAGATAAGGATTTCACATATTTCTTTTATTTGGACTCTTCGGAGATGTTTTGCTAAACTTAGGGTAGCTAATGTGACCAAGCACATAAAACCAACAATTTATGAACGGGCTCGACGTACCTTTCGGAGCATGGAGGAGCCGGCGACATTTTATTCCGTATCTAGACCGCAACAAATGTCGCCAGATTATAACGATCAAACATCGATAAAGATAATTAGGTTACTAATAAAATATATTTATAAAAGTTGTTGAAAAAATGGTGACGCGATATGCTGCCTTGTATCTCAACTGACTTCAACTTGAATACCCCTTTTTAACCGACTTAAAAAAAAAGGAGGAGGTTCTCAATTTGGCTGGTTTTTATTTTTATTTTTAAATAGACGAGCCTGCCTAGTTAATTAGGAATCTTGAATTCATGGGAGTATTAAAATAACAAACCTCAATATAAACCTTAAACTTATTATATAATTATAAGCCTTAAACTCTTAGGACCTTAAGTGCTTGTAGCGTCTTTGTCCCTTATGCCGTCGGCACGATGAATCCTTAACAAAACCTTCAAATTAGGAGTAGCATATTTTAAGGGCCCGCGCTTTGGGTAGCCCTGCGTGACTAATTTGAAGGTCCCCCGTGCCTGTGCCAAAGACCCATTCAAAAGCAATTCTTTTATGCAAGAACCTCTGGTTCTGGTTTTGTATGAGCCTCGCGCCGATTCAACACCGTATGTAACCATTATTTCCCTATGTCACATGTAGGTACCTCACAAACATGTTTCCTTTCTTTCAAATACGGCATAGTTCAATGAAACAATTATTCGCGCCAATACGACTTTCTCTTCGACGTTGACACGGTCGGAATACACAATCCAACCATTGAGTGTCCTATTTAAACATGTTTGCCTGGTGTCTTTACGAATATTATTCAAAGAAAATATATATATGAAATACCAAAGAAAATATTTATAGGTTTTATACTTGATAACAGACCTTTTTTGACGTTACGCCTTCGTGTATTGCCACAAATTTACATTTATCAACATAGCTATTGTTATTTACTTTGAAGATATTTAGACAAAAGAAAACGTTTCGACGTGCCCTGTTCACACTAAATGTGTGTTTATATTGAGTATATGTAAAACGAAAATAAATAAACATTCTCCAAAAGGTTTATTGTAGGTATACGGTAGAAACAACTGCCGTTGTGTATCCTATGCTTTGAGATCCGTTTCTTATTCGCTCAATAAGCGTCCTTGACACAAATACGAATTCCTTTATTATGTAATAAATGATAATGAGTAAATAACTTAATTTATACCGAAAATACCAGCCTATTGCCTCGTTATCGGTTAGGACGTTAGTTAGCGTATTTCCGTATTCCATCACATCCCGAGAATTTATCAAATTACGTAACAGACACATTTAATTTGGTAGATAACTTTAACAGCTTAGAAACTGAAGCAATTTTTCTAAACTATTTTGTATTATATTTTGTTCAGCTTTTGCTTCAGGCTCCGCCCGCGTTGAATTCGATCTGTTGCAGAGACAATACGATGCACGGAGATCTATAAATTTCCATAGTGTAAACATTATCATATTTACTACCTAAGCTTTAAACTTTTGGTTTACCTTAAGTTAGCACATTTAAGTTTGAAGCCTTGGATATATTATATTTGTTTTCTTTATTATGATGAAAATTAGAAACGTTACAGCTGTCTACTTTTGATCAGCACATTATCGTTGCAGAAAAAGTTAAAAGTCTTCTGAAGAGTATAACACCAAGGCAAGACAAAACTTACATGAATATCTATACTTATAATAAATCTGTAGAGAGGTCAATTCTGTACATGAAATATATTTTCAAAATAACTATCAGGGGGTGATTAGTGATCGATACTGATGCCAAAAATGCAATCAGTAAAATTTTTGTCTGTCTGTCTGTATGTTCCTTATAGAAACAAAAACTACTCGACGGATTTTAACGAAACTTGGTACAATTATTCTTCATACTCCTGGGCAGGTTATAGTATACTTTTCATCACGCTACAATCAATAGGAGCAGAGTAGTGACGGGAAATGTTGGGAAAACGGGAGAAGTTACTCCATTTTTTAAGCTTCCGTCGCGTGTGCAGCCTTAATGGTAAAAGTTACATAGAAGTCATGTATGACAGAAATAGTCTTTATAATATTAACCATAAACGCGGGTGACACCGCTGGCACAGCTAGTTCATTAATAAAATAACAATGACATAACATATTTATTGGTATAAAAGATGTCCAAACATTCAAAAGTGCGTCATGGTTGACCACATGTAAAATTTCATGTGTGTATTAGCGTAAAAGGCAACATTATCCAACTATACGTCATGTTTAGCTATCATTACTTGCCGTCACAAAAATATCCAGTTACTCATATATACACTTTCGGTTATTTCGGTTATAAATGCATACCTGCGACTTCCAGCCATTCACTTTTAGGTTCTCCTACTAAATATGTAATAATGTAAATATATATACCTATATATGTAGTAGCTTGCTAGAGCGGAAGCTGAGCTGCTTTACGCGAGAAAAAATCCGGCTTACCTTTTATATGTACCTAACCTAACATAGTCTGCACTTCCATTTAAATATTGCTTACCCATGCTATTAACCTACAACTTAACCAGCTGACCAAATCTTTTTATTTCATCCAAATCCCTTAATTGGTGATTTAGCCACTCACTATTTCATAATATTGTAATATGATCTGTTACACACATCATCTGTTGTTCGCATTTCGTTGTTAATCTTTCGTCATCCACGGTCACCCGTTCACCATCACAATGATCCGCTAAGTACCTACGTAATGTAACATCAGTGCACCACTTTGAGAAGTTCTCCACAATCTCATTATGCAACACAACAGTACAATGACCTCAGACATCTCTACTAGATGTTTTGAATCATAATAAAATGCGTGCAAATCACGAAACTGTTCCACATCATTAGCTAAGAACGTGTTTGACTTCACACGTAATGATAAGTGATAATGATGATAATCATGATAAGCAATACTAGTACAATATTTACTTAACATAATGATTATAATGGCTTGACGTGATCGATTTGCTTGTCAAAAAAACGTCTTGTGCACTCTTTGTAACCTACAGGAAAATCAGCAATTACCACGTTTTGTGTTTGTCACGGCCACGGCATTCACGCTTCAATCGTGATGCAAATCTGCGCTGCCTTTCTTTTGGCAGATCGCAATTTTGATTGTATGTTGCGGCAAAATAGACCAAATTAACCAAAGCCAACTTTTGTGTTTCTAATTTACCTGCAGATATAATCGCGTCCGCGATGGTATCCCTGGTAACGTCGTATAATGCTTCTACTATTAGGGATGAATTGCAGTCTAAAGAGATTACAGTATGATTACTTAGTGGGTCCACTCACTTGCTTTCAATAAATCTCACTCAAAGTAAATTGTCTTTAAGCCATATAAGACATTCACTGTAATCTTTACACTTTGACAAGCTCGATGGCGCATTCGGTAGTGACCCTGCCCCATGAGCCAAGAGTTGCGGGTTCGATCCCCACCCAGGACAAACATTCGTGTGATGAATACTTGTGTTTGTTCTGTGTCTGGGTGTTAATATCCAATATTTAAGTATTTGTAATTCCACTGTTGTTTCTGATATCCGTAACACAAGTGCTAAAGCTACTTATTTCGGAGTCAGATCAATGTATGTGATGTCGTCAAATATTTATTTATTTAATAGAGAATTTGATATTCTCACGAGGCATCTACTTCACTTGGAATCAGTGGCGGACTAAGCCTGTTTTAGGCCCGGAGCGGCAAAGAGCTGTACGAGGCCCCTAGTAGGGAGCAAGAGTACAAGCAGTGTTGCTTGCCCGAAATGGGGGGCGGTCCACTGTTTCATATAGAATGATTACAGGAACTTGGAGATATATATATGAGGCCCCCCAGGACCAGAGGCCTGGGGCCGACCGCCCCTTTCGCCCCCCGGTTAGTCCGCCGTTAGTCCGCCACTGCTTGGAATCCGCCTTTAGCAGAAATATAGATAAAACCAACTGACCAAAAATGTTCATTACTTAGCGATGCGTGACAAAATAATAAAGTTCGCAATCGATAGCTGTATGGAAGAACAAGATAAATTAATGATTATTCTAGATAATCGAATTATCATTTATTTATTTTAAACCTGATCTATGCAAACAATTAGTACCTATACTATGATTCATCAATGTAAACAGAGCCGTCTGTTTACAATCACAACAGTTATATGTCTGCGGCCGTGCATCGTTTTCCTCGCTTTCGCAAGGTCGAGACGAAAGGTCAGGTTATCAGTCGGCGGCACTCATGTGGATCGATGGTCTCGCTTACGTTATCCTTATCTTAATTAAACTTATCTTTTCTGATAGCTGGATGCCTCTTCTAGGGAAACACACCTTTGATGTCTAGAAGTGGTACTTCCAACCAACCAATGTGTAGGTATGATTGCCAAGTGAACATTTGTCTACTTTTGAGATGATACATTAAAAACTGTCAAAAGAGGGGATCCTGATTCGATAAAGCGATAAAAGAGAAAAAGGTAGTTTTCATTATCAATTAATTGATATAATTATACTATGAACTGCCAAAACTAGGTTTAAATAACATACATACATACATCACGCCCATAATTCCCGAAGGGGTAGGCAGAGTCAAAGGGGCAGCAGGCCCTTTTAACCACATTTAGCTAAAAACAAAACTGGGCTGAACTGGGTTAGATGGAAAATTGTGAAAAAGTAGTGACAAGTGGCTAGCTTGTCGCCTACACAATCACATACCCAAAACCCGATATACCATTAGTCGTCTTTTACGATATGCTAGGCAAGAACCACAGTTGGCACATTATTTTTAAGTCCCAGACCAACATGGGACAATAGGCTGGGTTAGATGGAAAATTGTGAACAGTTAAATAAATGTTAATATAATCGTATGATGAGCCAGGTCACTATTGGTTGTTGTCATTTCATGCATAAAACCCTAAGTCTGGTAATTTCAGAATTCGCACATTCGCTATAGCAGTTTTCAATAGTATTGAGGCTGGACTGACCTAGACCTCAATCATTCGGCTGTATTCTGTCTCTATGGTCGACCATTGATCTTTACTATTCTCGTATTGCACAGTTTTGGTATTGTAAAGGTAATCGTCAATTGTCCATTGAAAATTATCGTCACAATCGAGCCTTGATTTTATGACCCATTTATAAACCACCATATAATGTCCTCCTAACCGATATCAGCCATGGCGGCCAATCTCAACGAGGATTAGCCATCTGCGCTGGAGATATTATAATACACAAGTGTGTGCGCAAACACAGATGCACTCTCTGTTTCTTCACTCTCAAAGTTCGGTGAGACGGCAATTCGACATGACCGGAGAGGTCAGGCGCAGGACTAACGGCTTAACGTGCTAGGCGCGGAGGTGATTGAACCGCCAATTTCCTGACTGCGGGCTGTTACTGAGTAATTTCAATATTGAAACACCCAGCCACAAATTTTGGCCCTTCCCGGGAATTGAACCCGGGACCTCTTGGTCCTTAAGCGGCGCATGCTACCACTATACCGACGAGACAGTCAACCACTACCATATTATATTAGTACCTTATGATATGACAAACTGATAAATTACTATAAATATGCAGTATTTTGCGTCTCGCCAATTTATTTGTTGTATAAGTTCTGTTCAACGACCTTCGCACCGTTTGGCCTTTGATCTGCGGATTGTAAACATAAATCTAGTGAGACGGCTTCCTAATACTAGACGCAGCCAGATAGTCTAGTCCGCGGTAGTCAAGGTCGGAATGCCTTTTAGAACAAATGAACGCGGCAGACACTACATACCAATCATCTCAAAACTAGGGTTGCCATTCTTCCTAATATCAAATTCATTCTAATTAGCATGGACTGGCCCGTTGGTCGAGTGGTCAGAGACCATGGCCACCAAACCAAGGGCCGCGGGTTTGAATCCTGTTAAGGGCAATGTTTCGTGTGATGAACTTGAATATTTGTACATTAGTCATGGATGTTTATAAACGTATTTAAGTATGTCTATCCGTTCACTTAGTATCCATAGTATAAGCATAAGCTTAGTTTGGAACTAAGGAATTAGTGTGTCAGTCTGGAGAATTCATTTATTTATTATTTATTTACATGGTTTTGTCCGCTTATAATTTAGCCTGTAAAAACATATTGCGCGACCCTGAGTTACATTTTTTGTTCGGTACAAAGGTCCCGCATGTCGAATAAAAAGGTGTGAATAATATCTAAATTTCATTAAAGTATTACTAAGAATGTTATCAAAAGTATTTCAGCGGTTTCGCCTTGAACACGTAACAGACATCTGTCTAAAAAGCAACTCTGTCTAGACACAGTTGTTTAACGCATTTATAATATTTTGTTTGGATTATCTATTAATGTGGAAATATAAGTAGCTAAGCCTAGCCACAGGTCATTTGGGACAGCTTTAAATTTCACAATCAACCTCATTTATGTGCAATTTTTTTTAATAAAAATGTTCTAATGGACAAGTTTTTTTCATAATATCGGCTTTTCCGTTGTATTTTCTAGCTATCCAGAACAAATACCCAAGGTACTACATACCTCCGATTTTGTAAATCATTTCTCGGCTTGATACTACGTAATAAATGTGTTATAGACATGTAAAGGGTCTTTAACCGACCTCAAAAAAAAGGAGGAGGTTCTCAATTCGTCTGAATTTTTTTTTTCTTTTTTTTTTGTATGTATGTTACTAGATATCTCCGAGAATTGTTATCCGATTTCCAAAATTCTTTTTTTATTTGTAACTTCATACTACGTTGCTGGACAATTACCTAACTAAATAACTAAACTTTACTTCTTTTTTTCCTTCAGGTGTACACACCTGAAAGTTAGAAAAGTAGTTTAGTTAGTTAGGTAATTGTAGGTAGACATTCCTGAATAATAAATATTAATTATTCGGAAATGTCTTTCAATTCTCCAATTGTGATGATCTATATTTATAGATCTGTACCTACTGTGTGATGTAATTAGGTATAAACATTGGAGGCACTTAATAATGGATAATATTTGTTGAGTGAGCTGTTGTTTGTTGCCGTAAAACAACGTAATGATCCTTGAAGCATAACAAGTAGATACGTATTTAAGATAACATAAACGACAGTATTCTATAGTTTGTGGCTCATTACCATCCATCGAAATATTGGTCCGTGTTCATTCGAGCGTAAATAAAACAAAAGACGCTATATTCGTTTGAAACATTACTGGTTCCGATTGAATATTGCGTCTTTTGTTTTTAGCGTTATGTGTTAGAGTTTTGTGATGTCATTGTACATACATACATACATAACATCACGCCCATAATCCCCGAAGAGGTAGGCAGAGTCAAAGGGGCAGCAGGCCCCCTTAACTACATTCAGCCAAAAACAAAACTGGGTTAAATGGATAATTGTGAAAAAGTAGTGACAAGTGGCTAGCCTGTCGCCCATACAATCACATACCCAAAACCCGATACGCCAGTAGTCGTCTTCAACGACATGCTAGGCAAGAACCACAGATGGCACATGATTTTTAAGTCCCAGACCAACATGGGACAATGGGCTGAGTTAGATGGAAAATTGTAAAAATATTTCATTGTGTTGCAATAAAAAGCGGAACAATTGAATAATTGCATGCAATAGTTATAACGGCCATTATTGGCGAGGCGTGGTGCTCTGGTCGTTTTAACCTCGGCTGGTGATTGCTGAACAGACCTGTATTGGTCAACGATATTAGAAATATAAAACGTTGATCATACTTATACATATCATTTCTCTAACTCATATGCATATACTTGCGATGGAGTTAGAGAATTGTTAGATAAAGAATCTTTGCAAACAATGTTAGTGGTTAAATTTCGGGTGAATAACATATTTGCGGTGCACATCTATCATATTTGACTGGCCCGTTGGTCGAGTGGTCAGAGACCCTGGCCACGAAACCAAGGGTCGCGGGTTCGATTCCCGCTAGGGGCAAATATTTCGTGTGATGAACATGGATATTTGTACTCGAGTCATGGATGTTTATAAACGTATTTAAGTATGTCTATCCGTTCACCTAGTCTAGGTGGACTAGGGAATTGGTGTGTCAGTCTGAAGAATTTATTTATTATTTATTTATATACAGACAGACTCAACTTAGTGACATTACTTACATGAAGTCTCAATATGTTAATTTGTTAAATTACACCAAAAACTTCCTTTCATACGTAACATACGTAAAATCACGCCCATAATCCCCGAAGGGGTAGCATGCCCCATCAACTACATTCAGCCAAAAATAAAGCCGGGCTGGGTTAGATGGAAAATTGTGAAAAAGCAGTGACAAGCGGCTAACCTGTCGCCTACACAACCACACACCCAAAACCCGATATACCATTAGTCGTATACCACATTTTCAAATAATAATTACTTTCAATGCGCGTGTTTTTATATACTAAAGTTAAATCAATCCAAACGTGGTCATATTACGGAGGATTTAACTACTGTTATTAAAAACTTTGGTAAATATTGCCATAAAGGTAGAACACGAATAGAGCCTTACCAAATTTCATTGAAACCTACGCCAGGGCTTGCCTTAAACAGCTGACGATGCCGTTGCACATAAATGGAGTTGTGTTTTTTTGTGGGCGAGTGAGATGCGGCATTCGGCGGCGCTGTGACTCACGCGAGGCCGTCTGGCATCTCGCCTTATCGGCAGGAATGCGGCGTTCAGGTGTGTTGATAAACAACGCCACTGGCCCCACTTACCGGTGTTTCTAATCGCCAACGATCATCCACGTACTAGACAACTTACATAAACACTATTACACCCGCAATTCCCGAAGAGGTACAACAATTTAATTAAAAAAAAGAGAGTAGTGGCTTGCTCATCGCTTACACAATCACAAAATACATAACATCACGCCCATAATCTTCGAATGGGTAAGCAAAGTTCAAAAAGCAGTAGGCTCCTCTAACCTTCTTTAGCCAAACATTTTATTGAGTTGGATTAAATGGAAAATTTCGAAAATGGAGTAACAAGTGACTAACTTGTCGCCTACACAATCAGAGACCTAACACTTAGTACAACACCAATCGACTTTTACGACAAGCTAGGTAAGGAACAAAGTAAGTACATTATTTTTTAGTCCCACGGATCAACATAGAATGAACACGTACACAGATTTAAAAAATGCATAGGTACCTCACGGACTAGTAAAAAAAGATGGACTCCCCGCTGTCCAGGTACATACACATTAATACAGCGTGAAGCCAGGTTTATGCATTTGTGAGCGAGATACGTATGGATACCAGATATCTAATATCTGTCATTTAGAGCGTTTATTATGTCAAAGTGTGACGTAAATTGCATGTCAAGTTGGAGCACTTGAGGAGCTTCAATGTCTAGTTAGTGGCGGGGAGTCCTTCTTTTTTTAACGAGTCCGTGAGGTACCTACGTGGGTGGGTTTGTACCCGCAGCTTTCGGGTATGAGGCGCGCGTTCTTACGATACAGTTGCCACCGCTCATCTAGGCTGAGCGTCGATTGCGCCAATTACAATTAATTAATTTGTCTGGCTCTATGGCGCATTTTGTAGTGACCCTACCCTATGCGCCAAAAGTTGTGGGTTCGATCCCCACCCATGACAAACATTCCTTAGATGAATACTTGTGTTTGTTCTGTGAGTGGGTGTTGATATCTAATATTTAAGTATATATTTGTAATACCACTGTTGAATCTGATATCCGTAACACAAGTGCTTAAGCTAAATCTCGGAGTCAGATCAATGAATGTGATGTTGTGGGATATTTATTTATAATCACCGGATATGCAACTCACTTGTTCAAAATGTGTTGGCGCACTAAGAGCTGAGAAAATTCGAGAAGTGTCGTGCTCGGCGCGTTCCGTTTAGTTGCGATGTGCCGTA
Organism: Glyphodes perspectalis; assembly: GCA_951394215.1. Taxonomy (NCBI): domain Eukaryota; kingdom Metazoa; phylum Arthropoda; class Insecta; order Lepidoptera; family Crambidae; genus Glyphodes; species Glyphodes perspectalis. The sequence continues at coordinate 11,552,538 of OX596215.1, forward strand.
ATTTAATTACCCACGTCATTAATTACGTTTCGATAGGATTAATGTTACGACTTGTACTCTAGGAGCATCAAAAGTGGCGGTTTGGTTTTTTAGATTTGTGATTCGATGCGATGGTTAATTGGAGTAAATCGTGTATTCAACTTAGTTGCCTACATTTGGTAGGTGTAACTCGGAACAGAGTACCTGAACATTTTGTTCCGGGTTGTCGAGGTATTCATCTGTGCGCTTAATCTAATTAATGTGATACCAAAGGTCTTGGAACAATTATAATGTTCCAGGGACGTTCCACAACTAGCACTGTGTGGCTGTCACTACATATTTGCAGGATATTCGTCACGGGTACCTTGCCATCGTTGCAAATGGCTACGCTAATCTCTTACCTGTATCTCCTTGTTATGCTCGCCACGCTAATTAGACACTGGCCAATGCAATGACATACACACATTTAGCAATGTGTTAGTAGTCTTCGTGAGTAGATCCTAATTAAAATTCAGAAAAATAACATTAAAAAATAATACTGTACTTAGTTCTACATATGTGGGCCCCCCATCAAACGTGATGACATTGGACTTTTTATCTCTGTCATACCTATTTCAGCGGATAACTGTTAGGATTTTGCGATCATTGTGTCCTCTTTATTTTGTGGGCCCCGCCTAGGGTTGCCAACCGTACTTTATTATAAAGTATTATACGTTATTTTGGGCAATAGTACTCTATACTATATGAAAAAAATAAAGTACGCGAAAGTACTTTATTTCGCATGATTTGATTTCTCTGGTATAGAGTTTGAGTATACTCATTATACAAAAAAAGTTGTTGGTTTTGATTGTTAGAATATTTGTGAATAATTGAACGACAGTTACTGGGGTTGATTAGCAATGATATTTACCTGTTAAAAGTTTCTAAAAGTAATGTAAAAAATGTTTTTAAGCAAGACGACAAAGTAAAATATATCGTTCTTTATTTAGACAGTATGTACTTTTATTTTTCCTGCCTTAAATAGCCAATATACTTTATTTGCCCAAAAATAAGTTGGTAACCCTAGCCTCGCCCCGTAATATTGATACGACTGATGTAGCGGCTACGCCCCTGCAACTGGGCCGATAGAGTAGATCCAAGAAGTTTTCTACATTCATAGTCCAGAGTTATGCTTCTGTTATGTAACTACGTTTAGCACATCTTACGCTATACACTATCAGTATAAGATTAATGGTAGACTTCCTCAATAGTTTTAGTATATACATAAAATATAAAATTTTTCAGACTTGAAGCAAGTGACGCTAACCGAATGCGTAATTTCATTCGTTTCATACAAATCGTATGAATAAGACAAGTTCATAATAATTAAAGTGAATCGCAGTCCAATTATATCATTGATGTGTAGTGTACATATTAGGTCTTCAAACTGAGTATTACGTAATTGTCCGAATAGCTCATAGTCCGTTTACCCCAGTGAATCAATCCCCCTTGCTGCTGAATGCTGAACCAATACCCAATGGATCATAGCAAACGATAACACAAACAAAACATTTCCATTACCCACCAGACCGATCAGCCAGGATGGACAAAAACAAATGATTAAATATTTGATTGGATACATTAGTCACGGACTGATTTAGATATTATAATTAGTATCGCGTCTCACAAGAGCACGTGTGAAACTCGACACAGTGTAAATACGTGACAGTGATGAAACCAACCTTGGAATGCACTCGGTGAGAACGTGAACACAAAATGGGTGAAGTCTAGCATATCCTTTCCAACATTTAAACTACGTAGTGGAAATTTATACAACGCGTTTAACTTTTATTCATCATCTCATCATCTTCCTAGCGTTATGTCCCGTGCTTAGACGGGGTCCGCTTATACCATGATCCAGGATTTAGCGAGTCTGGTAATTACATTGAAGCGACTGCCGATCTGACCTTCGTAACCGTAAGATAGGGGAACCAGACAATTTTAGGTTACAAATCCACTTTGGATTTGTAACCATGATCCAAAAATTGTCTGGTATTTGATTTTGCAGGTTTCATTACGATGTTTTCCCTCACCGTCGAGCTAGTGGTATAAATACGTACATAGATTCGAAAAATCCAGAGGTACGTGCCCGGGTTTGAACCCGCACTCCTCGGTTAAGAGGCGCGTGTCCTTACCATTGAGCTACCACCGCTCCGCGCTAACGCGGTTTACTTTTATTAAATTCATAAATTTATGTACATAATTAAATCCCAAAAGATTTAGAATTATTATAGACTAGCTTTTCCCGCGGTATTCTTCGCGCTATTTCGATACTTTTGTCTGCATTCAAATTTCATGATGATTAGTTAAGGCTTGAAAAGTAATAAAAAAGAAATCCAGCTTTCCATTTATAATATTAGGATTATTGTTTTATGCATCTCATCTTATATTACACTAGGTATATCTTGAAATATTATTTATTAACGGTTGAGATCTCTTGAACTCGTTTATAATGCGATTATTCAATTAAGGCCTTGGACTTGAAATGCTTTAGAGCTAGATGCAAAGTTATTTCAGAGATTCTTTACTGTATTTACTCCTTTGTGCTCAGGTACTACAAACAGAAATCAACACCATTTTATCGAGACCTCCCTCCAAGCGTCTCTAATGAGGAAAACAGAGTAGTTCGAAGATGATCAAGCTATGGCGGAGGATTTTCACTCGCTGGCCGTCTTATGCTCAGCCATGGATTATTTTACACTTTATGTGGGCGGAATACGTGACAATATCGCTCACGCGTTTAAATCTGTCCTTATTCGATACTGGCACACATCGCTGTAAACAATGATTTAATGTCCAAGAAAATTGTTGCAATGGCATGGTCACGTGCGCGAGCGTCGCAGTTGGCAGAAAGGCGGGAGTCCCGAGCGCTTTGTCAACAAAAGCTAATGGCTAAAATGCAAACACTTACTTGTGGTGTAATTAGTACAAGTATTCATATTACGCTGACTGTACTTGAATTTTCTCTGTCCTTCGATGACATTATGCGCTTCGGCTCAACAAAATCTTGGATTTAAAAAAATATTTTAATTTTGCAAAACTTGCAGAAGCGTCCACAATAGGATCTTAGTTAGCTAGATATATAGATTATTGTATCTGAATGAGCAACTTTCTTAGTTATGATTTCTTTCACGAGCTGGTTAATCTGTACATAGATTTTTTAGTAGAGATTTTTATGTTGGACCAGTAAATATTGCATGAGGCAAATTTTGTTATTACCGCTTCTATTTAATTTAGATATGAACTAGCTTGTCTGGTGCATGTTCAATCCAGCCTCGGCCATCTGCGGACAACGATCTTCTATGTCTCTGGTTGGCTATGGCCACTCCTCTTCTAGAAGAAGCTGGGGTGCCTTTGGTCTCTCTGGTTTGGTGTACAGAACTGAACGGGGTTAACAGATGAGCTGGTAAATGGTATCTATTAATATATATGTTTTATTTGTTCTAGGGTAATTCGAGATGGTAATGGAAGCTGATCCAATCGCTGGAAAACACACAGAAGGTAACTATCCAGATTAAACAAAAGAAACCGCATATAATGCTCAAAATATTAACCTACATACATACATTTAAACTACAACAAAGACAAAATAAGAGTAGTAGGTATTTGGTTTATATTGCGCTGAATGAACTCGCAAGATACTGTAAATGTCAGAATGTTTTAGGGTCATCGCAGCTGTTTCAAATTGCATAGTACAAACAGGGTTTAGTATCCATCTTTATGTCGGAGAAAAAACTCGAATGAAAATACACAAAGCCTTTTAAAATGATATGACCAACTATATGTTTAATATCCTTCTGTTTTGTGAATATTGACAGAAAATAAATTATCCAATGAATATTAAGAGTACGACATTTGTTTCAAGTCCATCTATGAAATATTTTAGGCTAGTCCACTTATGTAACTTAAAAGTTATAATTACGATTACAAATAAAATCGCGTCTTACATTGGCTAAAAATAGATCACGCCCATGGTATCCCCTTTCATAAAGGTAAAAATAAACTGCGAAGCCTTAAAAAATACAAAGAAAAGAAAGAAAACGACCTCTGAAAGTGAGTTAAACACGATTTAACGCTGTACCACAAACATTTTCAGTAATATTTTTGATATAAATACTATTTTGTCTGACTGAGGTAAGATATAAGCCAGAACTAGAAACAAGAAGGATTAAACTTTGCTTATTTACAATGACCTAACAACTTTATTGTAGATTGCTTTAAAATTACGTTTCGCGTTAGCAGCTCATAAAGAGACCACATTTGAGTTTTTACGCGAAGATAAACCTACTGTCCTATTTGTACAATGTAACGTATATGCGCTGACCCAGTTGGCTCCTTAGTGATAAAAACGCTCAAATGCTATTATAAAATGAAGTCATTCTAGATGCGTAGCGCACTTTCTGCCCACACGTCCTATACAAAGCGGCACCCACATTACTAATGCAGCAGAAGGCAAAATGTAACATAATGTGATCTTGTTAGCCGCGCCAAATAAAGAAAACACCGTTCGATGGATATTTGAACCGCACCACCATAATGCTTATACACATACATGTCATCATGCCCATAATCCCCGAAGGGGTAGGCAGAGTCAAAGGGGCAGCAGACCCCTTTAACCACATTGAGCCAAAAACAAAATTGGGCTGGGTTAGATGGAACATTGTGAAAAAGTATTGACAAGTGTCTAGCTTGTCGCCTACACAATCACATACTCTAAACCCGATATACCATAGTCGTCTTTTACGACATGCTAGGCAAGAACCACAGTTAGCACATTATTTTTAAGTCCCCGACCTACATGGGACAATACTTATAATTTGTATAAAGTAGATTGAAGAAGTAAAGGTAATTAAATGTAAAATGTATGGGTTCAAACCTAGGCACTCTAGATTTATCTTATCTATCTACATATTTATAACATTTCCTTCAATGTAATAACCGGTCTAGCCAAATTCAGTATTATGCTCGAAACAGGCTATGACTAGGAACTGAATATAACCCTACGTAAAACATTAGGTACAATTTAATTGAGCTGTAAAATCTGGCAATAAGTGGCTGTAAGGCTTCCCGATTGATCCGGAATAAGGATGTCACCAAACATGAAAATGGTGACACCTTGCGACGTCAAAAGAGGCCGTTACAATCATTCGCGTAATTCACTAAGCATGATAATCGTTTTGACGTATTAACGTAACAGTTTTCCCAATGATGTGTGATTAATAATTACTACATCAGACCATGCATCATTCATTAGTACACCGTACAAAAACCGCAGACGTAACACAACTAAAGACAATGACCCTCCGACCATGATACCTATTGTAACAATGTTGTTTATGATCTGCGAGTAATGTTTACACCGTTTGCACGCTATGACATACGTGATTTTGAAATCCGACACCACATGTTGCGATGAAATAGTGTTCGTTGCATTTATTCACATTTGACTATCGCGTGTTAGGTAGCTACTATCTGCAGTCTAGGGTTATTATTTTCTTTACTGGATTCTATAAAAGTGTGAAATACGAGTAGTGTTTAAGCGGTCCTTTGACTCTGTCTAAAAATTAAATCAAAATACCGAAAGAAAACATGGAATAAAGTAGGCAAATGTGCAGTAAAATGTTTAATAACCAATTAATAAAAATATTTTTAATTATTTTTATGTACAGTCACGAGCAATAATGTGTATACATGGTCACATTTTCAACAATATCTACTATCGAACTATGTCAAAACTGGGTAAATATTTGTTTCATATTAATGGCATGGAGTGGTAGAAGTTTTTGAAAATATTATTGCTTGTGACTGTACATACCTTTTAAATTATTGTCATAGCCATTATTTATCCACTTGCCGGACATTAAGCAGACGTAGATAGTCCACACAATTTTCATACTATTGACATTTTTTGGATCAATCCCAAGATTTTCAATCGGTCCTCGTTAACCGCCTATTTTTGGTCTCCCTTAATGGATCTATGTACCTTTTAAAATAACATGAGTTCTTGGAATATTGTTTAAAGATTAATCAGTTGGCGATGGCAGAAATGCGCAATTTCGGTCTGTACGACCTATTTTTCTTTGGTGCGGCATTTCGCTCAGACAGTCGTTGCCCCAGATCGTAACATGTGGTATGAGCTATAAATATGAGACTTGTCTGTTTTGTTTCTATGTGCTCTGACTGTACTACACGACCAGATAATAATCATAACATCATTGTAAGAGATCCGAGTATTTGAATCATTTGAACCCTCTGGATTGTTTATTATATTAATATAGAATTCGAGATTAACGCGATTCTGTAGATGATAAATGCAATTTGTGAGTTTTCTCGACAAACATCGTACAAACCTCGACTTGTCATTTAACCTAAGAAACATCAAACAAAGTACTGTTACTGAAACACCAATACACATTGAACTATTATTACTAGCGTATGGAACCGACGCAGCGAACAAGATTTTTGCGCCGTGCGTTGTTGCCGATCGGCAACAACTCGTTTAGTCACTCGCCTACGTTCACGGCGTTCACACGCGTGCTTACGTGACAACAACACAGCAAAATGCCCTCTTGCGTGTTAAAAACGTGTAAAAATCAATCCACTGCAATGAAAAAAGAGAGTGGTGTGACTTATCATCGGTAAGTTAACAAAATATTATCTAAAACCAACCAAAACTAATTTTGAAAATTATTTTCTACATGCCGACATTTTGTATGAAAATCATACATTATGAAAAAGTGACCCGTACTGACAGGTCGCGTACGTTGAACGAAACGCGTAAGCGCCATGAAATTCACGGCGTTTACGACGTTTTGGTCGCGAGAAAAATGTACTCTATGAGCGATCTAGCGCTGCGTATTTTAATAGCTTAATTAGACGACAATTGTTGGTTTTAGCGCTGCAAATGCTGAAACACGCTCAGTCCATGCTTCGTGTGATAATATTTTTGTTTGACATAGCTTCTCTATACATAGTAATAATAGCTCAATGCCAATACATCGTTTTCGCATTAATATTAATTAGGTACGTACTGCTAAAAAGGCAACTGTTTGAATATTACATGACCGATTTCAATTCGCTTTGAGCAGTACATTCTTTACCTCCAAACCCATTTGCCATGTTTAAACTTAATTAAATTGAAAGCGAATGAAGATTACCTTCCAAGAGCCTTGACTTAATCATCGCGAACGTCCGTAAACAAATCGGATTTCTCCGTTAATTTCCTGTGTAAATGCATCGGTACTCTTTATCCTAATTTCAAACGGAGCTATGTCCTAGTATGGCATTAGAACAAATAAGTTCTGTAGATTACCATTTGGAGTAGGGCTGTAGTTAAGTATGTGCTTACAGCATGAATGGATTTACTTCAATATAGACGTAAAATAGCGTAATTATCCATACTGCTATGTTTGCTATCCGATTGGAATTCATATCTCTATCGTTTCTTAATTTCTAGAATCCTGCCCGTCAAGCTAAATCTTCATTCAGATAACTCAGTATGACACCTTATGAGAAAGAGTTAATATTAATTTAGCTAAATAGTGTATGAAATACGGTCTGTTAATCTTAACTGCGTAAAACTTATTTCGTTTTCGTATATTCGAGATTGACTTTATAATAGGTCAATGACCAATTCTAAATACCACCCATCGTAACATGTTCCTTCGAGGGGTGGCGTCGAATATTTACATACATCGATACATAAAATATATAATATGTAGATAAAATCTAACTTGCGATCCCCGATGGATTAGGCAGAGTCTGACAAGCGACAAACCACATTCGCCCTAAATAAAATTGGGTTAGATTAAACGGAAAATTGGGAAAATGTAGTGAAAAATGGCTCGCTCGTTGCCTAGCACCGAATACAAGTGCTTGCGCTACTTAATTCGAAATCAAATTAATGTATGCGATGATACATTTATATTTATTTATTACTATCTAATTAGCTTCACGCCATTTCCCCAGCAGGGTAGGCAGAGATAAGCGATTATTACATTTTGTACATTGTATATACTTTTTTTCGTATTCAGTCTGTAGTGTCTAAGTATATGTTACAACATAATGGCCAGCCGTGCCGTATCGAGCCGCCCATTGTCGATCGCGCCCTGCGCCTGCGCCTGCTCCGCTCCACCGGGCCCATTGTTCGTTTGTTTTCACGTTGTTGCACAGATCACTTTGTTTAGTACGCTGTAGTGTATTGTTATCTATCTCTGCGGATTTCATTTCTTCCAATTATATTAATGGGGAATGCGATACCTTCGAGAACTTTGTTGGAGCAATTAATTCATCCTTTATAGTCTTGCGCGGTTCTGTATAGACAGCTGTTGGTACTAAAACAAAGATATATCTATGATGATATAAGTGGTGAATAAGAGTTCATTCGATATGTTTTTATAGAGAAAACATCATATAAACTCTTATTAATCCCCTATATATATATAATATGGATATAAATGACAACATACCTTATGCCTGTGATCGATTTTGTCTCATCTCAATAGGGACGACTTCTGTGTCCCATATGATTGTAATAAAATACTGTCAGTATTTAGAGTCTCTCCCATATTCCCAGCAAGTTATGGTTTCCATTAATCCTTCGCCTCCAAGTCTGTAGCAATGTTATAACGATTGTTTGAAATACATTGTTATTGTCGCATATTTAAATATCATCATCATCCTCTTGCCCTTCTCCCAGTTCATCTGCATATTTAAATATCTTCTCCATATAAATTAAATACGAATTTAGTTAAAATATTTAAAGTCAACGAAGGATTCCAGCAGATACCCAGATAGGATCTGGGTATCTGCTTTATAACCAATTTAAGTACTTACTGTGTTCCGTCCGCTACCTCTATTGTGGTGTGTTACGGGGATTGGAAAATCTGAATATTACTAACATGGCTATCAAATCTGTCCTGTCATATCTTGTTCAAACCTGAATAGGTTATATCAACATAATTATGTTCCTTAATATGGAAGTATCTTTAATATGGCATGTTTATAATTACTTATCAAGTTTAAAGATAATTAGTATCTAATATGACGATACCTGTACGACTATCTTTTACGTCCCTTATCTAAAGTAGTCATAAATACTAACTGTTTAATGACGCAAATATCATTCAATTTTATTCTTAAAAGTGTTCTCAAGAATCTACGCTATAATTCGATTAGTTTTTAAGGATTTATGTCACTCTTATCTTCAATATGATAAGACATGACATGAATGCTTGCTTGCTAATCACAAAACAAATGATATTAGTAATAGTCAAAGGTGTAAACATCAACATTTATCAGAGATGTGTTATCTTTTACTGAGCGCATGGCTTTTCTGCTTAATCGAATAATTTTTTGTAAAATTAGGCTTTCATTTCGGCTTATTTTAGGTATGTGTAACAATTACTGCCATTTCGCTAACCCACTCTACTGCCAATATGTTAAATCATACCTTTAAAATATAATGGCGCACAGCACATTCCACTGAACAAAAGAAAATTTGTAAGGTATTGTACTTAGTTCTTCACCGGCGATTGCACTATGCCGCAATTTTGTGTTAACTCAAAGGTTTTGGTAACTTTACGGAACGTTGGGGCGCAGCTGTGTCTGAGTTCTGTGTTAACGCAATTATAATCTGATTCGCCCACGTCTGAATTAGATGAAATAGTGTCGGAAAGAGCGCATTCTTTCTATGAAAACGAACACTATTTTTGGGCCTATTAGTAAAACTCTCTGATAATGTTTATCAAAATTGTTATGTTATTTTTACAAGAAATAAACACATACGTTCGAAGTATATTAAAATTATTATCGGCCCTTACCTAATAAACAAGATAACAAGATGAATTCCAAACAATGATCCTGATGACGTCGACCGATTCTTGTTCAATCGCGTTGACTCAGATTTTATTATAATGCAGATCCTACTATCTATTGTTTCCTTGTCTGTTTATCCGATGACCTCATTCCAGGTCAAATACCTCATTTGAATCTAATTCACTCATGTTCTTCGGTAACGGTTTCATTTTGTCACCGGTAATATAACAGATCTGATTAGTGACTGGATTAGTAATGTTTGTTTCGCCACCCAATTGTTATACAATAGTGTTGGCCAAAGTAGACACGGATATTTGCCGTCTTTCGTGGTTAAATACTCATGTATCTGAAAAGGTAACATTTATTGTTGCCATTAGTTGTCTGGTATTTATTGTAACTTTAGCTTATGTTTAGCTTATGACTGGTTCGATGGCTCATTCGGTAGTGACCCTGCCCCACGCGCCAAAGAGTAGTGGGTTCGATCCCCACTCAGGACAAACATTCCTATGATGAATACATACTTGTGTTTGTTCTGTGTCTGGGTGTTAATATTGAATATTTAAGTATATTTTTGTAATACCACTGTTGATTCTGATATCCGTAACACAAGTGGTTATGCTACTTACCTCGGAGTCAGATCATGTATGTGATGTAGTCTGATATTTATGTCTTATTTCTTAACATTTGTGACAACTCCGAACATAGAAGTAACTTGCGTATAGCTTAATGATCATTCTCCAGGAGCTAACACTAAATATTTGATGCCTATGCCGTTCAATACTGTTTTCTTACACTACCAACTCAATTTGCCATACTAAGACTATTGAATAAATTAAAGAAACTGCGATGCTATTGCTAATTGAATTTTATTTAACGAGAAAACCCGCGTAGTTCCCGTTCCTGTGGTAATACAGGGATAAAATATACTTATTTTACTCGCTCATAATGTAGCTTTCTGTTAGTGAAAGAATTTTTTAAATAGGTTCAGTGGTTTCAGCGTGAAAGCGTTACAAACGAACTCACATTCGCATTTATCATATTAGTTATGATTGGGCTTGTAATCTGTAATACAGGGATAAAATATAGCCTATTTTACTCGCTCATAATGTAGCTTTCTGTAAGTGAAAGAATTTTTTAAATAGGTTCAGTGGTTTAGGCGTGAAAGCGTAACAAACGAACTCACATTCGCATTTATCATATTAGTTATGATTGGGCTTGTTATCTGTGGGCTTAGCACGTGTGATATAGGGAAACCTAACGTGTTATTAGGATAAGACTAACCATTGTTCAATGTTCATACATTCCACAGTCGGTGTAGGAAACTAGTGTAGGCAGGTCTTTAATGGAGGCGTTTCTGTTTATCAAATAACTGTATTCACTGTTTCTCATGCAGATTGCGTCAATTTTATTAATCATACTGCTAAATAAATCGCTTGTGTGTGTTTTGAATTGTCACGAATAGATAAGCCTCGTTGTGTGGATTCAGTTTACGGTTGATTGTGGATGTGAAGTGTATTCTTTGTTGTGGAATATTGTGAACATTTTATTGTTGTATTAAATGAATAGTCTCTAGGTGCTGTGTGTATTGTTGCCCAACTTGAAAACAAGACTTCATTTTTCTATCTTCATCATCATTCAGGACCAATGGGTATTTAATATATATATTTTTGTTAATTACTATTTACATTACAGAAACATATGCTTATATTTTATAGTGTACAAAAACCTAATTTGGTTTTTTTTTTAATCGAAGAAATTCTTGTATATTATTATCGACTCGTTATATCAAAGTCCATTGTATTACTCCATAAATATATATAAAATGTAATCCATAAATATAAATAAAAAAATAATCAGTCGAATTGAGAACCTCCATCCTTTTTTTTGATGTCGGTTAAAAAGAAATCCACGTAAACAATTCAATGTATTGTGCCTAAAACACATTTTATTACAATGTAATTTTTGAATTGTTTACAAATTGAACGGTGTCTAAGTATTGATCAACTCCACCATTGTCTGCCGGGAGTCGAACCCTCGACCTTGAGCCGGCGGGCGGGTCAAGGTTCGCGAAACACCCTAAAGCTAAAGCGATTACACAGTTCGTGATTCACCCGCATATGTTCAGAAGCCGGCTAAATCGTTTCAGCTATTTAAAGTCTACTTTGAAACTGATAGTCACGCTTACGTTAGATAAAACTTCTCAGCAATTAGTCGTATTTCAGCTAGGGACGTAAAAATTACTTACCAAATGTGTGGATGGCCTAACATGTAGTATAAGGCGACGAATGGTGTATTGGGTATAGATAGGGCTTGTGATTTTGTGGAATACTTGTCATTGTTACAATTTTTTTTTTAATAATTTTCCGAACTCGATGCTATTTTCGGCTGACAGTCGGGAAAAAGAGCTTGCTCCTCTTCGGACTTTTTTTGACACTTCTGCGATTGCAAGCGTAGTATGTTTGTATCAAAGTAAATACACCTATTTGTATTGTGCTAAAGATTAATTACTACGTAGCACGTACTTATATCTCGACTAAGGAAATAAGAACGTTTCCAGTCATTCATGAAATAGCTGTCGAGATTTCCGCTTTACCTTCCGGCATTCAACGTTATCGTCTAACTGAGCGATAGTCTAGCTTTAACACTCTTGTGTATTAGAAACATTCAGATTCAAGAAAATACTTACCTGCAGAAACTTAGATTAGTAAAATACAAATGGATTTTTGTTTAAAACTAGTTTTTATTATGTATTGTTTTTAAAATATTTTATCGTTTAAGATTAAAATCTCGCACATTCATTAATCTGGAATATGATTGACATTATGTTCAAGAGAATATAATGTGTATAAATGGTGTTCGTAAGAATGCACACCCAAAAAAATATATAATTTATCATTGAGATAAGTAATCATACTGTCATACTAATATTATAAAGAGGAAAGAATTGATTGTTTGTTTGCATTGAATAGGCTCCGAAACTACTGGACCGATTTGAAAAATTCTCTCGCCAATAGAAAGCTATATTTTATCTCCATATTCCCACGGGAACGGGAGCTACGTGGGTAAAACCTCTGGGCGCTGCTAGTGGTTAATAAAACTAAAATGTTTACATGTGCGGAACAGTTTTATCTTTCCATTTTCGAAAACGAATCTATGTCAAATGTAAATCTATGTCAAATAAATTTTCCAAACTGACACACCAATTCCCTAGTTCCAAACTAAGCTTATGCTTGTGCTATGGATACTAGGTTAACGGGTAGACATACTTAAATACGTTTATAAACATCCATGACTCGAGTACAAATGTCCATGTTTATCACAAGAAACATTTGCCCCTAGCGGGATTCTAACCCGCAACCCTTGGTTTAGTGGCCAGGGTCTCTGACCATGACCACTCGACCAACTGGCCAGTCAAATTGATATTTTTTGTCCAAATATATGATTTTAACCTCATTGTTATGTTAGTGTTCGTAACTTTCAAATTAAATTAAATTATATTTATTTCAGATAACTATTGTTGCATATTGTTGTAGTACTCAAAAATAATGTATCAACTGTGGGCCCTGTCTAGTGTAACAGGCACTAGCGATGTGGTGATATTGGGTTTATGATGTAGGCGACGAGCTAGCCACTTGTCTCTACTTTCTCACAATTTTCCGTCTAAGCAAACTTAATTTTTATTTTTGGCTGAATGTGGTTTAACACGTTCGCGTGAGCAACCACATGTCCAAAATGTTGCATAACGGCGCAACCTATTTTCCATACAAAATAAAGCAACGTGTGAAGACGTCGCGCCGTAAGACATACACCATGTAACCAAGCTACACGGCGCAACAAACTACATAAATGGGATGTAATGCGGCGCAAAGGAGCAACGGTTATGAATATACTCTTAAATTAGACGTCGGGCGACGTTCCGCCGAAATACATATCATAATCTTTAGGACGTCATAAGACGTTGCGCCGTTTCCTAAGCATATACTCACGACGTCGTGCAACGTAGCTCACGCGAACGTGTTAAGGAGCATATTGCTTTTTAGATTTTTAGATTTTGCCTACCCCTTCGGGGATTGCGGGCGTGATTATACATATGTATAAAGGTACTTTGAAATTTAATTAAGGGAGCGTTAATCTTCTCACGTCCACAAAAGCGGCTCGTTAGCTTGGCACCTTGTTTTGTTTAATTTGGGTGGTACACGCGATTTGCATCGTCGCCTTTGTTCTAACACGCCTTCCAAACAAACATCATACACTCGAAAATAAACTCTGAAAATTGTGCGCCAGAAAAAACTTCGTGACTCACCCCGCGTCAAATATAACACGAATATTTTGATCCATTAGGGTGCGCCCGCACTGAATGAAATGGCAGAATAACGCCATTTGTAATGTAAATGCGACCTACCTTGCATCCATATCACCCTGTCCATCTTAAGAATTTATTTTTGACCGTCCACATAGAACGTAACTGTTTCAGATTGCGAATAAATGAACTTCAATATGCGTTATAATAGAAATATATTTGCTCAAAAATTTTATTCAATTAGCTTATTTAATACAAAAGAAAGAGACTAATAGACTTTAAAAGCAATAGTTTTTACTAGATAATTGATAATCGTTTTGCGTATAAAAAAAACATTTACATGAAAATAGTGCAACAATTAACAATCGGTAAAAAATGCTATGGGTAAATCTGATTAAGAAAACCTTCTCATATGTTAATAAGGTTTAATACGTTATTGAATTTAAAAACAACAATATTATGAAGATAAAACCAATAAATTAGAATAGTAACATTACTTAAACTTTTTCTTATACCGATTCTTACGATATAATGGACAACAGTATAATGATATTTCAATACTTATTTATGTCGCCTAACATGTCAGATGCTTTTTACTCGTCTACGCGATGCAAAGGCATTCACTTAGAGTTTGTATTATTTTTTTACTGTACTCGTATATTAGGACAAGTTTTCAACAATTATGGCAACATTCTTATTATATATTCATCAACTCCTCCACTACTTGCTTGAACATACCTTTAAAACGTACAGCTGTGTGCCATAAAGAGATTAGTAGTAAATGCTTCTGAATTTTAAAGCCGTATGTAAATTGGCCTTCAGACTAAGTAGTCCAATACAAAGCCGTCTATAATGAAACGAGGTCCTTCCAATATAAGGGTGTACCGAATACGAAAGTGGTTTATACATGTATGTAAATTCGATACCTGTCTTGTCTCAATCGCATATGGAGACCCGCCCTTATGCTGTGTATAATTTTATCCGGGCGAATGTCACTTGTTATAGATAGAGTGCACGGCGCATCTCTGAGGGCGCGGGCGGGCGGTGACGTCATCGCTCCAGAACGCTCCGTCAGCTCGCTAGACCTGGCCATGCAGTACTCCGCGCCATCCAACCTCGTCCTCACGCCGGCACCCGAATGTGAGTTTTAAAAGTGTAGTAATAAAGTCTATAATAATTTAGTGACGTAATATTTGGTAAATAGTGCACAATGGACTTCGACGATTGGCTTCTGGATTTGACGGATTATCGCCCTGGTATGTGGAGTATTAGTATTGGAAATTAATTACTGTTTCCAAACTTTCTATGTGTTCTTTTTTTACTAATATAAAGAATAAATTGAAAACAGTAATGATAATTTGAAACACCTGTGTCATCGGCGTGAGAATGTCACCGATCATACGAGTTTTTGTTTGACGTATGATGCACCTTTACAACATCTGCTGCCTGTAACAGAATTGTTTAACCACTAAAATTTATAAACTGTAGGTACCTAATGCGAACGAAAACATTTGCTAGTAGACCCTAGTTGATTATTGGCTATTAATAGTGAACGCAAACAACTGGAAATACCATATTATAATTGCTAGAAGTGTGCACTTTAGTTGAAACATTATCATCATTCACGATACTTGTTATTGAGGAAGGGACATCAAGAAATTCTTTTACATTCAGCCGTGATGATTATAAAATGACAGACGACATTCGTGGCAATACCACCAACCACTATATAATATTCCATAGCAGATGCGTTAAAATACAGGCGCAATGAAATGAATAATAGTTACCGTATCGTAATTCTTATGAACAATTTGATGTTAAAGGTTTCATATACCTATTACAAAGATTCGTAGCCTCTTACGTACCTACAGTTGCTTTCCGAAGCATTAATTTGTATATGGCACTTTAAAATTGGACGGACATACGTCATCACATTGCAGCGAAAGTTGCCTGACAATGCACCTCCAAGCTTCTCAATTAACCAGTGTCACCGACTCGCCTGGAGAATAGGGATGATGACTGCATTCAAAACTATAATTCTATTTAGTCCGTCAGTCAGATTATACAAAAATACTAGACACATATTTTTCGCTTTATCAAATAAACAAAAAATCACAAAGATAAAGAGCATCAAAGTTTTGGAGTGGGGGCTTGCGACGTCACTATTTTGTAAAAATTGTACGAAAACGTGACATCACGCGCAACTTGAATGCAATAAATAAATACGTGTTCAATATTTTTTTATGATCTAACTGACGGGCTAAACAGATTCTTTTGTCATCTAGCGTATTCACGTAAATCTTATTCCAATGCCGACGACTCACTTGGTGAGTTGAATTTCTTTAGCTAAAATGTAAGCGGCACGGCATCTAAGAAGATACAAATCGTAGTGTCAGTGAATGTTAAACGATGTGCTTCCCCCAGGCCGCAAGTTATCCCGGGGCATCTCCCGCGCGACCGACAACGAGGGCCTGGTGTGGGCGCTCCGCAGCAACACAGAGCCCGAGCCCAGCAACCTCAGCTCGGACCACATACTGCTGTTGCCTGACATTTCCGTATACCCGCCTGACTTTAGGTAAGTACACTGTAGACTTGTTCAACGAGTGGTTAGTACACTAGAATAACTAGATGAGTATTACTCGAGTTTGTTAGGATTAAATGCTTTACTAGTCTACTTTAATAGAAACCGTATCAAACACTTGAAACGTTTGCGATTCATTCAGATAAATTTGATGCCTTTTAGTTCTTTAACTAAATGCGCAATTCGGCTTCAAGACTTTAGGCAGCATAATTTTTTACCATAATCCTCTCGCGAACTGATAAGAAATAACGAGAGAGATACACCCAAATTTGGCAGTAGACCCAAGTTACACCCAAAAAATAGCGTTTAACCTTATCTTAGATCGACAGTTTGACGCATCCTAAAATTATAATGGACAATTATACTACTGTGATTTGATCGACGGGATATTGACAGGCTACCGTTTATTATCCGGCATTGGGATTAACTGATCTTAACTTTTTACTTTATGCGACATTTAAGGTAGGCGAATATATTTATCATACTGTACCCCAAATAAACACCATATCCATAACAGCTACCCTGCGCGCATCAAAGTGTCGCCAGCGACAAATGTTATTACAACAACCGTTGAAGTTTGTTAAACGTTTTCACCGCGCGTTGCCTGCTCCATTTCCGCGAGTGTCAAACACCCACCACACACGCCTGAGTACGTTGTGCCACAGTATACTCATATGGAGAGGTGTGACAGTAATACAGAATCCCGTAGTCGAGGCGCACAGACATTATCGTGTCGTTGTGACTATTATCAACTATAAGTAAGCAGAGTCTATAAAGCAATTAGCGCATTAACTTTTCGTCGAAAGTAAAATAAAGTTAGCTTGAATAAAATATTGTAACAATTAGCGGCAAATGGATAGTTCGTTGCACACAATCAAATGGTCGCGTTTTACGACATATTAGGCCTTGCCTAAAATATTGCCATCTTAAAATCAATCAATTTAATTATTCAACTTAATTTTTTTCATTTATTAGTGTATAGACTGCCCAAACCAATTATCAATTTAATATTCACATCGCGGTTTTCGCTCATTTAATCCAACAATCTAGTAAAGCTTACCTGTTAATAAGGTTTTCAAGTCCCAAGCCTCTAATATAGCCCATACATTTTCGAACAGTTCATCGAGCGCCAAAAACTCACTGTTATATACCCGATTGTGTTATTTGGCCTCTCGCCAGCGCGGGCGACGTTCATTACCCGGGGCACGCAACCGCCCGCGAGACTGCCGTTGAACCCCGTGTTATTGTTTGCGACCTCCATGTCGCCCCACATGAACCGCCCAAACCTACACAAATACACCCTACGACAGTTCCATGTTGGTCTGGGACTTAAAACGTTCCGACTGCGTTCCTATTCAAATTCAAATTCAAAATATCTTTATTTATACAAGGCTTCAAGAAAGCACTTACAAATAGTCAATATACAAAAAAGAACAAATAATACTACCACCGGTTCGGAAGGTAGAATCTATTGAGAAGAAACCGGCAAGAAACTATAACTATAGGTATACAATATTATCACTTACCATCAGGTGAACTGTCGGCTCGTCTGCCCGCAATAACATTAAAAAAAATATATATGCAGGCTAGCCTTATGAGCCTTTGACTGGCTCGATGGCGCATTTGGTAGTGACCCTACCCCATGCGCCAAAAGTTGCGAGTTCGATCCCCACCCAGGACAAACATTCGTATGATGAATGCTTGTGTTTGTTCTGTGTCTGGGGGTTATAAAATAATATTTAATAATATATTTTTCTATCTATCTATATATTTTTAATACCACTGTTGATGCACAAGTGCTTTAAGCTACTTAGCTCGGAGTCAGAGCAATGTATGTAATATTATCTATTTATTTATATACAAAATGTGCAGGACACAGTAGTCTAGGACCAATTATTATAATAGTTTTTGGGCGCGACCCCGTTTCACTACTACTAGGTTTGTGATTGTATAAGGCAATCTAGCCACTTAAACTATTTTTTTGTAATATTCCATCTTACTTAACACGATTTTAAGCTAAAAGTGTTTTAAGGAGCTTGCTGTTCTTTAGACACCGTCAACCCCTTCAAGTGTATGATAGTATTTATGTGTGTACCCACTCTATGTATATAAATCCCCCCTCTAATGTGCCAGAATTCATTAAAACGACTCCACCCGTGAAGCCCTTTTCGCCCAACACAAAGAACGTTAATCCAAATTGTTTTAACGCGAAGGTCGTACCGTGGTAACAAAATAAATGGTGCACGAAAAATTCGTTCGCGAAATATTATGGGCGCGAAGTTTATTGAATTTATTTTTATGCCCCATGAAGCTCGCTTTTTATCATTATTTTCGTAATATTCGGTATAAAACCTTTACTGCATATCATGCATATTGTATACATTTATTTATTACGATTACTCATTGTCCTAGATACTTACATAAATGTCAAATTTGTAGCACACAAGTCCCATTTATTATGCAGGTAATTCTTTAGTACCTACCGATATTTATCTTATTTAATTAACTGACTTTAATTAATCATTGTGTATTGTATTCTTGTGCAACTGCTATCAAACAAGCGTTCTCCCACGTTACAAAGCCAAATGACTATGCCTTATGCGTATTTATGCTCTATAGGTCATCTTCCTAGCGTAATGTCCCGTGCTTCAAAGGGGTCCGCTTAGACCATTATCTAGGATTTAGCGAGTCTGGTAATTACATTAAAGCGACTGCCGATCTGACCTTCGTAACCCTAAGATAGGGGAAGCAGACAATTTTTTGGATATGGTTACAAATCCAATGTTGTTTGAATTTGCAGGTTTTATCGCGATGTTTTCCCTCACCGTCGAGCTAGTAGTATAAATACGTACATAGATTTGAAAAAACCAGAGGTACGTGCCCGGGTTTGAACCCGCACTCCTCGGTTAAGAGGCGCGTATCCTTACCATTGAGTTACCACCGCGTTATTTATGCTCTATAGGTACATTCCAGAGATGAATGATCTAGTTGCCAATATGTAGAATTCTGTAACTACTCACATATCTCAGACAATAAAGATAAGATAAGAGTGGAGTCTTCTTGCCCATGACCTAG
Organism: Glyphodes perspectalis; assembly: GCA_951394215.1. NCBI lineage: Eukaryota > Metazoa > Arthropoda > Insecta > Lepidoptera > Crambidae > Glyphodes > Glyphodes perspectalis. The sequence goes on from OX596215.1 coordinate 11,572,328, forward strand.
GCAGCCATTAACACGAGCCCTGCTGGTGTACTTATGCTATGCGTCAAATCAAATACTAGCTCGGTAATGAAGAATAGACTAGACATTAAAATAACATCAATGAATACTGAGATATAGTAGCCGTTATTTTACTCCCGTATTAAACGTTCATCAAGCTTGCAACAGTGACAACAAACAATTGCTATAGAAGTAAGTGGTAACCCTGATGACTGGCACCCGGGACTGGCCACGTCCTCCGCCGGCCTTTACCCCACCAATGACGCTAGGGCTAAGTCATCATCTTCCTAGCGTTATGTCCCGTGCTTAGACAGGGTCAGCTTAGACCATGATCCAGAATTTAGCAAGTCTGGTAATTACATTAAAGTGACTGCCGATCTGACCTTCGTAACCCTAAGATAGGGGAACCAGACAATTTTTTGATCATGGTTACAAATCCAAAGTTGTTTGAATTTGCAGGTTTTATCACGATGTTTTCCATCACTGTCGAGCTAGTGGTATAAATACGTACATAGATTTGAAAATTCCAGAAGTACGTGCCCGGGTTTGAACCCGCATTCCTCGGTTAAGAGGCGCGTGTCCTTACCATTGAGCTACCACCGCTACTCCGCTAGGACTAAGTAAGACTGCTCATTGTTCCAGGACATTCATCGAAAAAGATCTACTAGAGACAGCTACTCTAGTGACACTAGAGTCTGCCGGGATCCTGAACTGGTGGCGGCACGGGCGAGTGCCGGGCGCGCCGCGTTTACTCCCGCTTGCCACGTCGGGTGACGGGAATTGCCTGCCGCACGCGGCTTCGCTTGCGGCTTACGGGTTCCATGACAGGCTTCTGGCTTTGAGGACCAAGGTGCAGGCGCTGCTGTCTGGCGAGGGAGGCGATGCTCTCACAAGTGAGTGTTTGATGTTTTTGTGGGTGTGGATGTGTTTATCGTTTAAGGATAGTGACGAATGTATAGCAATTAGGGTTTGATGAATTAAAACATCCAAAAGATGGCGTAACTGTGACTTACCGTCTTGTCTCCCTACTCCAATGAGTAGGGAGACAAGACGGTACTCACAGTTTGTTAAGTGTACCGTCTTGTCTCCCTACTCATTGGAGTAGGGAGACAAGACGGTACACTTAACAATGTAAGTTTTCAGAACAAACTGACATACGTATATGACGTTCGGTTATCTGCCTACCCCGCTAGGGAAGTGGCGCAAAGTTAAGTTAGTTACGGTTTGATGTATGTATCGCACACCTGTACTGCCGCAGACGCGATCAAGCGGCGCTGGCGCTGGTCCGAGAGCGTGAGCCTGCGGTCGGCGGGGCTGACGCCGTCGGAGGCGGAGTGGGAGCGCGAGTGGCGCGACGCGGTGTCGGCGGCGTCGGCCGAGCCGCGGCCGCGCTCGCCGCCCGCGCCGCGCGCGCCGCCGCCCGCGCCGCACTACGCCGGCCTCGAGCAGCTGCACGTGCTGGCGCTCGCGCACGTCATGAGGCGCCCGGTCATTGTCTTCGCTGATGTCGCCTTGCGGGTGAGTGCGCCGATACCAGATAATGCTGGCCTCACCACATCATAACCCTATACGATACCCTACTGAAAAATTAACTTTGCTGATGTCACCTGCCCCATTATGAAATTAACCTCTATCTACGTATATCGATTTCACTTAGTTATGGCATTCACTCTATGAGACTCGATTCTTTATTCAAGAGGGGTCTCCTAACCTTCACCTTATAAAGTCCAAACCAAAAAGTAGAGTCTGCTAGTATATGCACTTCAACTTTATAAATTCTATTACTTATGGCAGACACTGTGTTAATTGCAGTTATCAAAACAAAATAGATATACGGTACTTTTCTGCACCTTCGATTAAAATTCGCATCATACCCATTCATTGTCCCTTACAGGACTTCCGCGGCGACCCCATCGCCCCCATCCCATTCGGCGGCATCTACCTCCCCCTGGAGCTGGACCCCGAGTCGTGCAGCAAAGCGCCCATCCTGCTAGCGTACGACGCCGGACACTTCTCAGCCCTGGTTCCCTGCGAGCCGTTACCCACGGATGGCGCGAGAGTGCCTCTGGAAGATCAGAGTGGGAATCCGCTGCCGATCAGGTATGTACAATGTACATAATATAGCTTGATAGCACCGTTGGTCTAATGGTAGCAAGCGCTGCTTAAACAAGAGTCTGGGGTTCGAATCCCGGTCGGGCCAAAATTTGTGACAGGTTATTTACTTTTTTATTAAATATATTTATTGCAAGGCCCCTTAAACATATTTATTAGCTTAATCAATTGACTTACTTTTTGTTAAATATTTATTTTCCTTCCTTATTTAGAAGGTTAGCCAACACATAAAAAAATTATCGAGTTACTTGTGATATCACGTTTTTGTGAAGTCAAAACACATTCTTATAAGACTTTAAAATGAAATTTAAATTCAAAAGAGGCAAACATGTAATGTATTACGATTCGGCTATTAACAGTATAAATATATTTTAATTTATTTTATTAATCTATATATGTATATACTGAACCCCTATTTCTCCTGGTCACGCTATAACTTGAGAACGGCTTTACCGATTTCGCTATTCTTTTTCAGTTGTGTTTGTTATTATCAGGTGAAGCTACGATCGTATAACAAAAAAATAATATCAAAACCCAATTTCTCAGGTTCAACGTAGACCCAGGCGACGACTTCCGATGGGACGTGGAGCCGGACCAGAAGACGATCAACAACCTCCTCCCTGACGAGTACCAGCGGTCCGCGATGCTGGCCGCGTACTTAGACGTAGAGCAGGTGGAGTGCCTTGCGCACGCGCAGCCGCCTGAGGAACTGCGCAGGTATTGTTACGCACTAACTTCTGCCTGCGGCTTCGCTAGCGTGATATAACAAACATAGCTTATGTGTTATTCGAAGGTATAGACTAGCTCGTTGGCGTATGACCCTGCCCCATACGCCAAGAGTTTTGGGTTCGAATGTGTGTCTTGGGTGGGGACCCAGGACAAACATTCATGTGATGAATATTTGTTTTTGTTCTGTGTTTGGTGTTAATAAAATATTTTGCGTTTATAATATTAGTAATTTATAATATTGCTTATAGGTATTTATATATATTTAATTTGTAAATCGATTGAAGACCTGAATAAATATTAAAATTAAATAAATAAAAGGTCCTTGGACGCGCTCTCCACTAAGAGCTCGAAACAGATGAACTCGGTGGCGAAGCAGTTCGGCAGTATAGGACGGTCTATGAGCAGCAAGCTGAAGAAAAATTTCGGGTAAGTCACATCTTCAGGTTGAGACATTTATATTCAGCCTAAGGTGTAATTAATTTTTTTTTTTTTTTTTAGTTTTAATAATAATAAATTTTATTTTTCTCGACACAAACAGAAGAGGCATTACAATTTGGTAACATAATGAAAATTTTGACATAGGTAGGTTTGTGTGAGACTGACGCCTGTGATAGGTATTTTACATACCTGTTGTACAGGTCATCAGGCTCCCACCAGTTCGGTGATATTATAACATTATGGTACACAAAACAAAGTATTCGTATCGCGGGTAATGTGTGAGTGAGATTAGTTCCTAAATGGAGGGGCATGCATATATGCGTGAGGGTGAGTTAGTGTGTGTAGTCTATCTGAGTTAAGCACGTGATGATAGTGCGTTTGGTCAAGAGATAGTTGTGAAATAATTTTCGGTTTTGGTCGTAAGTTTTATTTAGGAGAAGGGATCGTACGCTGTTTCTACAATCAAATAAAGAAAGATTATACAGAGGGATTTCAGCATTTATTTTGTTATACAAAGAAGGACCCAAGTAAAAGAAGAAGTTTTTTGTGAAGGAGTGTGAAGTTGAGGGGACACTATACACCTTGTCTTTACGTCTTTTTGTTGTATGGTATTAAAAATAAAAAGTTGTCTTACAGTCAAGACCTTACAGCTCTTGTAAAGGTCATTAGTTGGAAAGAGAATGGGCCGAAATGTAGCCACCTTAAGAATAGCACGTTGTGCAATCTCAAGAGGTTTGAGCGAAGTTTTTGAAACACCTCCCCAGCAGGATATGCAATAAGTGATTATTGACCGACATAGAGCATAGTACACCTTTTGAAGGGTCGCAGGGTTCGCAACATACCTCAAAGTCTTAAAGACATAGATAAGCTTACGCACTCTACCCGTAAGAATACTTATATGGCTCTTAAAATTAAGTAGTTTATCTAGGGTTAAACCAAGGTATTTAATAGTATCCACAGGTAAGAGTAAAGGACAGTCACAAGACGACACAGACCAGTTTGAGCAGGTATGAGCCTTCAAAGATGGTACCAATAAGGGTTGAGTTCTTGAGCTGATGGTAAATGTAATGAATTTTGTTTTGGATGTGTTTAAGGTAAGCATGTGACTAGCGAGCCATGAAAAAGTGGTGTTTAACCCTCTTTGTGATATTTTTTCTAACTCGGACCAGGAATCTGCTGTAAAAGTAATAGCAGTATCATCTGCATATGCGATAATGTGACTGTGTGGTATATTGAGTTTGCTCAGGTCGTTAATATAAGTTAAAAAGAGGGTTGGGCCAAGTATGCTTCCCTGAGGGACACCATAGTGAATGGTGAGTTCATCACTTACTTGATTTTCTTATTTAATAGATCGATGATTGCTGGAACATTTTGAAAGAGAGCATGGTGGACAGTGCAAAAGAGGCATGTGGATGCGCAAAGAGACGTAGAACAATGAAAGGTGACGCATGGTGGGATGAGGAGGTCAAAGCCTCCGTAGCGAGAAAGAAGAAGGCCTGGCTTGATTATGTCTCATCTTTGCAAATGGATGAAAGTATGCTTGAGATGAAGAAAGAAATATACCGTTATTGCAAGAGTGAAACCAAAGCTTTAGTGAAAGAGAAGCGTGAAAGAGTAGCTATGAATGAAGAAAGGAGACTGACGAATAGTTTCGAGGCTAATTCCAAGCTCTTTTGGAGGGAGGTTAAGAGGTCTCGGGGATATTCGTCGGCATCCGGAATGAGTAAGATTAAATCTAAAGCTGGTGACATTCTTGCAAACCCGAACGAGGTGTTAGAACGGTGGAGTGAATATTTTGGAGAAATGTATGAGTATGTCTCTGATGTTGGCACTGAGAGTGAGGCTATGTCTGATTCTGTGGTGCCAGCGTCTGATGAAGACATCACTATGAATGAGATTGAATGGTCGATACGAAGTCTGAAAAGTGGAAAGGCCGCGGGAATAGACAAGGTATCTGCGGAGATGATCAAGCTAGGTGGCGCTAGCGTCCAGGACGCTTTCTGGTTCTTGTGCAATCTATGCTGGAGAAACGGAAAGGTCCCAATGGACTGGAGACGGGCAGTTATCGTGCCTCTGTACAAGGGTGCTGGGTCACGTATGGACTGTGCCAGCCATAGAGCCATCAGTTTGATCAGCTTAGCAGCAAAGGTGTATGGCAAGATTATTGAGAGGAGAATGAGGGTGAAATCTGATGGAATGTTGTGGGAGGCACAGGGAGGTTTCCGGAATGGTAGAGGATGCACGGATCAAGTTTTCTCTCTTCGCAACATCGTGGAGAAGCATCTGGCCAAAAGTCAGAGGGTTTTTTGCGGTTTTGTGGATATGGAGAAGGCCTTTGACAGGGTTGTACGAAAGGACCTTTGGGACATATTGCCGAGATATGGGATTGATGGAGCATTGCTTCGTGCTGCGCAGTCCACCTATGTGGGATGTACGGCATGCGTGCAAGTGAAGGGCAGCCTGTCACCCTGGTTTGACGTCAATATTGGTGTCAGACAAGGATGCGTGCTGTCTGCTCTGCTGTTTATCCTATATCTCGACCATTGTCTCCAGAGGATTAGATCTATGAATGTTGGAGTGCGTATGGGTGACCTGGTTGTGAACTGCCTGCTTTACGCGGACGATGCCGTACTTCTAGCAGAGTCGACATCGGATCTGCAGCAACTAGTCACAACATTGAAAGATGATTGCAAGGAGAGAGGCTTACATTTGAATGCGAAGAAAACAAAGATTATGGTGTTTGAAAGAGATGAAACCAGAACGGATACAAGGATAACGGTTGACGATGTAGTGCTGGAACAGGTGAATGAAATTGTATATCTGGGATCTGCATTTAGTAGAGATGGAAGGTACTCCGCTGATATAGAAAGAAGAGTGAATGCAGGGAATAGGGTGAATGGAGCGTTAGGAAAACTTTTAGGCAGCAAAATCTTAAGCCAGAAGGCCCAGCTCGCCATACACAATGCGGTGCTGATTCCTACGCTAACATATGGAAGCGAGAGTTGGGTATGGCAGAAAGAGCATGAAAGTAGAATAAACGCGGTCGAGATGCGTGCGCTGCGGAAAATCTGCGGTGTATCGCTCACAGACTGCGTTCGGAATGATGATGTAAGAAAGAGAGTTGGTCTGAAGGACAGCGTCGGAGTCAAGGTAAGAAGAGGCATGCTCCGGTGGTTCGGACATGTGGAAAGAATGGATGACGAAAGATTGACTAAACAGATATACAATGCGAATGTGGAAGGATGTAGGAGCCGCGGAAGGCCCAGGCTCACCTACCACGACCAGATTGGTCGTGTATTAAAAGAAGGTGATGTTAGGAGTCATAAAAATCGTAGAGCTTGTATGAAAAGGATTATGAATGTTGAAGAGGCGAGTGAGGTGTGTAAGGATCGTGCCATATGGCGTTCGGTTCTCTCTGCCTACCCCGCTAGGGAAGTGGCGTGAAGTTTAGTTAGTTAGTTAATAGATTGAGTCCTGCCCGTAAGGTAACTGTTAAAGAAGTCCAGCTGTGTGCCTCTGATACCGAGATTTTCGAGCTTCTGTAGAAGAATATGAGTAGGAACAGTATCAAAGGCTTTGGCAAGATCTAAGAATACAGTTAGGACTTTTTTGTTAGAATTAAGTGACTTGACTATATTATCCAGCAGTTCTTGCACGGCATGCGTTGTAGATTTCTTTTTTCTGAAGCCAAATTGTTGTGATGATAGAAGTCTGTAACGCTCAAGATAATTCACAAGTCTATTATTTACTATACGCTCAAGAACCTTAGAGATCGCTGGAAGGATAGCTATCGGGCGGTAGTTGCTTATTAGAGCCCTGTTTCCCTCTTTGTAAATAGGGTGCACTATTGCCTTTTTTATAGCAGAGGGAAAAATACCTTTGTGGAAACATAAGTTAAACAGGTGGGACAGAATTGGTGATAGAGTAGATGAATATCTCTTAAGTACTAACGCGGAAATACCATCACTACCTGTGGCAGCATCAGATCTCAGCGATAAAATAGCTGTATTTACTTCATCAGTATCAGTGTCAGCCATTACGAAAGATGTTGTCTGTTTGGTAACAGGGAATGATTCAGAAGTGATCAATTCCTTTGAGATATTTTTGGCGAGGTCTTCAGCAATGTTCACAAAGTATTTATTAATTTGATTACAAGATTGTAGTGTAGTAGGTGCAATAGTTAGTAATTTGGTTGAAGGTTCTGAAGCATTAACTGTGTTTATTGCTGTAATTACCACCTGTAAATGCCTTGCGCATACTATTTGCATAGGGCTATGTGGGGCTCTCTCACCATAATAGAGGGAGGTTTACCCACTAAAACCCAGGGGCGTTCCTTCGAATCGCTTGGTCTAGGGGGCTTGGGAACGCATAGCCTATGATCCCTTAGCGTTTGCCCCGTCCGGGTTCATCTGGAACCTCCAGCACTTCAACTAGACGCCACTGAAACAGAGGCGCATATGTCGAGAGTTTGTGGCGCGGGCGACGGACTTCCCGAACCATCGCTCGCTGGTTAGCGTTATGAAGGGTTTCTTCATTATGGAAGCATTTGGGCGGTTTATAGATGTCGAATCGCAAGTCAATTGAGATTCTTTTTAAAAGCTGTCAAAACGCAATTATTTCATAGATTTTGTATGGGCTTGTGAGCTTATGACGTCACTTGTTCCTATCTACCGACTAAATATTATGCAGTTTTTGTAAAATTTAAAATCGTAGACTTAATATAATTCAAAATCAATATGGTTTTAACAACATACTACGATACTTTGGTCAGAGGGTAGCATCGATATTTCAAAATTAAATATAAATGGTGGCAACATTCCTATTACCATTTTGACTCCCGCTAAACTACGACCCCTGGCGGGTGTTTTAGTCCGCAAACATCCATTAGACAAGGAAGGAGTATACACGTCGTGGATGTTATGCAGGTCGATGGCGAAGCTGGCGTCGCGCGGCGGCCCCAGCAGCCCGGAGGAGGCGCGCGGGGTCGCCTGCTGCCGCGCGCCCGCCGCGCGCGCGCCCGTGCAGGAGGAGATGGTCAAGAACTACCTCAACGAGGCCTGGCTCGGGTATGCGATGCTTTAGCCTTTGTACCTTAGCTGTAGATTTCCCTTTACATATTAGATTAGTTTTCGGAATAGAGTATTTAGCGGCTATAGTAAAATAGTCATTTGACTGATCAAATGACTTTTGTAGAGAGGTGGTAGCGCAGTGGTCGGGACAGGTGTCTATTTTATACACCTGAAACTTACCTCTGGATTTTTCAAATCTATGTACGGATTTATATAATTTGCTCGGTGGTAAGGGAAAACATTGTGATGAATTTACATATCCAAAGTAATTTATGGATGTGTAACCATGATCCAAATTGTCTGGTTCCCCTATATAAGTGATACTAAGATCAGATAGGTAATAACCAGACTTGTTAAATCCACGATCAGCTAAATAGATCCCGACTTAACACGGGGCAAAAACTGGGCGAAATTAGTTGTTTAATTGTTCCTTTGTCTATAATGTATCCAGCTTTACTTGTGCGTACGTTAATTTCGCTTGGTTTAAACGTAGACGTAGAGGTAAACGAAGTTTCAGCCGGTCCCAAACAAAGATCAAAGTCTCGGCAAGCTACTACAATGAGGTATGAACAGGTACACGGCGGAGAAGAACCGCGCGGAGAACGCATCGGGCCCGACGGCGCCGCGCTACGGCACGGGCCGGTCGCAGTTCTACGCGGAGGCGACGCGCGCCGCGCACGACGCCGCGCGCGGACTCGCCCTCGCGCCCAAGCCGCAGCGGTCGCACCAGGTAAACTATCGACTAATAGCCAAGCTGACTAAATAATTCTGTTTAGTCCGTCAGTTAGATTATTAAACACGTATTTTTTATTCATTAGTCAAAAAAACATTGACGAAGATACAATGCATTCAAGTTGCGCGTAACGTCACACTTTCGTACAATTTTTACTAAATAGTGACGTCGCAAGCCCCCACTCCAAAACTTTGATGCTCTATAACTTACGTGGACCAACAAATGTTTTCCAGGACCGCACCCTGTACCTGTCCAAGTCGACGTTCTACGACGACCGCCCGCCCTCGCCGAAGCCGTGCCGCGCGCCGCTCTGCATGTACTATGGCAGCCCCGCCAACAACGACTACTGCTCGCGCTGCGCGCGGCTGCAGTAGCCGCCCCGTCACCCTGTCGCCCCGTCGCCCTGGCGCCCTGTCGCCCCGTCGCCCTGGCGCCCTGTCGCCCCGTCGCCCTGTCGCCCCGTCGCCCTGTCGCCCCGTCGCCCCCGTGAGTTGCGACATACTCGTCTGTCTACCTGGCCGCTCCCGTGAGTAGCGACACACACCTCGATGCGACATAGTCTATTTGTCGCAGGATAGTTGTCACCGACAAATACTTAACGTACTTTTCATCAGCTTGCTTTTCCATACATTTTGTATGTGGTTATTTCCGGTTACCTGATACTTTGTATCAAAATTTAACCGAATTTTTATTTCGTTCAAAATCGTGTAAATATACATTTTTACGGTATCACTAAAACCGTATTATTTTTTACGTAGACAGGTAGTGCATATTTCGTTTTCTCAGTCTCTAATATTAAAAATGATTAAGGAATTACATGATTGAAAAGGGGTGATACCTAGGTATTATTTACGTTTGGTGTCAACATTCTTATTATCCAGCATAGACAAACCTTCCGATTGGCTCCATTCATAATTAAAAAACTATACAGTTATGAATTGGAGAACTAAACAAATTTCAAAAATAGGAATCTTAGGTTTTTTTCCGATGTAAATAAAAAATCTTGGAAGTTCCATTATTTCGCAACATGTATTAAAATCAATACAAAGGTGTCGTATATTTTTGTCCAGATCATCGCACGGTAAAATATCCGCAAATTCCACTTAGTACAATTGCCTTTTTTGTACTGATAATGTCGATGGGCGTAACATTTTATTTGAACCTTGAACACTATATTTAATTATGTTCGTAATCGAGGTGGGTACGACTGTATAACAATAACTTAAATATGAAAAATGTTGTAAGTATTTCCTGTTTTGTGTTTATTATAACATCTCAATTAGTCACTTTGTATGTAACTTCCATAGAAATGTTATCAAACTTCGAATAAAAAGTTCAAATAATGAATATTAACTAAGTTTATGACACAAAGTGTTGGTGTTAGATGGGTGTGTTTTTATTACGATAAGACTCTTATTAACATGAAAACTCGATTTGTTAAAATGCTAAGGATTAACTTTGTTTATTAAACTTATTTTTCTTATTAAAATCGTGACAGATGCTAGTGATAAAATTGTTATTTAGTTCATAGTATGTGGCACCTTTGATTACTTCTAAGAATTTAACTTATCTAGCATAATAATAATGAATATGAACTAAGATGGAAAGCGTGGTATTATGGTGGTATTCCATAACTGTCTTCTTATAACTTTTGTGATTTGTTAAACAAGTGCCAAATGTGGCTTTTTGTTTTTACGAGTGCGAATATTTCTGTTAACGTTATTTAAATGCGGATGGGGTCTAAAACTATATCAAAATACGATAATCAACTCTTAATACTAATATATGTATAGCATATTTACTAAGCCTATTACTTAGGTAACTTTCTTGAAAAAAATCTGTATCCTTGATATTTATATGTGTAGTTAACCATTCGGCTTATTTGCCCAATGCTATCTACGTGTGCATTTTAAGACTTAACATTTTGAGACAGTTTAAAAATGACCCCACCGCTATGTGAAACCAATGTGTTCAAAATTCAGTGCCAGGAATTAAATGGGGGTAAAGTAATTTTGGACAATACTAAGCGACCATGAGGCTACATTTCATTCGTTTTTGTAGTACATAAAATGTCTTGGAATTAACAGTGTTATCGTATGTGACTCGTTTCAGTCTGTCGTGTTAATTGAAACCGGATGTATGGAATATATATAAGTATTTCTTTATGTACTTACTATTTATTTGCTAGTACCATCTTTATGCGCTCTTTTATATACCCTGTCTCTATCAGAGATTATTAATGACTAGAAGGTTGCGGATTCAATCTCGCTGCACATGCGCATCGCCTTACTATTTATATCTAAATATCATATTAATATTAAGAGTTAAATACATAATTTGTTAACACGGCAGACTATGTTGATGATCTAAAATATTTATGCAATGATGTGTATAAAATATATTTTTTCCTTTGATCACTCATCTACCTCGTACAAGCAACAGTGTAAAAGATAAATATGTATTTCTTAAACGTAACAAACGAAAGTAATCGATGGTTACTAAATTAAACTTAATATATCTTGGATTCAGGGTAATTCAAAAGCACTGTAAATTGTAAGGATAAATAATACTGATGATATGATATTTTTTCACAACTATGTATTACTAAAACATAAATAAATGTAAATGGATAAATGAGCTTGGAGTGTGTCTCCGTCCTTATTTTGCTTGATTAAGAAACTTATTATTATGAAAGTAAAAAATGATCTTCTAGTCGTAAGGTGGTATCAAGTTTATAAATCATTTATTTTCATCAAAATTTAATATTTGATGCAAACTGGAAGTATGAAAATACATGAGAATAGACTTGAGAAACCACCCTGTATTTTTAGATTAAGTATATTAGCATACGAGTGATTTAGATACTAAGTAATTAAAGTATTAAGTTTGTATGAAACTCAATTGCATAGTGTAAACGCGTGTACATTGAATGATTGTTTCCCACCTGATTTGTTTCTATGAAGCCTCTAAATTTTGTTATACTTACTGTTAATTCTATATATGTGTCTTACGATGTAATGTTTTGTAGATAATATTTGAAAGATCTGTGTGTAAGTAAAAAACATGACAAATAAAAAAATAAACTGTAACTAATAAATTAATAGTATGTACTTAAATATATAGAAGAGAATAAAAAGATACTTGAAACTCAGTTAAAAAAGAAGTTAAAAATTATATATATTTTTTCATGTAATGTGTAACATTATAGAGACGGCATATCATGTTTGTAGAAATATAAATGGTTATTACGGCATTCTGTTTTATTTTATTTTATTTCCACCCTCTTTCATTCTCCTCAAAATCCTAGAACGGAAATTATAGTACAAGCTAGATACATTTCTTCAGAGATAGAGGACGCGAAGGATGCAACATTCCACTTGACCTTTTGTAACGTTATTTTCATGTAGGGTATTACGTGATTTATAATCTTAAATCTTTTTCCATGATTAAGATGTCCTTAGCTGTGCCAGAAGCTTGATTACGGTCGGATAAGTGCATACTGTTACGCATTTTATTTTGAGGGTCATAAATCACGATATAAAATAAATTTAGCAGCTTCATAGTTAAAAACAACACAATGAGTGCATACTGTTACGTATATTATTTTGAGGGCCATAAATCACGTTATAAATTTAGCAGGTTTATAGTTAAAAAAAACAACAATACATCCTACTTGATGTTGGTATATTTAGATGAAAAATTACTCTTCTTTATCTTGAGTAACTGTAAAAAGAAGAATCAAATAAAGAGTCCAGCCAGTATGTAAGAATATCAAAATATAATAAGGCTTAAAATACATTTGTTCAGGGCAACGAATATTATTACGTATTTTGGTCCAAGGCTATATTGAGTTTATTTTTGTCTTTCGTTTAGAAATGACTAATGTAATTGTTTAATAAAGTAAGATCAGTTAAAACACCTGTAACTTAATTTGATGAGCTTATTTTTCAACAGTTATTTTGATAAGTTACAAACTTATATGATATTTTTAATATGTGACTTTACCTAAGCATTATAGACGGCAATAAGAAAATCAAGTAATGGTACCGTTGGTTTCTAAACGAAAACGCGTACTGTCAAACGTTGCAGGATTGAGAAAAGATGCTTTCCAAAAAAACTACGTAAATAGTCAAAAATAACTTGAAATCTCTGTGAAAATTATGTCAGGAGGACTCATCGACAAAGTGTACATAGGTCTCGACCATGCGCCGGCCGCGTTCGACATAAAGGGACGGATTCTCGGCCCGGTGAGTTCCCCAGACGCACCCCGCACTCCTTGGTACTCTTTTGTCGCGCAAACAGCTAACCGGCCGAATCTTACAGAACAGCACCAACTTGGAGTACATAAGGTCCGAGACGGGCGTCGTGGCGGTGCTGAAGAGCGACAAGTTCGACCCGCTGCATCTGGCGCTGCACCACACGCGCTCCGAGGCGCTGGCCGCGGCGCGGTCGCTGGCGCTCAACCTGATCGAAACGATTCGCGCGGAGCTGGCGCAATGGAGCGCGGCGCAGGCCGGCGGGCCGCCGCCCGCGCTTAACGTGCCCCCGCCCGCGCTCACCACCACCGCTGCGCCCGCGCCCGCGCCGCCGCCCGCCGCGCTGCCCGCGCCGCCTGCTCCTGCGCCCGCGCCCGCGCCGCCCGTGCTGCCGCCGGTCGTGAGCGTCGCGCCCGCCGCGCCGCTCATGACAGTACGACAGCCCACCGTGCTGCAGCTGCTGCCCCAGCAGCAGTATGTCCTCAACCAGGAGAACGGCCAGCTCATCCCGATAGTGCAGCCGGGCGTGCAGGTGTCCAACGCCAACTTCACGTCGCTGCCGCTCGCACAGCACCTGGGCATCCAGCAGCCCAACTTCGGTGCGACGCAGATCGTCGATATATCCAGTATGCAGCCGGTGAACGTAACACAGCTGCGGCTGAGCGGGGTGCCGTCCTCGATGTCGATGATTCTACCGAACGGGCTAACTTTTCCACAAGCCAATCTGACTACGACGGACACGACAACGGTGAGCTCGGCGACGTCGACGCCTGTCGTTTGTGCAGCACAGAGTACTAATTCGTCCCAGAAAATTCTTTATACCGACAAAGGTGATAAGGAAGTGAAGTATCACATACAAGGGACGGATACTGTACAGTGGACGATGCCTGGATCTCAGACAATGCTTATTCCATATCAACAATTGCAGGATTTGACTTCCAATCAAGCTGGATTAGCTAATCTACAGCCACAACAATTTGTCTCAGTAAGTTTGTTTTGCATACCATAGTTATCAAATCATTATGTTTTATTATCACAATTATAAAAGACAATAGTTACCAACATACTATCAATAATATATATAAAGATGAGAACCAATTTTTCTCCCTTCAGATTGCTCCAGCAGGTTCATTACCGCAGACATCTTTACCGCTCACGGCAGCTCAATTGCAACAACTACAAACTGGTGCAATCATGCAACTCAATCAAAAGGTATTCATATATATATAGAATTTAAACAAAACATTTTTACTTATTATGTAGGCAGACATTAGAGATCACCAAGAAATAGTAATCACTTTAATAATTCAAACATAAAACATAATCAACCAAACAACATTTACACAATCAATTGTTTACGCAGAGTAGATTACTCAATTATGATTTGCAAATGCCAGATATTGATATAATAAAGAAAAACCTGGACTGATTTTTATGATTTTTTTTATGTAATAATATTTGGTTAGTTTTAATATATACCACAATATGAAAACTCCATTCCAAAAAGTCATCAATATCAGGCACAACTAAAAAAGATTCTAATGAATTGGGACCTGTTCTTTTAAAAATGTATTTGTAATCATTTTATTATATTAGACTAGACTATTTTATGTAAACCTTTTATGAAATGTATTTGAAATTCCTCAGCCAATAGTGAGCAGTGGTTCTTTGATAAACATTATATCAACCGGGCAAGCCTCTTCGCCACAAATAATATCTGTGAGCATCACACATAGAGAGTACAACATCTAATGTTCACCTTAACAGCTTCCCAATAATATCCAATGCTGTTTTAGTTATGGCTCATTCTTCATTTTGTTCAATTATTTATCAAAGTACTTTATAACCAACCTAATCACCTCATGCCTCCTGGGTTTCTGGTTTGCTTTTAATGTTCCAAGCAAGTTGTAACAACTTAGCCCTCAAGATTCTGTTGTATAATTTTAATTTGGTGTTTGTCTTAGAAGTACCCTGTTTCATTTAACTGCTTCTTTGCAAACCTACATTTCTTTATCTGGTTACAGTTTCGTTCACGCTCACCTTTTGTTACTTAATTAACTAGTTGTAAGTGGATTTACAACAATTAACTTTGTTTTGCTTGTATTTCTTCAGTCCAAACCGTTTTAATATAAAAAGAATGGCAATGTTGGACCAAATGTACCTTTTAATTATAATATGAAATAAATTGTTTAAATTTAATTAACAGAAATCACATCTTTATTACATTATTGTAAATCCACTATTAACTGATCTAGTAACTACTAGAATTTTATGATTTATGCAAATATTTTCAGAGTTCATCAACTCCAACTAAAAATGTATCAAACCATGAGACACGAGGACAAAAAAGGCTGTCAGATGGGACACCGAGCCAACTGCAACTGAGACCAATAGCACCAGCGGGGTAAGTACTACTATTAGTGATTACAACTGTTAAACTTCATTTAAGTTATTAATTAATAAACTAACAATCCTTTTTTTCAGCATAGGTTATATAGAAAGAGATTCAAATACATACTTTTTTTCACACAGAATCACAATCAAGTTTTCTATGACTAGTATTTTAATCCTCTTTCTACTAGACTTCAACTTTCATATGGACAAAGACTTTAACAAAAACAAATTACCAAAAAGATTAGAACAGCAATTGGCGTTATTTAAACAAGCTTTGTTTGTGTGAAAGCTGAAGAAAATTGGTCCAGTATTTAAAACATAAGGTACAAGAATACGAGAAGGAGCAGCCGTTAACAATATTACTTTTACTAATAGTTTTAATTTTACACTTATGAGAATTTATGAGATTCATTGTCATTCTGGAATAAGAATAAATACGATAATAACCATAATGAAAATCTTAGCATATGTTATATATAAATAATAAAAATGTTGCTAGTTTAACAACTTTAGTTATATATTATGACCATGACAATGAATCCCATTTTAGAATATATCTTTAGCAATCACCGACTGAAGACCGGGGAAAAAAGCATTGAAAAACTTCTTAGTTGGTTAAAGCATGTGTCTCAACGGACTTACACCGTGATACAGTCTCGGTGATAGTATTGAGAAGGTATCTGCGAGTCGTTGTGGGAGTTAGTGTTGAGCTATGAGACGTGTGTGAATTGTAACCGTGTCGTGCCGCAGGTCGCACGTAAGCGCGGAGAAGGGCGCGGCGCGAGACGCGCGCGGATGGACCAACGCAGGTATTACAACACGCCGTGGACGCGTAACTGAGACAAATGTGACTGCCTCCGTGGCACATTCGCTAGTAGTACACCCAAGATTTGTGGGTTCAATTCCCACCCAGCACAAATATTTTTATGGTGAACACTTCTTTTTGTTTTGCACCCGGTTAATATCTAATATTTATGCCACTAATGTTGATTTTGAACATAAGTGCTAAGCTATTTAACTTGAAATCTGATCAAAATGATTATGTGACAATAATGTAATAAAGATGTGATTTCTGTTAATTAAATTAGAACAAATTTATTTCTTTGTATAATTAAAATGTACATTTGGTACAACATTGCCATTCTTTATACACCACTATTTTTTAATTAGTACAAAAAAAAAAACAGGGTACTCAGTATCGGTTACTGATCATATTTATGTAGTCAAAAGTAAAAAAAGTTAAATCCCAAAATTATCCTCAAAAAAGTGAAAGAATTGGTCAAATTAAGTTGAATCAATGTGACACGCGCCGATAGATAAATAGTACTACGCGCAGTGTTTTTCCATTCCTTTGAACGACCGCAGTCCATTGATAAATCCCGGCAAACTCGCGTCGAAGCTTAAGCCCCGCCCCTTTCCCTGCGCCAGTGATCCTTGCGGAAGGACAAATAACAAATAAACAAAACAGTGCCAAATCGATACCGGAAGAGATAACACGCGCGCGCGCACCTTTCGCCCCAATCACTTTTCCGATTTCTTTGTCGCGTCACGATGGCGTACCAGTTTTCATCCCGGGAGTATGTGATTATGTGTGTACTTTTTGTGTGGTGAAAACGCGAGTGCCGCCGTACGTATGTACAGAGAAAAGTACCCTAACACTCGACAGCCGAACGTGCGAACCGTTGTAAATGCATACCAGCGGTTTCTTGACCATGGTTCTTTGCATGCACCGAGCCACAGTCAAGGACGAGAAAGGCCGGCGTATCCGCAAGACCTGTACGATAATGTACTAGCGTACTTCTCCGAAAACCCATGTCGAAGTACCTACGAATGACGCTGCTCGGCATTTCAATACCTATCAGCCAGTATTATTCCTGGAAAATTGCTATTTCGGCTGGATTGCATCAATACCATTACAAAAAGATGCAAGAATTAACCACCGTAGACTATGCACCGAGGACTGCGCTCTGCAGCTGGATACTCGAAAATGCCGGAGCAAATGTGTTGTACTCGGATAAATGTCTGTTTAGGCGAATCGGGTTGTTTAATTAACATAGGTAATGAACACTGGTGGTCAATACGCAATCCGTGAGAGCAAATAACACGTGAGATCTCACACCTATGGACTTTTTTTGTGGAGTGAAATTAAGCGCCGAGTGTACATAAGTGAGCCAGTTACTGTAGAACAATTAAAACAAAGTATTTTAAACGCTTTTGACGAAGTGAAACGGCAAATAAGTGTACTTACTTCGTTAAAAAACAAGTTAATTAAACGTGCCCGTCTGTGCATTGATAATGAAGGTGGACATTTTGAAGGACAATTAAAATACTTGTAAGTTTTTAATTTTTGTAAATACGTAGGTAGTTATGTAGATAAAACCAAAATTACTGTAAATGTCGTGATTCTAACTTTTTAAGTACGCCAAAATTACTCTATTTATGTATGTATTAGTGGTTTTGGTATTTTCTATCTACTTTTTTTTGTTGATTTTCGTTTTAATTTAAAGTAAAAAAGTAATTTTGCCGGTTCTAAGCCCGGTCTAGTATGAAGGGAAAGTTAGATTTTTTTATTAAAGTGCGTATTATTTTTCGAATGCTTATTATTTTACCTTCTGTCTGAGTTGCGCTGGTTAGAAAACCATAGTAAAGATTTATTGTAGTTTAAAGTTGTAGCGAAAACGTTTATGTAGGTAGGTACCTATGTATCTACAGCACGGGGCAAGGGGGGCGGAGGTGCGACTGAAAGCGACCGCGAGAGCGAGACAGCTTGATATGCATTTTTATGAATGGGCTCTACAAATTACGTCCATAAATTGAGCGACATTTTGGGATATAGATAAACGCTAATAACTTTGCTGTTTATGAATATTATAAAATAATTTCTTTTCTTATATAACATACAGGCCGCCCCCAATGGGCCCTTAAATTTTTTGTACTAATTAAAAAATAGTGGTGTATATTAAAACGGTTTGGACTCTGCTATTCTTTTTTTCTGACTATTCCGAACATAGAGTGAGACAATGATTAAAATCGTATGCGAATACGATACGAATATGAATGAACATTTCCCCTCATTATATTGCCAAGTCTTCACTGATTGATTTTGAATTGAATTTAAATAAATTTCTGTAAGTATTTTTGAAATCCCGCTTTTAATAAGGCGATATAAGTTTACTAGAAAATTTTGCATATAATAATATAATTTAATAAGTTTATTGCAAAACCGACAAATAAATAAATATTATATGATTATATAGCTGTAAAACCAAAACCAAAAATAAGTATATATTTGGTATTATTGATTTGTATCAAATGAATGTGTGACTCAAAATGAAAATATTTGTCTCAGTTACGACGAAATTGTTGAAAATTATAATTTATTTGTAAGTAGTTTTAAGTGTATTGAGCGTAATACTCGTGCGTGTAATTTATGCGAATATCGTTTGCTGCCAAGCGTCCCGCAATCGTGAATGTGCGCAGTATTTAATACTGTAATGTATTCCAATTTTATTCAAAACTTGTTTGGTATAATGGTAAAAACGAATGCGTAGATATTTAACTTTCGTAAACACATATTACACCTTTGCGTATTATCTATTCTATACCAAAAGATTAGGTCTTTACAGATAAACACAAATTCGGTCCGGACCTGACCGATGGACCGAGAATTATAATAGGTCCGTCTTATCTGCAATTTATGCACAAAAATGATACAATGCGTATATTTCGGTAGTCGTGCTAAATTCCTAAATTTAAAGTACTGATAATACGACCATTAGAAGACATGAGATGTTTTACACGGCCCATTATGAAAGTATTGTTCTGTTAATAGTAATTTTAGCGCCTTGGCTATTGCATAATTGCGTATGTAGTGTATTATCTTAAGTATTTTAGGCTTAATACTCATTTAATATAGCAAGCCGCTGTTAATCCTGCTTTTACAACTTACTTACTTACTTCCTCTCTTCCCCAGCTATAGCCCCAGCTAAGTATCTAGAATAATATTGATTAAATACATTTATGCAACCTGTCGTAGTTTAGTCGATGTTGTCTGTATCTTGACCCACAGGGAAGTCTTCGAGTTCTACGTGAAAAGGTTTTGTTTCATCTTAACCAATTAAATAATTTAATGTTTAACTGTTTAACTTCTCTGCGCATTCGTCTTCTAGTACGAGTATATCCAGTTTAAAATACAGACTTTATATTTAATGCATAGCGTACATATAATTGAACCATGTTGTGATGTCTTTAGCGAGTAATAGTTGTGGGGTATGCAGTTGTGGATTTTGTGAAGGGCTGAAGAATCTAGCGCCACCTCTCCATAGTATCCTACCCCTATCCTTCTTTCATTGTAGGTACAACACTATTATACTATACTACTACTACCTTATTATACTGCATTTTACTTTATTAGTTTACTCTTCAATGAGATTTTTTGCCGATTTCTTAGTTGAATATCGGTTCACACAAAGAAATTACTTCATAGAGTATTTTTTTTTATTTTATTGTATTTTAAATTTCTCTCACTCTCCGCCCCTTAACAAAAAATGTAAATCCATCTACAATTTCGTTTAAATAATACTTAGCCACGATTGCGTTCATATTTTACTTGCCTTGCGTAGTAGCCATAACGAATCATTTATTTAGCGTAAACATTACAGTGCTTTTTTATAACAAAAAGCTCAATGTGACAGCAGGCAGGGCAGCTTCTAGCGTAACTTTATTTGAAACGCAAGCGTTTCTTCTCATTCCAACAAAAATAAAAAAAACAATTATGGTGGTATTTTTTTTTTACAAATTTTTCATAAGTAATCTTAAAGGCATTGCGTACTTATGTTTTTTAAATATTTTCTTTAATTATTTTTTGAAACTATCTCTCATATTAGGATGAAAGACAGGCTTATTGTTTACTTTTTTAGGAGAATAAGAATGCATTTGCGTTAAATAGAATAGCATTCGGCGTAAAACAGTGCATTATTGTACAACCGACGACCAGACGCGCAAACTAAGCTAGTACTAATACTTGATAGAATAGTTAAAACAACAATAATATTTTAAATTTTCTAGTTAAAAACTGCGTAATTTCACTAATTCTAATGTTTATATTCCCGAATTTTCGATTTAAATTTGTTTTCTCAGAGCACAGTGGCTTTGCGTTTAATTTAGACGTTTTTAAAACCGTTTTTACTATTTGCATTAACTTTATCATAGATATAACATTAAATATTTTTTACAGAAAACTGGGCGAGTTGGCGCGCTTATCTCTTTCTGAAATCCAGATTAGCTGAGTTCCGGTACTTTGTAAAGCTGCATGATTTATAGCGAGAAGGCATTAAGTTTTAACTTTGCTTAGCATTTCTGGTGCTGTTTTCGACTTTACCGGGTTCAAGACAATATGATGCTGAAAACTAACCGACATATGACTTTTCAAAGTTCCGCATACTAAGTAATGCTCGACCCATTATCTTTCTTACTTCACAGTATGGGCGCATTGGGATCAAGAACCCTGATACATTCAATCTTTCTTCTTTTTAGTCGTTGTGTTTCCTGAACGTGATCCAACCCCGTCTGCATGTTTACAAATGTAATGATTTCTGCGTAAATGGCACGGCGATGCGACACATAGTACGCTCAGAAGCTGCATTGTAATTGACTTTTGGTAATCTGCAGCTAGAGACAACACGGTAGTCAGCATGGGAATGAAAATCAATCCAGCGCATGGCACCATCATACACGTCTCTTCTGGACAGCAGACGAAGTAAGTAGAAGTCAGATCCAAGGTGGAAACTGGAAACTTAATCTGGTACTTCTTATCTACAAATTTTACCAACACAACAATTTTATAATATTCCGCTAGGTGGCATGAGGGAGTCTTGTGGTCTTATCACTGTCACTATTGGCTAATCTAACCAATGAGGAGGGTGACAAGACCGCACATCACAGTTACGCCATCTTTTGGATGTTTTAATTCAAAAAACCCTCATTGTAATAAGTATGTAAATTATTATTGGCAAATAGTAACTAGCATTTCTAGTAATAAAATTCAAGCTTTCGAAACTGGCGAAGATAAAAAATACAAATAATCTGCAAAATAAGCGATACATAAATCCCATTCAATTTCTTGTTCTTCTGTTTTCTTTAGTTAAAACATTTATGTAAATTATTTTCGTATCTATGAAAGAAGTCTAAACCTTAAATTTTATTCACAGCGTGTCGGCTTCAGGCGTGTCCCAAGACGGGACGGGCATGTACATCCGGCAAATAGACCGGAACGCCATCCAGATCCAGTCCAGCAAGGACGGACAGAAGCAGGAGCTGACCGCGAACAAGGTGCAGAGCTCCGCGCAGAACGTGCAGATGATCACCATGCCCCAGGGCATGACAGTGCTGCAGAATCCACTAAGCATCAGCCAGATGCCCACTGTTATAGGCCAGCCCAACAACCAGGTCTACATGATACCTGCCAATCATCCCAATCTCGTCCAGGGAGGGCTACCGCCTGGCATCATTGGGCAACAAGTCCTGCAACCTGGACAGAATGTCACAGTCATGCAGCCGAATCAGTTGGGCATGCCTGGTGGAGTGCAGTACAACGTGCCGCTAATGCCGATGAACATGCAGACCAATTCCCAGTACATGCCAGGCATT
This sequence comes from Glyphodes perspectalis, assembly GCA_951394215.1. NCBI lineage: Eukaryota > Metazoa > Arthropoda > Insecta > Lepidoptera > Crambidae > Glyphodes > Glyphodes perspectalis. Next base: position 11,594,704 of record OX596215.1, read on the forward strand.
AACCTCAACACGCAGCTGTCTGCTCAGCAGCTAAACGCGGCTCTTGCCGGTCAGCAGCTCACCAATCCTAATCTAGCCGTATCTGGAACGATACCGATCGTACAGGCTCCACCCCCTTCGTCACCAATGACGAATCAGACGCAGAGTATACCGGCGTCTCAGCCGCCGCCTGTCCATCAGATCGTACCGCAAAGCCCGTACGTGACTCCAACGACGCAGTACGCGGGCATGCCCCCGCAGTACATGATGCAAAGCAACTCGGGAACCATCTCCGTTCCCGCGAACAACCCTAATGTGCAATATAGTCTTCCAAACAGTCAGGCCTCCAACCCAACGGCGAGCAACGGCAACGGTCAGTCCAGCACCTCCAGCGATACGGACACCGCCAACGGCAGTACCAACCAAACCAACTACATCACTTCTTCATCACAAGAAAATTATACCATGTCGACTGGAACCACTGTGCAGAATCCTCAGCAGAGCTTTCAGTCCGATACGACTAATCAAACGGCAGCTTATACCCCGGGGAGTCAGACGGCGACCCCGCCCAATTACGGCTCGTCGAATGGGAACAGTCAAACCGCGACGTACAACGTCAGCCAGACCACGACGACGCAGCCGCCCCCCAACTACAACCCGAACGGCAGCAACAACGGATCCAACCCCCAAACGGCGAGTCAGGGCTACGGGTCCTCGACGCCCATCTCACAGAACAGTTCCCAGAGCAACTTCTCTCCTTCCACGACGCCGGCGCCCAACCAATCTTATCCAACAACGAATCTCCCGAACATGCCGAACGTCGCTTACCCACCGAACCAGAATCCGCAAAACCCTTACCCCAACGCGACGGGACAGAACTTGGCAGCTTACGCGAACAACCAGTACCAGTACACTAGCAGGCCCTGGTTCCGGCCGCGGTACAGCTCGCCGCAGGGGTCCCCCTACAGCGCCGGCGCGGGACCCCCGCCGAGCGGCCCCCCCATGCCGGTGCCCCCGCCTTCAGCAAACTATAACTATTGGCAGGATAGTTGAGAGTACGACAATATTTTTGATTTGGATACGATATCCAGTGATGAATCAATGTTTTACAACTACATGCATAATTCTTAAGTGTAGATATGTAAGAAGATATTTTAAATATAGATAGTATTAAGATAGAATAAAAGAGACTGCTTTAAATGAAAAATACATTTATAAAATGTAAAAAGAGAAGTAAATATAGAGGAAATATTTCATACTCGGATTATTTTATTCTTTTATTTCCTTCCAAACGTTGTTCGTTCAAAAATATAATAGATTACGTAACTTATACCATTTCACTTTTCTGAAAAGGGTGCATAGCCTTGTTTACTAAGAACTCATAGTGCGGAACTCGGTGTTGGTTCCCGATTTGTCCACCCGAATAAGTCTGTGGCGCGATACGAGCGGTAGCGAAGTTCATTATGCAATCGCTAGCGCGCATTTAGCTAAACACCCAGTTTTAGTTTTGCACCGTTTTGTAATGGTCTGCACCGTACACTTATGTACCTTCCATGATCAGTAAGAACTAAATAATGAAAATAATAGCGCCTCATTTGATTATACCTAGTTCATTTTTTTTTCTAGGTCCGTCAACTTAACAGATGGATAGAAATTACAGTCAATCATTGACTGACGTAACGACAACTGAGGCTTATATCGACCATCGAAAATATTTTTAGTTACAATTACTTGAATTATCGTTTAACGACAAGGACAAAATGAATACGGAGAACCGTTACCCGGTAACAGCTTCCCTCTTCATGTTGCGCGAGATCAAGCACCGCCAGGAGCAGGTGCACAGAGGCTACCAGCTGCTGCGGCGCAAGGCGGAGGCGCTGCGGCTGCGCGGGCGCCAAGCCGCCGCTGAGCTGGCTTCCACACAGGCCATATTAGGCCACACACTGCGGGAGGCCTATATATCGTTAGCGGCTGTTAAGTTTACTAATGGCGAGTCCAATGCTATGGTGCTGGAGAATATTGGGCAGGTAAATCAAATATAACTGTCTGCTGGCGTTCATCTAATAGGCCTATTGGGCCTGGGCCCAGCAGTGTAGTAGGATCTAGGTTGATATATAATGATGATAACTAACTAAATTGGCGCAGCGTCCTGAAGGGGATTTTGGCCTACGATAATAAGAGCCTCCATCTCGGTCTGTGCTGCGCTACCGCCAGACAACCGCTGGCGCATGTCCTCTGTGACCTTATCTCCCAGCGGCACCCGGTCGCTAAAATTAATGATGATGGTACCATTAATACCTTCTGTCTACCAGCATTAGCGAAACTATACCTTGAGGGCTGAAGCTAATTTACTGTATAAGGTGCACGGGGGAATCATCTACAGAAAACAATATACCTTGTTTCATATTTCCTGTTTACCGCTGAAATCCTCTCCGATTTCGGGACTCTTTTATAACTTTTCTTTTGCAATAAACCAATCGTCAAAGTACCTACTTACACACAGCCAGCCTGCCTTCATATTTTCAGAGATCGATAATGCTTCTACCTCCTTGCTGATCATACGCATTGTTTATACATTTATCGTGTGAGTCAGAATGGCGGGTGTGCTGTTGCATAATTGAATAAGTTATACATGAAAGAAATGTACTGTTATGTACCTTTAATGAAATTCAATGTACCCCGATGAAACGGAAACAATTATAATAATAAAGTGAGCCGCGGTTTTTACGGTCTAAATAGCGGGTGTATGCTGATAATTAATGTACTCGATAACTTTTTGTCATATAATATTAACAAGACGAATGTACCTTTAATGTACCTCATAAAAATACATAGTCTGGTTGAAATGCGACTGGTAATAAATAATAACGACAAAATAAAGAAAACAAATTTTAACGCCTATAATTTTTTCCATAGCAATTCTTTGGACTGGTACATTAGAAATCATAATGTGTTTCGCCTTCATAATGGATAGGTATATAATTCAATTCGCTTGTACCTTTTGAAATTTTAACGGTTTCCGTTTCATCGAGGTACATTGAATTTCATTAAAGGTACATAATAGTACATTCCTGGTACATTCCTTTCATGTATAACTTATTCAATTATCCAACAGCACACCTGCCATTCTGACTCACACAATTTATCACCAAGGCTCAAGTAAGGGTTCAACGAATACCCGAGAACATATCTGGAGTATCAACCGTCTCCCTGCAAGCCGTGGAAGACCTGTCAGTCAGTGACGCGTTGCGCTACGCTGGGCTAGGCGCGGGTGGCCACCGCACCGGCGAGGCGAAGAAGGCCTTCAGGCAGGCCGTGCATATACTCATCAAGTTCGCTTCTTTGAGGAACACTTGTATATTGCTGGACGAGGCGATTAGAACCACGCTCAGGTACGTAAGATTCTACTGTGGAAGAAGTTTCATCACTTACTTTACTTTTTACCTACTTAGTTGCAATCCATTATTTATATCGGAGAATAAGTACTTAGATAGGTACTTCATTGATTCCAAATCAAGAAACTTCCTTTTCAGAAAGGTAAACGGTATTGAAAAAGTAATAATGCCGAAGTTGAGAAACACTGAAAACTATATTTTGATGGAAATGGACGAAAGGGTATGCATATCCTGTTATATTTGTATTTATCTATTAGTTCTATGTTGCTTCATTAGCATCGTTAAAAGTTCGCTTTTAGTATGAACCTATACCGTACCTATCGATATCTAACTGTTTTCGTCCTCTATTAGGAGAGAGAAGAATTCCATCGTTTGAAAATGGTTAAAGCAAAGAAAACTCGCACAAGGGCGTTCGCAGCTTGTCGTGTGGATAGCCACCCCGAGGACTTGGCCGAGACTAGTGGTATGATTATACTAAATAGCTACTTACATCCTCAAATATTAAAGCTACTTACCTACTTAGTTGTTTGTTGTTTAATATTTCTGCGCATCATTCGGTGAGTTACTAATGGTTCGGACATATCCATGACGTACACCAACACGTGGGTGGGTCACCTAGATGTGAGCTTTTTTGGGAATTCTACACAAATTTGGGCTTAAAAGAACCTATGTCCTAGGCCTTTATGAACATTACACACCATGCCCTATCACTCCTAGATATTTTTTTAAGTAGGTACGTAACGCTTGCCGTTGAAGAGTGGAGGACTCCTCCACTCAATAAAATCAGGACTGATTTCTATGAAAAAAGAAGGAAAAGACGCAAGCATTTTCGTTTCTTTCTTTTTGTACTTATCATTTGTCTACTCTAATAAATTTTAGCTTCAGGCATAAATAAGCTTTGATAAACATTGTGGCAATGATCTCTGTAGGTATAACAAGCTAGATAAGAGAGACCTTGCTAAAACGCCACCAAAAGCCCTAACCCCTTGCAGACTTGTTGAGCGTGCCGTCCGCGACGCGCATCCGCTCGCTGGAGTGCCTGACGGTGACGAGCATCCTGTACCCATGCACCGGCACGCTGTCCTCCACAACGGACTCAGCCGGGGACTTCAAGCCGGTGTGCTACCCGCATAACTGGGACGACGACGATTTGCTGTTTTAAGGACACAAACGATACAATTTATCGAAGTGTAACGCACATCTGAGGATGCGATTACTGTTCAAGATTTTCACGGTCCTACTTGATATGATAACAGTAGTTACATTCTGCATTTGTAAAACTGTATTGTGTATGGTATCCAAAGTTTGTAAAGAGACTTTTCGCTACACTTTATTCTTTAGTAGCTTTTAACTAACTAACTAACTAAACTTCACGCCACTTCCCTAGCGGGGTAGGCAGAGAGAACAGAACGCCATATGGCACGATCCTTACACACCTCACTCGCCTCTTCAACATTCATAATCCTTTTCATACAAGCTTTACGATTTTTATGACTCCTAACATCACCTTCTTTTAATACACGACCAATCTGGTCGTGGTAGGTGAGCCTGGGCCTTCCGCGGCTCCTACATCCTTCCACATTCGCATTGTATATCTGTTTAGTCAATCTTTCGTCATCCATTCTTTCCACATGTCCGAACCACCGGAGCATGCCTCTTCTTACCTTGACTCCGACGCTGAGTAGCTTTTAATTTAACTTATACGTACAAGGTTTGTATGTATTACCTAATATATAATTTGAAATATTTATTATCTTGTTGTAATTTGTATTTTATCTTCTTTAACTATGAAAATATAAAAACCATACAATCCAAATCTACTTTATTTTTATTTTAATAAATAGGTAGGTAAGCAAAATAAAAAAGCTACAAGAGTCAGATTACAAAACCCAGCCATTATCCAATCTCTCCTCCATTGGCTTCGTAAAGTGTTGGCATCGGCGGAACTTCTCGAGAATTTCACCCTGAGAAATATCAAGTAAAATAATGTATTCTACCAGATTTGGAAGGATGCTGCATAGCGGAGCTGTAAAAAGCTGTACAACTCATCGGAAATATCTGCGAACCTCGCTGGAATGCGTTTCCTCTCGCGCTTCCCTGCACCTCGCCCCGGTTTCTCCTCTCCAATACCGCTGCCAACGTAAGGGCCGACGCATGACGTCATTAAGCCAGGTTCGCAGATATATTTCCGACGGCTTGTACGACCCCTAAAGGTGAATACAGACTAGAGCATTAACTTGTAATAGAAAAACGAGCCGCTATACTCACCCTTCACGAACCAGACGTCGAGCACGCTCGCCGTTTTGTTACAGCAATAATTATAGAAACCAACGAGCGTATCAGTGTAACATTTCGTCGAGCCTACACCAATACACTCGTTGGTTTCTACAATTATTGTTGTAACAAAACGGCGAGCGTGCTCGACATCTGGTTCGTGAAGGGTGATAAAATATAACATATAGAGCGGCTCGTTTTTATGTTACAAGCAAATGATCTAGTCTATACTCACCCTAAGACCCAATCGACAGCTCTGTTCATATTAAAAAAAAAACAAAGTGGTACTTACAGGACCAGCTTTTGTTATATTCTCGCTGTAATACGTGATCGCACTCGATCCAGTTCCATAGAGCGGATACTTAAGGTGCATCTGAAAAAAAATACAGTCTATGTAAGCTTACATTCGAAAATGACAAGTTACAGCTGTAACTTGTCAAAAAGGAGGAGGTACTCAATTCGACTGAATGTTTTTTTTTTTTTTTTTTTGTATGTATGTTACTCGATATCTCTGAGAATTGTTAACCGATTTCCAAAATTTTTTTTTTGATCGAAAGGGTTTACTCCCGAGTTGGTCCCATTGCCACCAAGTCAGGATCTGATGAAGGGATCCCAGGAAAATCGAGGGCAACCCTCAAACTTTATAGGCACGTACAATGTGTTTTAGACATTTTCTAAGATTGTTCAAGTATTTACGCATGGTACTTATCATCTTATGTTGGTGAGCTGATGATGGAAGGTACAAATCCTTAACGATTAGGAATTAGTTTATGATTCTTTAAATATTGATATCTTCGAGAATTGTAAGACGATTTTTAGAGTTTTTTTTTTTATTTAAAAAGGTATATCCTGGAGTTGGTCCTATTGGTACCACATCTGGATCTGATGAAGGAATCTTAGGCAAATCGAGGGAAACCCTCAAGTATTATAGGCGCGTACAATCTATTTTAGTTATTTTCTAAAACAATTCAAGTATTTACGTCTGGTATTCATAATCTCATGTTGCTGAGCTGATGATGGAAGGTGTAACTCCTTAACGATTAGGAGTTCGTGGATAATTCTTTCAATATTATAGGGCCATATTGAGTGTTATTCTCGAGATAGTCTCAATTTCACCAAGTCTTGGTCTAGTGATGGGATTCCATGAAAACGAGGGCCACTCTTAAATTTTAACGACATGTTAAGTGTTTTTCTAAAACGATTCCAGTATTTGCGTCTCGTACTCATCATTTTATGTTGCTTAGCTGATGATGAAAGGTATAACTCTTTGAAGATTAGTAGTTTTAAGTAATTCTTTAAACATTAAAGGCTCGTTATACCTTTTCGTCTTTAGTCTCATAAGACCGGCACTGTCTCATTAAAGCAGCTCGTTTTGATTTGGTCTACCTACCTATTAATAAATTTCACTAAAAAGTAACAAATAAGTTAAATTTTAACAAAAATAAAAACCGACTTCAAAAAACCCCGCAAAAAATGTTTATAAAAAAACACAAGTAAAAACTGCCTTAATAGCTATTTAAATGTCTAAACACTAAAAAGTATAAAATAAATTCTTTCGACTGCTTCGATGAAAGTATTAATCTTTAACACGTATTTAAATATTTACAATAATCAGTTAGTTTTGGAGTCGGTGCCTATTATTATGTGCGGAAGTGAATAGGTGTTTCTAAGCGGATTTCTTATTCGTCCTCGCTTCCACTTTCAGAACATCGTCCTTAAAGTTTAGAAACCTACGTGGCTCCCTTCTTGCTCGTGCTGATGTCCGATTTCCTTCTACTACGTCGGATTCTAATGCGATATTACCTAATTTAGTGCACTATAAATAATACATACATTTTTATCAGCAGTTATTTGTAAATTGCGTGGCTCAAAGTTGTCGCGTATGTAATTGGCGTCATACTCGGTACAATATTCGACCACGGGCTGCGATGTAGCCAATTCTTCTATCACCTCGTCTAGCATTTGCTCCCAGAAGAAATCCGTGAGCATTCGCTTACGAATGCCTGTGGAGAAAGCGTGAAACTTTAGCTTAAACCCTATTTGCCCAAGTTATAACTATTACCCAATTGATGATCCTACTCACCTTCACCATGCTTTGGTTTCTTAGGAACACCGTAGCAATCACGCATTTCACTGCCTTTTGCGGGTACTTCTCGTCCATCTTGCAAGATCCAGTCCCTACTGAAGTTCTTGCCTTTCCCGTAAGCCGACTTTTCTATCGGCACTTTCGGATGAAGTTTTATACGTTCTAGAGGTCTTATTTTTAATTCCTCCTCTTCTTGATCAGGTTCTGGGATATCTGCTTGTACACCCTCGTCAATAGTATTTGTCTCCATGATTTTGTCCGTTTTTTAGCACGGTGATGACAACACAAAATAAATCAAATAACAAATGCTGTTGCCATGGAAATTATTTTTCAGACTGTAGACGCAAAGTACCTATCGTCAAAATAAATTCGGAACGGAACGTATTTTTGCTGTGTGCCGTGCCGTCATCTGTCAAAGTAATTTGTTGTCAAAAAAGACAAGCCAAAAATGGCTGATGCCTGTATAGTTCGAAAACAAGATTTGCCCCCTCCCGGGGGATACAAACCAATTCCTTTCAAAAGGATTCCAGCTAAATCTTATTTTAGTGGTAAGCAAAAATTCCAATATGTTCAAAATGTATCTTTACATCTTATATTATGTAATCTTTTAGGTTATGTTTGCGTATTTTTGTATTGAAATTTTCACCAATATTTACATCAATGAAATACTAATTAGGCTTTAGTTTAAAACAATTTTCTAAACGTCGAAACATCAATAGCGTTCTGACCTGTACTTGCATTCTTACGCAAAAATAACCAACTCACAAGATCATTGGATTATAACATAAAATTTCTTCGATTATTACTTACGTATGACTTTCACTACATCGATCAGGATATGCACTTATCGCCGGCTACATCGGCATCACAGCCGGAGCGATGTACCTGTACCACCTGAACTACAAGCAGATAAAACGCAATGAGATCGAGATGCGTTCGGCCAAGATGGCCATCTACCCCATGCTACTCGCGGAGAGGGACCGCGAGTACCTGAAGCAGCTTCGCAGGAACCGGGACGCGGAGGCCGAGCTCATGCGCGACGTGCCTGGATGGGAGGTAATTAATACCCACAAACAATATACAGAGCCGGTTTCTGTATTAGGAATTGATGTTATAAATGCGAGAATCTTTGTTAAGAAGATCTTAAATGTGCGATGATATATTTTTGTCAACAATAACTGTTCGATTCAGCAGCTAGCTAGTTGATGGCCAGACCAAGGCCCTAAAATTGTTTTTGGTATTATACTTTTTATTTGTTTTGATCAGAGGAAGTTTAACTTCCCAGTCACACAGGTAATATAAAACATTGTCTAGTCTATCTACTGTATCCAGCCAGTGTGGTCCAGTCCATTAAAATTTTTACATTACATAAGCATGATTGATTGAATTTCTGATGATATATGACAGAACAATTTCTCTCCCGCAACAGATAGTTCTTAGTCTGTTTTGACTTCTGTTACTTAAATTTTGCTGCTTATATAAAATAAAAATAGTTTATCATAATACTATAGACAATTAATATTAATAATAAAATTTTTGGCAGATTCCATTTTACCAAGCATTTTTCATTTAATGTAATAAATTACCATTATCATTATAATGACAACTTACCTTTTGGTTTGCATTACAAATTTTTTAGTTTGCTCTTCATTCTATTTTAATATGATAATTTATCTATAATACTACCTAACATTTTTATATTTCATTTCAGGTTGGCACCTACTATGGTGAGCGTGTATACAAAAGACTGCCCCCTGACACTTTGGTCGAGCCTATCTTCCATGAATACTATGCCCATGCTGACCCCCGAGAATGGTTCAAGAGAGCATACCTCAAGCTGCGGTCATAAACACATATTCTCAAGAGATACTTACTTGTGATGTCACTAGAGACCAAGTTCGATCACAATAATTTGTGGTTACACTGTAACTACTGCAGAATTTGAAACTAGAGCTGTAAAGTCTAGTTATGCTTACTGTCTGCACTCTTATTGAATAAGTGAGTATCTCTGAAGCTTTAGTTCAATGGGTGATTGATAGAGGGAGAGGATAATGGCTGCGCATGAGTACAAAATGTTCTCAATCGAACATTATTGTGATCAAACTCTTGTTTTCGTATTTATTGTTATCTATCACTAATAAATGAGCAGTCTTTAGCTTGTGAACTTTGTTTTCTTTATATATTTTTGGAAATTATTTATGGCTACCTTGAAAGTTTGAAGTACATAGATCTACAGTTTATCCTGTTATCTATATGAAAAAGATCTTGAATGTTGAACTTCATAGTTATAGTTCCGATGTGGAACTTATGTTTTTGATCCAAATATATAGAATCCAAAAACATAGCAAACTTGTTTATTATGCAAATCTATAACATTTTATTTTGTATTGAAATAATGCTTCTTAGAGACAATGAGGCAAAATATTCCGCTATAATATGCAGTATGGTTATGTATGGAATATATCAAAACAAAAGGCATATTTTAACAAAACATTTATTGACTTGAGTGATCTAGAATATAAAAATGTAAACAAATAACATCATTATTTCACGCCACACATAAATGCAAATCATTTCTCCACAGGATGATAAAGCAAAGTATAGATTCTAATACTAACTTTGCCATTACATACGCTTTGACCCGCGTCGTACGAATTTGGAAATCCTATATTTTTAATGACGATAGTCGACTCTTTCGCACTTCAACTTATTTACTCAATAATAAATGATGTGTCACAGATACAAACGACACATGCGCATTGAACTATTATTACTAGCGTATGGAACCGACGCAGCGAACAAGATTTTTGCGCCGTGCGTTGTTGCCAATCGGCAACAACTCGTTTAGTCACTCGCCTACGTTCACGCGTAAGCGCCATGAAATTCACGGCGTTTACGACGTTCTGGTCGCGAGAAAAATGTACTCTATGAGCGATCTAGCGCTGCGTGTTTTAATAGCCTAATTAGACGACAATTGTTAGTTTCAGCGCTGCAAATGCTGAAACACGCTCAGTCCATGCTTCGTGATAATATTTTTGTTTGACATAGCTTCTTTATACGTAGTAATAATATCTCAATGCACATGCGCCTGTATTTATTCGTTACTAAAATAATTAGCGCTCGTTACTCTTTCAGTCGCAGTGTTCCCGTTACTCAGTAACGAATACATACAGCTCTATATCAAGTCGCACAATAATAAATCCCCAAACTTATTCCTAAAAGATCCCCTTGAAACAACTAAAATGTTTAAACAATAGGATAATAAGATCCTTATCTTATAAACAAGTGGGCAAAAACAATCTATGAAACCGATATTTATGAAATTAACATAAATACATCTTCATTCCGTATAGGATTACACATCATAATTCAATTATATAACATAAACGAGGTAAATTATCCTTTTTTGGGAAAAACACAGGTTGACAGTTAAAAAAGGACTTCTTGTATTACTGAATGACTGAACCACAGACCAAGAACGAGCCTATGATATTGGGACCATTCAACTATCACATAATATAATAGGGGTGATGTCTTTGATTGGTAGCAGAGCAGTTATATTTAACTTATGTCAGAAAAATCTTGTACGAATTATGTAACAATTGAGTTATTACATCAATGCTCATAATGGGTGGACAGCTATGTGCGTTGCTTTTTTACCGATATGAGGAGAGCTTTTTATAAATTACTAAAATTCTTTTTACATGATATTTGAATGGAGCCTGTGCAATAAAGTTGTAAAGGAATATGTATAGTAATAAATGAACACTGAAATTAAAAGGACCCTATCCAATTTATTTTATCCCTAACTTTAATTTAGTTTCTTGATTTGGCTTTCCTTCATTTACAGTCATAATTTCAAACTTAATATCCATCACAAATTCTACTATATTTAAAAAAAAACTCAAAAAAATCGCAAATATTACCATAAATAACCATATAAATTCGAATTTAAATTGATTACAGATACACAAGCATCCAGTAAAAATATTTCGCATTTATTATGTAAATTCACAAACAAAAAAAATATATAAATGCATTTAAATGAACCCTTTATGTTTGCATATGAATTTTAAAGGATTTTACTGAATTTTCAGCATATTGATTGCATAATAATATCAATTGCATAACATATAATTTCAGTTCTTTTTTTATATCCTAGACTTACTTAGGCTTTGGGACTAAAAAGTCTTTTAATCTTGATGTAACAGAAAATTTCGTCTTTAACTAGGTATTTAATTTAGTATTTGAATTAAACATTATTTAAGAAAAAGTCTCTACATCCATAATTGGTATTACTTAATGTGTAACAGCAATGAGAATGTATTGATCAATCAATAGTTACCTTATCTATCTACCGTCACCAATATATCTATCAAGATATACCAAATCCGGGTGATTGGTACATAACAATTGAAATTCCTCAAATAACAACAATTACTTGCCTCACTATTTACACTTCTTAATAACAATCTTTGGCTTCAGTTTTATGGTTCTTAACTTGTACATGTGTCTCATCATGTTGAGTCCTCCGAAGGGGAATATCAGTAGGTATATCTTCGAGAAGGTCACCATACTGAATGCGAAGTTCCACGCGTTTGGTAAGGCCACGGTGAACCTCTGTGTCTCCTCGAAGTAGGGGATGTTCCGGAGGATGACTATAGCTTCGCACAGGACACCCAGTGGGTACAGCGGTATCCAGATGGTGTATCGGAGCCATTTGAGTAATCCAATGTCTTTCTTGTATAGTTGCGTTATGTAGTATGGATACCTGCAATGGAAAGTAGAATGCATGAATACCATTCATCATTCCTCTAGCGTTCTGTCCAGTACTTAAAAAATACAAATAAAAAAATAATTTATTCACAAGTAATTTGTTACATAGTGACTTAACTAGGTATTAAATACAGTAAGAGACGTTATTATATATACGATACTTAGTTGACGGGATCCGCTTAGACCATGATCCAGGATATAGTGAGTCTAGCAATTACATTGAAGCGACTGCCGATCTGACCTACGTAACCCTTAGATAGGGGAACCAAACAATTTAGATCATGGTAACACATTCATAGTTGTTTGAATGTACAGGTTCCATCACGATGTTTTCGCTCACCACTAAGCTAGGGATATGAATACATACATAGATTTGAAAAATCCAGAGGTATGTGGCAGAGTTTGCATCCGCACCCCTCGGATATGAGGCGCGTGCCCTTACCGTCGAGTTACCACCGTTCTTAACATCACACCCTGCCTGGTATGTATGGTATGGTATGTATGAACTCCCAGGGGTCCTCTCCTCAGAGACCTTCTCTTCGGCCAAAGATGATAGGGTCCTCTCATCGCTCGAGTGGAGGGTGTCATGGGAGCTGACCGTCGCGCTCACCTAACGACCTCGACGAGGCTCCACACGAGGAACAGGTAGAAGACGACGGGCTTGGTCTGCATGCGCGGCTCCGCCTCGATGTTGAGCAGCAGCACTATCAGCCGCCCCGTCACCTGCAGGAACGGGGTCAGCACGTCGCCCTGGCACAGACAGAGGGACATATGATAGTATCTAGTGCTACATTTTGCTGACTATTTTCATAGACTATCGTGCATCTCGCTGAAGCTTCATATTTTTCGGGATAACAAATAGCCTACCCTGTCTCTGGTTTAAACGTTAGGCGCGACTAATTTAATATCAGTGTTGTTACCTAGTAAGTGTAGATTATTACATACGAAATTGTAAATTTTGGCATTTAAAATAGTAACTAGACGGGTTTCTAGCCGGTTTCTTCTCGATAACGTCTACCTTCCGAACCAGTAGGAATGTTTTCTTTTCTGTTTAAATTGACTATTCATAAGTGCTTTTTTTAAGCCTATATAAATAACGAGATTTTGAATTTGAAAAATGGCAATCGTTACATAAGGACATCACACTTTTACAGTACTTGATCCAACTCAGCAAAGCAAAACTTGTTATTCTAATTGCTTTATATTGTATGCCTTATTGTGTCTTCTGTAATATCAATATGAAAAACGTGTGTAAAAGACGCACTGCTCGTTTATGATGATAACATTTCGAAACAATTTGACCAATCGTCTTGCTTTAAATCGATCCAATTCAATGACTCGACGTCCGTGCACGTGTCCGCCGACGTGCGCGTGTCCGTCCCGCGCTCAGCAGCAGATGCTCACCCGCGTGTACCCGAACAGCGGGTGCATCACCTCCATGTACTGCAGCAGCTGCACGAACTTGAACGCGGCGCCGACGTGCGCGTACGTGTCCGCCACGGAGTCGTAGCCGAGCTTGGCGTAGCGCGTGCCCATCACCGCCAGCACGTACGTGTAGCCGACGAATTGGAACAGGTTGTATAGGATCAAGTACACTTTGATGAACTCCTCTGTGGACAATGTTTTATTTTTTTATACCCTTTAATCGGTGGCATAACTTCACCATTTGAGGCCAAAGAGCACGGCACCTTTGGTGGTGTAGCTGGCCGTATGCTTGTTTGGAAGAATAAATAATAAATAAATAAATAAATTTTCCAGTCTAACACACCAATTCCCTAGTTCCAAACTAAGCTTTTGCTTGTGCTATGGATACTAGGTGAACGGATAGACATACTTAAATACGTTTATAATATTAATATCCATGACTCGAGTACAAATGTCCATGTTCATCACACGAAACATGTGCCCCTAGCGGGATTCGAACCCCCGACCGTTGGTTTCGTGGCCAGGGTCTCTAACCACTCGACCAACGGGCCAGTCAAGTCAAGTGTTTGGAAGAAGAATATGGTCTTAAGCAGTTATCGTAGCGTATATACCTACATATGCAGGGCCGGATTTAAATTTGTGCCGCCCTGGGGCACTGAAGAAAATGCCGCCCTATGACTTAAATTTTATTTTAATAGTTTCGTATGTTGGGTTTTTGTCGCACGCCCCGACCGCCCGTCGCGATGACGTAATCGAGCGTCCACTTCACATTTTTCTTGTGTATGCGTGGAACTACTTGACCGGTTATATATTGTAAAGAAACTTTTTTCTCAGTTTCCAAATTTTGCCGCCCGGGCACTAGCCCCGACTGCCCCTAGTGTAAATCCACCACTGTACATATGTATTATGTATCAAATGGACTGGGTATCTCTATGTATATGATAACACAACCGTAATGTACGTATGTGGTACATCCGTTTCATGTTTTGTTTATAGATCTTTGTGTCTAGAATAATGTCTGTTTTTTTTTCTTAGATAAAGAAGCTAAAATCTATATAACCGACACGTCTATGAAAGCTACGGCCATAATAACATATGGGGTGTGTGTAAGCTGTGGCGTATAGGTTGGTAAGTGTGGCAAAATACCCCGACCGGGAGAGGCTGCCAGAGTGCCGTGAGCATGGGGGCCCCGTATATTCTAATTTTAGCTTTTACATCAAACACTGTCAGTCTAGTTGGGGGCCTCCACAGATGAAATTGCTGAGGGCCTCAAACGGTATAGTAACGCCACTGTGTGGTCTGTGCGTAAGGCTTCAAGTCAAGTCAAGTGTAAGCTCACCCTTCCTGTATCCCATCTCCTCTTTCTGCAGCCGGTCGTACATCCCGGGGTAGTCCTTCATTATGTCGCGTTTCTCCTCGTCGCTGTCTTGTCCGTCTTCAGACTTCCACAAGTCGAAGTTTATCTGGGAGTAAACGATAAGTAAATTATTATATAAATTACTTCATCATGACAAAATATAGCTTATAAAAAGCCAGTAGGTACTTTGTTAATGAAAAACTTATTTTAGATACCTCCTTATCTAAGAGCTACGAAGATTAGGTAGGCAGATGATTGCTTAATTGAAATAACGAGATTTGCTGAATCCTGGATCATGGTTTAAGTTTAAGCGAACCCGAGTACGCACGGGACATAACGCTAGCAAGATGATGAGTTACTTACCCATGTATTTTAATAGACGGCAAGTTTCTAAACGTTTTTTAATAATAACATATATAAATATTTGTTGGGCAGTATTACTGCGCAAACACTTGTACAAAGGGGGTAAAAATAAACTATGATGAGAATTACTACAAAAAAAAAGATAAAGTACCTTCTCTGCCTACCCCTTCGAGGATTACTGGTGTAACGCTACGTATGGAAGTACCTTCAACCAAGCAGGCTTCTGGGGTTGCGCCGTGAGCCGCGGCCACCACGCCGGCGTCGTCTTCTGCAGCACAATCTCCACTCGGTTGTCCAGCACCCGCACCGTCGTCGGCTTCTCACCGTCGGCGGTCTTCTGGAATGGGGTATTGACTGCTCAGACGATTGACTTATATAGATCATTAACAATTTCAGTGCCACCGTCTAGCGCGGAGAGATCACGCAAATCTTGTTCCAATGCCGTCGCCTGGTCAGTTAAATTCTTACGCTAAGTAGGCGACATCCGAGAAGATATCATGAAAATCGTAGTAGTGAATGTGTATGGTTTTACCTGTTTATGAATGAACAGAATCACAAGCAAGTGAAGTCACGTTTATATCAAGATAGATCACTGACTCACATATAAATGTGCAATTTAAAGTAAAATACGATGATCGATAGTAATAGCCAGTTATCAAATACATAAAAATATTCTTATAGACTTTGCTCTAAAAATGGTTATATCAAATATCCAATTATCGCCGATTTAACTTATCAATAGTAACGAAGATACTGCAGCTTAAGTAGAAGCTGAAATCAGAAGATAAATAAATGCTGCAATGTGTATACAAACAATTTATCAAATAAGTATTTACTATAAACATATTTAAGTATGTCTGTCCGTTCACCTAGTATCTATGGCATAAGCTTAGATTGGGTCTAGGGAATTGGTGTGTCAGTCTGGAAAATTTATTAATTTATTATTATTTACTTGCCTTCACAAAATTCTCACTCTTTGTATGACATACAAAAAAATTAAGATATTTTGTAATGTTGGGTTGAATTATTTAACAGTAAGTAAAACTTTAAATATCAGCATACTCAAGTGGATAAGGTTTCCCTCACTATTAATTATTATCATAATAATCTCTCACCCTTATCTTTATTACATAAACTCTGTCACTAATGTGAATCAATAATACCTTTTCAAAAACCTTAATGTCCTGAATGTTGATCAGTATTGTTTTATGAGTACAAGTCAAGACCAAAGCAGAAGTCTTGCGGATCACCAGTGGTCCACGGTCCACTGGTTGGGAACCACTGATTTAGATGAATTTATTGATAATCACTTACAAACTAACTTTTTTATATTGAAAATCTAAACAAATCATATTTAAAAAAATAACATGTCAGCCTTTAACATATTGGTGGCTCAGAAATAACCAACTTTGCACATAGTATCATGATCAAAACATAGTTAATTTTGATATTCACTGTTTCTGGTTTGTTAGTTTGTTTGCATTGAATAGGCTCCGAAACTACAGAACCAATTTGAATAATTCTTTCACCAATTGAAAGCTACTTTATCAGTAAGTGACATAGGCCATATTTTATTACTGTATTTCCATAGCAAAAGGAAAGATGCGGGTGAAACCAGGGTCGCTTGTTTCTTAGAAGACATTTGTTTTGAGTTTAAATGATAATGCACTCACTAATTTCTAAAATGAAGTTGTAAACAATGTTTCAAAATAGTCACACTAGCACACATATGACCTTAATTTGCATTAATTATTCTTAAATATTCGGCTGGCTTAAGCAATTACTAATGATGATAATATTTATTTATGGTAATCAGCTATCGGTTGCATGGGCAATGATCAAAATTACGCATTTTAAAAAATGTAAACCTAACGATCTCTAAATAAATATTTTCCATCTAACCCAGCTCAGTTTTGATTTTGGCTGAATGTTGTTAAAGGGGCCTGCTGCCCCTTTGACTCTGCCTACCCCTTCGGGGGTTATGGGCGTGATGTTATGTTTGTTTGTTTGTTTACACTTGGACAAATCAAACTAATATTATAAATGTGAAAATGAGTTTGTCAACTTGTTTGTTTGTTACGCTTTCAGGCCTGAACCACTAAACCGATGTTAAAAATTATTTCACCAATGGAAAGCTACATTATCAGCAAGTAACATTGGCAATATTTTATCCCCATATTCCCACAGGAGCGGGAACTATGCGGGTGAAACCGCGGGGCGCTGCTTAATTGAAATACCGGTATAATTAGTAACATGGTATGTACGTACGTTTTTTATTGATGAATATAAGTCTAAGCTGAATCTGTAATAACACTGTCCATGTGCACCAATTCCATCTGCTGAAAATTGCACTTTTTGTTCTAGAATTGTAACATCGGGATTCACAACATTCTTCAAATCAATCTTTAAAGACACTACACTCTCAGTTTGTGCCCAATAAACAAATGGGCTTGGTATAACCATTTTGAAGAAAGGCTACCCTCTGACCGAAATATGTGATCGTTTATTTCTATTTTTTGTAAATCTTGGTTTAAATTTTCCCTGTAAATAATTCGATCAATACAATTTCATATTCACTCAACTCAAATTGGTTGGTTTGGTTGGTGGCAAATTGTCATTTATTAGCTAGTGACGTACATACCGTCAAATATGAACAATAATTCAGTTACTCGATTTGTAGCCGTAATCGATTTTATTTGTATAATAAACTTACGTAAACAGGTTCCACCTAAATATCACATGACTTTCTTAGTATTAAAAATAAAGTGTGTACAATACCTTAATTATGGAATATACTGTTAAACCTAAGTAATATTTTAACATTGAAAATTTTGATTATCTGATATAATTTAAACCAATAGTATTGAATCCTAATGGATCATTATGATTAATGCACTACATTTCTGCAACTAAACCTAAATACTAAATGCATACTTGCACTTTACGATTAAGCGCTAAAGTCTTAAATAATGTCATCTGATTATAGGTATTTCATATTAGTACAATATAGAATATTACAAGATTTATAAAACACTATGCATAAGTAAGTACATTATTGGTCAGAAATCAGAATCAAAAAAAGTATCACGAATACCCAGACCCGAGACAAAAACTCATTTCTTGTACAAATTTGTTGCTTAAATGAAAAGTTTTATTGCGTTTTTGTATATTTCGCTTTTTCAAACGTTGATCGCCATTAAATCATTTCTAATACCTTAATATTTGTAAGCGTTCTCTTCAGCATTTTATCTAGACTGTTATTTTTTATTAATTGTTACATTTCATTGTTGGCCAAATTGTCATTTCACAAACCCTTGGCAAGCTACTAATAGTTCATATTCCTGATTATTATTAATGATTAAAATATTCGATGTGTTTAAAACTTAACAGCGTACTTAACACATTATCCTGAAATCCTAAATCTGAATTAGTGGGCTAATTAACGATTGTTCATGGGCCAAAAAGTGGTCCGTAAGACTGGTTGAGCAGTCTTGGTTTTTATAAATTGAAATGCTACAAATAAGGTTTTGTCCAAATTATTATAAAGTATCTTGAAAATCATTTTGAATATCACGTTCCTAGTCCTGCATGTCTGTACTTAACCTATGTCTTCTGTCAAAAAACCGTTTGCACTGTTGATGGGTGTCGAGTTTCTGTAAAAATTCCAATTTGATGGTCCTTTTTGCGGCTCAATAATATTTCCGTCGTTTGAAAATGGTTTAAGTACGATCTAGTGTTTAAAATTGTGCCGAGTGGTCGTTATAAGTGTAAGCGTTAAGTTGTAAACAATTCCAAAATGTCCGTTCCTAGTACGGGTTTGAGCAAATTGAAGAAGAAACACATTCGTGTGAAACATCAAAAAGTGAAATTGTTCCGTGCAAATGAACCGTTACTGTCTGTTTTCATGTGGGGTGTCAATCACACGGTAATTACATTATTTCTATTACGTTAATTACTCTAACCATGTCAGGTCGTAATGGGATTTCAGCTACCAATTACATTATGTCATTTCCTACGTTATTAGCTACCGGATTGTTGTGGTTCGACGGTGTTTACTATTGTAAAGCAATTGTAAATGAATCACACTGGCCGAGTGTCCCGAATATAATTCTGGCACTTGGTCAAATCTTATTGTTTTATCATGTCCTTGTTGTGCACATAAATAGTCTATAAAAATACGGTACCTATTACAAACTGCGTCTTAGGATTACGAGATGTTAAACTAAAATAACAGACAAACTGTAAACAACACAACCATTTTGCCAAACATTTTTACAGTTATTGTATTAAAGATATTACCACTTAAACTATTACTATTTATACATAGTTATTCAGAAAAGTTACCAAAATATAACAATTTTAAAATCATAGAATGTATGAGAGACAAAGGTGCTATTATAATATGTGAAATATGTCTCATATTTAGTCTTTGAATGAACAGTGATTCAGCTATCATACATTTTCTTTACATTATCAATAAGTACTTGGGTAAATTTTGTTAGTAGTATTGGGACGGTTGATACATCGGGACAATATTAAGTGATTCACTTTCTCTATTCTGTAAGGTGTGGTGGTAGCTCAATGATAAAGATACCCTCCTCTTAACCAAGCGGTGCAGGTTAAAATCTGGGCATGTACCTCTGAATTTTTCAAATCTTTGTTCATATTTATTCCACTAGCTCGTCAGTGAGGGAAAATCGTGATGAAACCTACACATTCCAATAGAATTGGATGTGTGTCGCTATAATAAAAAAAAAATCTGGTTCCCCTATCTAAGGGTTGCGAAGATCAGATTGGCAGTTGTTTCAACGTAATTATCAGACTCGCTAAATCCTGGATCATGGTCTAAGGGTACCCCATCTAAGCAAGGGACATAACGTTACAATGATGATTTCTCTGTTCTTTAAATAAATGCTATGTAGCCTTGTTATATTTTTTGGGGGAAACTAGCTCAAGAAGACTTTACATATGCTAGCCATGTATAGGGTTGCCATCTCTAAAATTTGGCAACTAGGACAAGATACGTGAAAACCACGGATTTTAGAGCCCAGAACCCGGATATGTCAACAGGTTTTCTTAAGCATAATCGGGGTAATAAAAAACAGTTGAAAATTAAGGTGAATTTAGCGATTCGGTTAATCGGTTGATCGCGGCGTGCAGGCACGGTGCGTGTGTCGCGAGCGGCCCAAGACTTTAAATTTTAAACCCGGACTACAAATGAAGCCCCGCCCGGACTCTCCCCGGATGCCCTTCAAACTAGGACAAATCTGGGGAAACCCGGACAGATGGCAACCCTAGCCATGTATAGTAGTTATGCTTTATTGGGCTGTATTCTACATATCAACTTCTTCTATGCCTTATTAATCTGTATTCCACACACACGGAACATATTTAGTCAACATCTTTTAACACTTTGAAATCCTTTTATTTTATAATGTTTCAATGAATTTTATATAGTTTATTATGCAATGCCCACTTATATCTACTAAATGGATCTACTTATTTTTAGTTTCATAAACTGCTCTCTGGAAACTTGAAAAACTGGCCATTAAATAAAATGATGTGTTTAAGTTAACACTTAATCTAAATAGAACTTTTTTTCTTGAAACATGATTACTATTCTTCAAAGCTCTGACTTTTCAAACTTCATCTGCGTTGGGCGCAGGACCCCTTTATCAGAATGTCCCTTAAAGGCCTTTGTATTCATATAAAAGTATTAGTATTATTATGTATTAGTTATATTTATAAAGCTTAACATGCTATCTAAAGATATTAAGTAGTTACAATAGTAATGTATTGTAGATGTATGATTCAAATTTGATATCAAACGCAGATATATCGCAGGACAAATAAGGGTCACACAAACAAACAATTACACACAGTATGTTATTTATATAATGAGTGTGTTGCATGCTATGATTTACTTGCAAATTATACCGCAGTTCCGTGTAATCAAAGTATTTTTCTTTTCAGATAAACGAGCTAAGTCATGTCACTATACCGGTCATGCTGCTGCCCGATGATTTCAGAGCTTATTCCAAGCTTAAAGTTGACAATCACTTATTTAATAAGTAAGATTTGTTTTCATTATAGTTGTATCACAATACGTACACATGTTTAGTTAATGTGATTATTTTAATTATCAGTGTTTGATAAACCTGATTAATGCCAATAAACTAGTAGCTGGTTTTCCCCTGATGAGCTTGAATATACTTGACACAGTATGTATTGAATATTGGAGAATGTGACCTTAAACTGGGAGATAAAAACCTAGTGGTATACATAAAAACATGTTAATATTTATTAGGTAAAAATATTATTTTGTTAAATATCATATCTTCTTGTTTAGTAACTAACAAGAAGAGTTAGTTAGTTAGATTGGTACAATATTGGTATTCTAGGTGTAATATTAAAACATAAAAGTTTAAATAGTTTTTGTTTTTTTTATCGACAAAGCCACAATGGGAGTATGTGTCATGCTGATAGCCAGTTTATTAACTGATAGGCTTTGGATAAGGATTTATGAGATTTACAAGTCCGATTTCTTTGATTGATGTATATATAAAGATAATATTGTTTATTATTAAATGGCTTACAAAAAAAATGTATGTATGGTCTAGAAAATTTACAATAGGCAAATAAATGTCAAAAAAATCTGTTTAATCCGTCAGTTAGGTTATAAAAAAATATTGAACACATTTTTTTATTTATTTGTCAAACAAATATTGACGACAATACAATGCATTCAAGCTGCGCGTGACGTCACACTTTCGTAAAATTTTTACTAAATAGTCACGTTGCAAGCCCCCACTCCAAAACTTTGATGCTCTTTATCTTTGTGATTTGTTGTTAATTTGATAAAGCGAAAAATATGTGTCTAGTATTTTTGTATAATCTAACTGACGGACTAAATAGATTTATAGTTTTTTAATGCAGTCATCATCCCTATTGTCTTTGGTTTTGACCATCTAGAAAGAAAGTCTCCCATTATGTTTATCAAGTCATTCATTCATTGACTTAAGTTAGGTCAAAAAGCTGTTTAAATCCATCAAGTCTTATTATACAATTACATTGAATAATTATTACACAATAATGGCTTCATTCAAGTTATATCGCATTTTCCTCAAATTTGTTTAGTACGTCAGTATTTATTTATACTGCAGTTCCCGCATGTCATGTTTTCCTATTGTGCAAGAAGTGTCTTGACTAATAGTTGCATTGTTTTCAGGGAAAACATGCCATCTCACTTCAAGGTGAAGGAATATTGTCCGTTGGTGTTCAGGAACCTGCGAGAGAGGTTCGGCATTGACGATCTCGATTACAAAGAGTCACTCACAAGGTAAACAACATTGGCCTAAAAAAATAACAGTAAACCATTTTTAATTGATCTTAAATGTCGGCACGAGATAACGCTAACGTGATACATCTTTATGCCTATGTTTATGTATGCATATTTATTTATATTTATTTTTAATTTCCCTCATTATTTTGGACTGGCATCCCGATCCCACCTCCCCTCCGTTCCTAGGTTTAGAAAGCCAGATAACTACCTCATGTCGCGAGTACAGAAGAGGCTGTGCGGTAGGCTGCGGCGGTCCGCCACGGCGCCCACAGACGTGGCCACCATGAAAAACGAAACCCACCAAGAGAGCATATTCCATGACGCCAGCGAATACTTCAAACGCGGCCTGACGATTAAACGCCTGAGGTCAGCGGACGTTTTACTACGAAGCTGTACGATTTTTTTTTGTCAAGTTTTTTAAGTTTTATTTTCTTTCAATTAACAGTATGTAGTGTGCCTTTTCAACTGACACGGCGATCATTAGCATAGTCCACAAATTACACATCGAAGTCATGTCCCTGTTAACAGCTTACAAAACCAGTCTATGAGTGACTCAGATAACGTTGGAGTGACGTGTTGATTTTCCGTGTGAGGAGTGAGTCCTATGTATGTTTTGTCCTTTCAGTGTTTTTTTTCATCATTTTGGAAATTATTCTCCTTCGATTGCATCACCAAGTCTCTTGGACATTTTCAAAATCTCGTGGAGCAGGAGAATTTTTTTGAAAAATCCTAACAAGCTGGTTTTCTTCTGCTACAAGATTTACCAATGTGGCTTTGTATTTAAAGTATTTGACCGGCATGAGAAAAAAATTCAAATAACGAATTATTGATTCTTAAGAAGTTATGCCTAAATAGTATAACAGGAAATATGAGTACTGATCAACAATGGAACTTTTGCTTAGGACCAGTTTGAAATCTCAAAGTAAGAGATTAGCCGATTCGATGCCTCTTTGTCACTTGAGAATCAGTGGCGTAGCAAGGTAACCAACGGCCCTAGGGCAAAAAAAAACAGGGGCCTCTGTTTAGATTACATCAATATTCATGGACATCGAAATCAAAGCTCAATCATTCAATCAAATATTTTGTTTTCCTAGTGGGGCGTATAATCAGGTTATAAGGGCCCCCTGAGCTTGGAGGCCCCGAATCACTGCACCGTGTTGCCCCTGAGTAGCTACGCCACTGTTGAGAATACAGCCGATTCTCTTCGCCCTTTTAAATTGTTTCATTACAAACGTTCCTGTTGATAAGTACATATATCCAATCCTTTTAGCATTACCATACAAGCCCAATTTACCCGATATAATTTATTTTATGGTTTATTATTATGGCCCAGATATGGGCACCTAACCGATTATGGTAAGTATGTCCTCGCGACCGGTATGTGTATACAGGCTGCCGATCCCTGTTCCCGATTGGCTGACCGTGACCCATATTTGTATTCCTTAACCCCAGTTGCTTCCCACCCACTCGAACGCCTGGTATTCCCGTTTTATATTATTTTATTGTACACTTCACATCGGACCATATCTCACAAGGGTGCTACAGTGCCGGTGCCAGAATGATTATATAGGCTGGCAGATGTTTTGGCAAGTTATAAGGTTAAGGGTTGCCAGTGGACGCAGACTGCTGGCTTCTGAGCCAGGACAATAAATCTCAACTATAATGACTACGAATTGACTTAAATTTTTACTAACTTGTAAAACGTTGGAAAGTCGCTTGAAATCAAAAATGTGATTATTTCTTCTTTTTTGCAATACCTGAATGGAATTGGGATGTTGACACCATTTATATTTAATTTTGTAACTTTATTGATTTTCAATTATATTGATTCTACAATTTTATATTTTGCAAAAACTGCTTAACAATTAGTCAGTTGACTATACGAACTAGTGACGTAATATGTTGACAAGTCCATACAAAATCTATGATGTGATTGCGTTTTGACAGCTTCTATAAAGTATCTCAATTGACTTGCCAGTCAACATCCTGTCTTTAAATTTATGTATTGGAATACCATCAACAAACATTCTTTAAGTTGACATGAGATTTAAGCGATCGTAACTGTGTGGTTTATTTAGGCAGTTTGAAAAGAATTTTTGCGGTCAACGTTCTTCGCGAAAACATCTCGCGGATATAATTGTACCTTGCATTAGCACCTTCGTGAGATATGGCCGAGCGCGGCACGAATTAATGTCACGTTGATGAATCACGCACGATTTTCGCGGCACAAGAACAGAGCCGCGCCTGCCCACGCACTGCACACGAACTCACGTATGTAGTTACGTTTAAGTGACGTGCAACTGAAATTCAATAAGTATTATACGATAGTCATTTATTTTATAAGCACATTAAACGCTGTGATGCCAACTTGGATTGACCCCGGACGTTGTTAAGGTGGGAAATAAATAATTTCTAACTCCGCATTCGTCTAACTTCTGTAAAATCATATCGTTATATATGCTGGTACTACAACTCGTTTATTTTACAGCTGTTGCGAAAAATGTGGTTGTTATATTAGTTTGATATGGCTTAAATAAATAAATAAATATCCGACTACATCACATACATTGATCTGACTCCGAGGTAAGTAGCTTGAGCACTTGTGTTACGGATATCAGAATCAACAGTGGTATTACAAATATATACTTAAATATTGGATATTAACACCAATTGGCTTAAATATAAGTTTGAAACCGAGTTTTCATGGGAAAAATATTCGCCGAGTTAGCATCACAGATCAAATTGTCCATATCGGTACGTGTATTTTCATAAGAACTTGCTAATTAAAGCCACGTTGGAGGCCTGAAAGGCGGCTTGACAATTCGTATATCGTGTCAGGAGTCTTAGTCCATAAATAACGTCCCACGTTAAAGGATAGGATGACCCCTATGTCATAAATTGTGTGATGTCTCTTGCAGAAATTCATAAATTTGGACTTAAGTACTTACTTGTAAATGAGAAACTAACCCTAATAGCGACGCAGCTGACGTCACGCCAAGGGGTGACCTCACATAATGTGACATTAACTTAGGGACGAGATCGAAACATGACATGATTGTGACGTAATTAATGGATAACAGTTTAACTGTTACCATATTAGTTATAGTTTATATTTTGTTTTAAACAAAATATCATATTAGGCATCTACAATCAATAAACATATGCACCTTCTTTACAAAGAGCTATCGAAGCGCATTCTTTTCATCTTTAGTTTAACAAACACCACATTGGCCCCACGAAGTAACATAGGTTATGGATTTCAAACAAAGAATATTTTTTTAACATCTTTACTTAAGAACAATCAAAAGGACAACATATGAATCATTTAAATAAACGTTTTAAAAAAAAAAGCAGTTGATAACTTATTTGTCTAAGATGATGACAAATACCAATTGTTTTATGACAGTGAAAATTTATTTACGACGATGACAAGACGAAAATATTTATTTGCTTACTTGACTCTTCTGGTTTTCTGTTCGTCCGCATGCAAGACGAATGAGATTTAGATAGAAATTTATGTTTTTTTTCTCCACGTCAATAAAATATAAGTAAAAGGGGAATTTATGTTAGGGTCCGTATATAAGTCAGAACTTTATTAGGATAGATGATAGTTAGAATTTTTGACTTCCTGCAAAAGAAATTGATGTTTGAGTATAGGTACTTGATTAATTCACAAATTTTCGCATCACCTAGTCTTATCTAGTTTAGGATGCCAGCTATGTTATTCGCCTAGGTTGTAAAAGGCGACCTATTAGGCATTTGTGATTATGAAGGAGAAGGGCTGACAACTTGTTTGCTACTTTTTCATAAATTGTCTGTCAAAAATACGGTTGCAAGTAATTAAAAATAGCGATATGAACATCGATATTTATATCGAAAGCCTAAAAATATCGATAGTCGATAACTTTGACAGTTATGAGGCGATATTATCGAAAATATCGATAAATATTTTTTTTCGTTATTTATCGATATCGATATCGACGGATCTTCGATATCGACATTATCGATACTTTTGGGCGCCGATGGATATCTGTCTGTTTACCGACATTTCGTTATTTAAACCAACTTTTTTATTTTTGGGCTGTATGTAGTTTAAACAGCTTATCACTCCTTGGCCTTTGCCTACCCCTTCGGGGAGTGCAAGCGTGACTGTATGTATGTATACGTACGTAGGTAAGCAATACTCTTGTTCGCAGTAAATTATTTTTAATTAACAAACGGGCTATCAACCCATTATTATCTGACATAGTGAGGCTTTTATCAAAATAAGTTGAAGGGAGATTTTCACTATCAAAATTTTATCGTGAATAATGTTCGCTGTTTTCCCTCTCATCGTTCCCCATGTCGTTAATATAGCTGATACCATTGATATGGTGGAGACTACGCCTTTGCTATAACAATACCTATATTTTTTTTATTAAACCATAGGGTATATACAAAATAACCATAGGTGAGTAAGGCATAGCTTTTTCACGTCCTAAAATGTTTTAGATTCAAGAGAGACTTAACACAACCAGAGTCTAGAACTTTCTGCGTTTTTTTTAACTATAATAAAACGTATTTATCCTCGTGCATAAATACATCACTGTTAAACTAGTTCGATTTGTGGCAATGAAATTAACTTTTTCATTTTAATACATAGTACTCTAGATAGTCAATGTGTAATGTATATGTATTAAGTATTATCAACGTTTTATCGTTATTATGACTAAGGAGGTTGGCATCCGTGAGGTAAGCCTGGGTCTTTGTTAAGTGTTTAAATTAGACGGTAAGTCGGAGTCAACAGGTCACGGTTAGCCCTGCATCATCGTTAATTAATGATGATTTGTTAATGAATTTGCGCCCTTTGCGCTTCTTGACATAGGTACCTACTTCAAGATAAACAAAGTGTGTAATATGGGAGAAATATATAATAATCCTTACATTGATCGTCTAAAAAGTTGCTTAATATATTATGTACTAGATTCTGCCTGCTCGGTACGTTAATAAATAATAATAATAAATTTTCCGAACTGACACATCAATTCCCTAGTTCCAAACTAAGCTTATGCTTGTGCTATGGATACTAGGTGAACGTTGAACTTAAATGCGTTTATAAACATCTATGATTCGAGTACCTACAAATGTCCATGTTCATCACACGAAACATTTGACCCTAGCGGGATTCGAACCCGCAACCCTCGGTTTCGTGGCCAGGGTCTCTGACTACTCGACCAACGGGCCTGTCGAACATAACATAACTTTTATTTTTAATGTATGTGTTATATTATTCTAAAGATCCATTCAGTAGTTTTTGCGTGAAACAGTAACAAACATCCAGTCATCCATACAAACTTTCGCGTCTTAATATTAGTTACTTAACTACCAGGCCCGTTGGTCGAGTGGTCAGAGATTCTGACCACAAAGCTAAGGGTCGCGGGTTCGAATCCCGCTAGGGGCAAATGTTTCGTGTGATGAACATGGACATTTGGATGGATGGATGTTTATAATTAAGTATGTCTATCCGTTCACCTAGTATCTATAGCATAAGCTTATAAGCTTAGTTTGGAACTAAGGAATTGGTGTGTCAGTCTAGAGAATTTATTATTATTGTTATAACTGCCGATGTTATCATTTAAAACTGTACTTTTTGTGAAATTATTAATTTCAGATCTTTTTAACATCATACCTATTTTTAAATTTCTAGGAATTATTTAGAGACTAAACTATGGTAAAAATTATATGCTTACATTTTAAACGTGTCGTATATCATTTATCCATAGAGCTACCATTATTCCTGTCATATGCTAAAGGATTATGAATGTTGAAGAGGCGAGTGAGGTGTGTCAGGATCGTGCCATATGGCATTCGGTTCTCTCTGCATACTCCGCTAGGGAAGTGGCGTGAAGTTTAGTTAGTTAGTTAGTTATATGCTAATAAAAGCTTAGTAAAGAAGACGACTAATTTGCCGAAAAAAAAATACAAAAGTATATTTTAGCTGTTTTTCCTCAAACAATATTCAAATGATGTTTCTTTTTACCGTGGAAACCCGTTCGAATTAGAACGTAAACTCGTTACAGCTGGTTTTATCAACGTAAGCCGATAGGTTCATACGTGCCAAAGTGCGTTATCGTTTTTGCATCGCGTATGCCGCTAAGTACCCATTACAGCGTGTACCCATTTTCGTGTCGCGTTTTTGTGTCGCGTCGGTTTATTTCACGCGAATGTGAAAACGAGGGTTTTAGGCGTGCCTTGATGTCGTTTGTCGTAGTGGTATTTGTAATGGCGTCCATTGAAAGGAGTGTCGAATACAGATCAGCTGACTTATCAATAAGTGTATCATGTGGCTGAGCTGAAAGAACACGATCGCATCCCGACTTTGGCTTATGACGTCATAAGTTTTGCTTGACAACTGAACATTTAAAATTTATTGTAATTGTATCATATCTGTTTCATTAACGGCGATGAAAGCGGCGATTGACTCAGATTGCATGTTTCAACTAATTCTGAGGCAATTTAACTAAGTTAATTAAATGTACTACTAATAACTTTTTTGAAAATCATAATTAGTATATCAATCATAATCATAATCTGTATCAATATGGAGCTGAACCATTTTCCTATGCGTAAAGTGTGGAATTGGCCCCGCCTACGCCCTCAGGTCTATCAAAATGTGATAAGCCTCTCTGTTATTTCTCATTTGAATATTACCATTCATCTTAATCTTTTGTGTACAAATTGTTGTTGTAAACAAACTTTGTTAAGTTTCAGTTTAAAAAAATATACTTTGTTTTGTAAATCATAATACTATTACAATGAAATTGCAAGAAGGAATGTAGGTACCGTTAAAAAAATATGCTAGCTTCTCAGTACAGTATTGGCAAATCCGAATGTCTTTGTCGTGCTTTAAGACACTGCAATGTTAAGATAATAATGCTGTAGCTACCTACTTATATACTTACTATGTAAAAGGTTTATTCATGTAGTTACATCTGGTACAATACTGCACTTGCACATAACGTAATGAGTCACAATTCTCTCTTTGGACGAGTGAGATCATCGTACCTACACCTGTATTTCTTATTGCATACTAGCTTCGTGGCGCGATTTTGTTCGGGTCGTGTATATTTATATGATTAGTTACTATGTTGGCTTACCTAAAATAAGTCCCGGTCTTCGATACAGGACTTTGCCAGCTATCTTAACCTGTGCTGACCGGTCGGCCGTCCTAACTATCGCTGGAGTAATGCTGTCCAAGCAGATCACTCCTATACTTATATGTATATACTTTTATTTATTTAATTGTTTACATGGCGATGTATAGTCTATATCGATCTCCAATCATGTATTTCTAAATGATGTAAAGAATTTTATTAGATGCAGTGGTTCCGGAAAGCCTCCATATACATATACTATAAGTAAATACACAAAATTACTCTTAAATTATAAAAAATAAATTAGCTGTCTCGACGAACTTCGTACCGTCCCGTTTTCGAGATAAAAATGGGGGGCGGGGTAGGAGTGTGAAACATGCTTCACGACCTACCTAATCTAATACACAAAAAAAAAAACATTGAAATCCGTCGATTTTTGGTGGTGTTCGACCATAAACGATTTTTATTAATAAGGTGATATTACGTTGTCACAGATCTCAGCCAACTCCGGATGATTCCTCGGGCAAGTCGGGCGCAAAGTTTTACCAGAGCTATGACCGGCTGTTCATCCTGAAGACCCTCACTTCTGAGGAGGTGGAGAGGATGCACTCGTTTCTAAAACATTACCATCCGGTAAGTCGTACTGATATTTCTTACTAACTTTTTTTGCGATGTTACTTACCAAAGACTATCTGTTAAACAGAGACAATAGAGTATAAGTTACAGATACTCTATTGTCCTGCGGGACGGGACCTGGCAGTTTTTTAGGATACACTTTCAAACGCAATCAGTTAAGTGGCTTATTGGTGGCTATTTAGTGGTGGTTAATTTCGATGGATGCAATATAAAGTCCGAGTTAAAAAATTACTATATAACCCTGAGTTAGTAAGCTCAGAGTTATTTATTTAACTTAACATTTCCGTGCAAGTGGCGCTAAAACGCAACAGACAGGTAGACGGTTTGTTTTACATTTGCAATATTAGTAAGATCGCAGCAAATGAAAGCATGTGATCTCTGCCTACCCCCATAGGAATAAGGCGTGACATTCACATTATGTATGTATGTAATATTACTTGGTATTAGAACATTGATACAGGCCATACTTAGGTACCTACTTGTGTTAAGAGTCCGTGGTTAACGCCTCCAAGTGCAAGTAAATGATTGTGTAGTGATCAAGGTCATTTATAATCGAATCATGTTTGTTTTCGGATGTACATACCCGCTAAATCAAAATATTTTATTTATAACGACAAAGTTAGTCATAAACAATTTCAACGATGCTGTCTGCAGGTAGTAGTCATATCGTGTAGGGTCCACCGCCCTTCTACGAATTGTAAATCGTTACTTAGTCAATTCATAGTACAAGCTTTCCTTTGAAAAGGGGTTGGTGTGCTAGTCTAAATTATTTATTCACCAACTTCTGCCCGCGGCGTTGCTCGCGTGGTACATCGATGAAACATAGCTTATGTGTTATTCTAATGTATTAGCTATACTATTGTAAAGTTTCATTAAAATTCATGCAGTACTTTTTGCATGATAGAGTAACAAACATCCATCCATCCATACAAACTTTCGCGTTTATAATAGTATATTAGTAAGATATAATATTGGAGTTGTTTAAACTTTGCTTTATCCGAAATTTATCGGCTTAGATATGCTCAAATGGACATTCGTTTTCTGTTGAAAATGCGACGGTTAAACATTTATCTGAATCGCAATCGCACCAATGTTAACTGCATTATAAATGCTATAAAGTATGTACAAGCAGACAATAGTTTAAGTCTCACGTGCCTGTGTTATTTTCTTTATATTACATCAATTATTGTTATATGACTTACTTAAGTGATAATTCATTCTCACTGCAGTTTGTGTTAAATTTATCTTTTATGGTGTACCTACATTGTCTGATACTTGAGTACCACGAATGTAGATTTTGCTAATATTACGTATTCAAGTTTATCGTGTTTGGCGACAAGCTAGCCACTTGACACTACTTTTTCAAAATTTTCCATCTAACCCAGCTCAGTTTTATCTTTTGGCTGAATGTCAAAGGCAGAATCAAATGGGCCTTTGACTATGCCTACCCCTTCAAGGATTATGGGCGTGATGTTACGTATGTATGTATGTAAAATTTAGACTTAGTTTTTTGGGTTTGTGAGTGTGAAGGCAATGAGCTAGCTACTTGTCACAATTTTTTATGGCTTTCCATCTAACGTAAATAAATTCAATTTTTGGTTTAAAGTAGTTAATGGACTTAGTTAATGGACCTGCACATTAGAGTAAGCTCTTTTGGGCATTGCTGTCGTGATAGTATGTATGCATATAAGATTTAGCGTATTTAAAGAGCCAATGATTTACCAGCCGGCACTATGTGAAACGAGACGAATACATAGTAACATTATATAATCCCCCAGATAAAATAGGATCTAACTTGTCAAATATGCTTGATAACAGAGCAATGTGCTTCTCTTCTCTCGACTTATCTTATCTTGGGCTTGGAGAAATTTGCGCGAATTGTTATTTATATTGCATTTATCATAGATTGCATATCGCGTATGACATCGCGTTATACTTGAAAGACCTTTCGCTGTCCGATGAATATGGATTAGATGATTGTATGTTTTATATATGAGTGCCATTAAAGTGCGGTAACGTCTTGTACCTATATCGTTCTAGGCGTTGGCTGCTGCTTTTTCATAGATCTATCGTTTGTAACTAGGATGCAGTTTTGATGTTTATTAACTGTAACTGTTGATAAACCTCAAAAGTGCACAAATATTTAGCAGATAGATATGATAGGATTTAAGTTTTTCACCAAAAACATATATTACTTTTTACTCAATTTCAAGTTTTATTCTTTAAATATAAATTAAAAATCCTTATTAAATAATTTTAGCTGTCGTAATTTAGAGATTAGGTACGTATTTAATCATTGAATGATATTTCCTTTATACGATTCCAATTTCAGCTAATATTAGAAAGCTAACCAATTCTATTTTCGTTTATCCAATATGTTTATATTGCTCTGTTAGAAATCAGTTCAATTGGTCCAAATCTGTCCTCTCATTGTTCTCAGTGACATTTTATACGGTCTAATACATGTCAAAATCGCAAATTCGTTAGACTTGCGATTTTTTAATTTAAACAAATCTCCTACCTCCAAAGTCTCTGAACTAAGTATTTATGGTTGTGTTAAAGTTCTTACTATAATATTATAAATGCGAAAGTTACCATCTCTCTTTTACATTTAACGATTAAACAGATTACATCGAAATATATGCGACACGAACCCTGAGAAAGGACGTAGTCTACTTTTTCCCTAAAAAAAATGTATAGATCCTATAGAATACACGTAATAGTCTCTCTAATAGAGCGATTTCCACACGGTTTCCGCCCCTGGCAACAGCTAGCTTCTATATAATATGTTGACACCTTCGTCCTTATTCTATACTGCGTTAGTTCGTTGTTGTCTAATGATGGGTGTCCGACAGTACATCGTGGAGCGGCACGGCAAGACGCTGCTGCCGCAGTACCTGGGCATGTACCGGCTGACGGTGGACGGCATCGAGCACTACCTCGTCGCCACCAGGAACGTCTTCTCCAACCACCTCAACATTCACAAGTATGACACTCTTGCGCACTGTGCACTATATTTATAGTTGTAGCACAGTTATAGAACATGTGATTATTGTTAAGATTGAACAGAGGATCAGTCAATCCACATTAACAAACTTAAATCGCTATTTACATTTGTCACGCCATACCTTGAGAAATATTTTACAGATTTCTATTATATTTTTTTTTTATGTTTTCAAAACTTTGTAAGGGGTTTCTGCGAAAAAAAAATTCTAGAAAATTTACCAGAAAACTTTATAAAACAAAACGACTATCAAAACTTCACATGTTTATTAGACAGTTCATTTGAGGGATGTTGGTTCATCGGACCCTGATAGGTATATCTCGACAACATCCGAAGGTGGTACCCCACTTTCTTTGGACGTTTTGAATGTCCTTTAGTAGGAACACTAGAAAGATGGTGATATATCACAATCAACCGCATATCATAACTTTTTAACAAGTATTATTTTACATTAGTCAAACGTATGCAGAGAAAAATAAGGTTCTTATTACCATTCGCGTTCCAGGAAGTACGACCTGAAGGGCTCGACGGTGGACCGTGAGGCGTCCGAGAAGGAGCTGGAGAAGGATCTTCCCACGCTCAAGGACAACGACTTCATCAAGCAGGGCGTGCGCATCGACATCGGCGACGCCGCCAAGGACAAGCTGCTCGAGACCCTCACCGCTGACGTCGAGGTACTGAGCCACTATGCCATATGTCCCATTGGTGACTATTCTTATGTATAATATTATATGCTATGGAGTGTGAGGCACTATCAAGGAGGGCATGGGCTGGCAGCCGCAAGTAGATTGGTGCTTATCAACGACCTTGAGGTCCAGCTGAGATATACCTGATGCTTACAGGCGTGGCTTATGCAGTGAGGGGGAGAGAGCTTGGTAGTGGGAAATGTTGGTAGGATCGACCGCGAGGCTTCCGAGGAACTAGAGAAGGAGCTTCTTACCCTCAAGGTAGACCCTGACCGCTGATGTCGTGGTACGAGATACATAGGGGGTTGAGATACTTGGTATATACACCACGGGCATGACTCACGGGGGTGGCTCATGGAGGTGGTATGGGGGATCGCATCGACATCAGCGACACGATTAATTTATCACTCCATTGGGCCCGCTCAGCGAAGTATGAACACATTACCTCACAATATTGACAAGGATTCCATACTAAATACCCCATAAGCTAACGCATCAATGTCCTTTTCAGTTCTTAACGAAGCTGCACTTAATGGACTATTCGCTGCTGCTCGGCGTGCACGAGTGCGGGCGCGGCGAGGCCGAGGCCGAGGCGGCGCGGCAGCGCGAGGCCGAGGCCGAGTCCGACAACGACACCGACACCGACACCGATACCGACAACCGGCATCATGGCGATAGGCGAGTATACCTGGCTATGCACAAATTGTCTAAATTCGAAATGTTGTCCATTTGGCGAGTGCTGTTAAAGACCGGCACAAACACTAATAACTTTTTAATTATGTGTGATTTTTGTATTATATACGGCATCAGTGGAGGTTATATTATATTCACAGCACATCATCATCCTCTTGCCCTTCTCCCAGTTCATCTGGGGTCGGCGCAGCATGTCTTCTTCTTCCATACGTCCCGGTCAGCCGTCATCAAGCTATCCACTCCCATTTCTCATATCATCTTTCACATAATCCATCCATCTCTTATTTGGCCTTCCTCTTCCCCTCCATCCACTAATATTCATACTCATCACTCTCTTTGTCATATGTCCTTCCTCTCTTCTCATCACATGCCCATACCAACATAAACAGTTTCCTCTCATCTTATCTGTCACTGGTGCCACTTTCATACTTCCTCTAATATATTTATTTTTTATCTTGTCCATTCGCGTCACTCCACACATCCACCATAACATTCTCATTTCCGCTGCATGCACTCGTCTTTTATCCGTCTTCTTCACGGCCCAACATTTCGATTCATACAGTATGGCAGGTCCTATAATTGTTCTGTGGATTTTCATGTATTCACAGCACATACACTTAGGTATGAGACTGCAACATATAATTGCTTAATGATTATGTTATCAATCAAGTTCTGCTTTTCCTTTCTTGTGGTTTTATCCCCAAGGAATGAAATATTTATCCATAACATATAACTACAAGACATGACACATTTTATGATTATACAAGAAGGAATGACACACGCCACTTAAAATGCTTGGCTTTACATAACTATTTATTTATTTTGTCGAACCAAGCCTGTTCTGCAAAGCTTCACTTCTCAATTCATGTTCGGTGCTGTGTAACCTGGGACGTGTTGCTCTTAGCATCATCTCCCACTTGTTTAAGAGCATGTGGTGTGACCCGTGTTGTGGATGGGTGTCCGCAGGTGGGGGTACAACACGCCGCCGGACAGCCCGCGCGGCTTCGCGCGCCAGTCGTCGCTGCGGTACCAGGGCATCATCCCCGAGCTGGACATCTACGCCATCCCGAGCCAGGACGGTCAGTGACGACATCACATACTGTTGGGGTAGATCAGTGGTTATAAAAACTCGGATATGACTATTCATACACACAATCGATATCCCATTGTTTATGGCCACTGGTCTATACCAGTGGCCATAAACAATGGGATATCGATTGTGTATTACTCGACATCTTAAATCAACTCTGCTTTGATATTGGATAGTTGTTCAGTATCTATTGCTTGGACTCTAGGCATCTATCCTTAAGAATGGCCAGAATCCAAGCTGGCAAATATTTATGGATTTGTTTTTAGTAGAAGAGCGTCTAAGAACCGAAGGCGAACTAATGGTATGAACAATGTTTAGAGGTAGCCGGTGATGAAGGACGGGCTTAGACCGCGGAATACTTTAACTTTGTATTAACATCTAATAAAAAAATATACATACAATAAAAATAAATGAATAAAAGTAAATATACCTACCTTTTATTTTAATTCAAATGATATTTTCATAATTCCAGGTGCACCCAAAAAAGAAATATACTTCGTGGCGCTTATTGATGTACTGACACACTATGGAGTGAAGAAACAGGTCAGTAATTAGAAAGGAACCATATTAATTTTTTTAGTAGTAAGAATTTTATCTCACTTTCTTAGTCGATAAAAAGCAGTGGAAACTAAATGCTCGATATATTTTCTTGTGTGTAAATAGGTAATTTCATGTTGGATGCTGTCACAAAATCAATTGGCGTGGGCGTGGTAAAAAGTAAAAAACAATACCGTCTACCTTCCAGCTAAATTGTATGTTTCCTAGGCGGCGAAAGCGGCGAAGACAGTGAAATACGGCAGCAACGTGGACGGCATCTCGACCTGCGACCCCGAGCAGTACGGCAAGCGGTTCATCGAGTTCGTCGCCAAGGCCATCGAGGGCAACTAGGCGCCCCCCGCCCGCGCGTGCTCCCGCCGGCGGCGACCGCGCCTCCCGACCGCGCCTCGCGACCGCGCCTCCCGACCGCGCCTCCCGACCGCGCCTCCCGACCGCGCCTCCCGACCGCGCCTCCCGACCGCGCCTCCCGACCGCGCCTCCCGACCGCACAGTGATGCGCCCATATTAATACCGTCTACAGTGGATTCTTCAACGAATATTTCTTATTTTGAATAACTTAAAGCACAAATTTGTTTGTCATTGGCAAATATAATGTTTTAAGTTTTAAAACAGATGCCTTGTGATGAGTTTGGGACGTAATTCATCGCCTTTGCGTTTACGAAATTGGTGAGATAAAAACCGTTTTGTAAAATATCCGCCAGGGGCGCTGTATGTTTTCTCTTACAAATTTCGAATGTGCAAATATACCAAAATATTCATTTGAAACCAGGACTGGACATGAATTCCCATGTGTAGGCCAATTTGTGCTTTATGTGTCATGGAATAGGGGATGAATTGGCGAACTCTCGCCACTACATCTCGACTGACAGGCCGACGATGTGTAATTGCTGTAATTTGAGCCTTATTTCATGGAAATAACGTTTGAGACCAATGTAAATACCTCACAATACTAATAGGGGCTTATCGGATAGTTTGTTTCGATCCATCACTTGTGAAGAATAGGGAGGTGTGTTTACTGAGATGAGGATGACTCAATTGAAGGTATAGCTGTAGTGTGAGATAAACGATATTTGAGTAAAAATATTTAAACGCCCCAATAATTTGGCTATTTGCTAACGAGGATTATATAGCAGCTACAAATTGTATAATGGAAATCAAATAGCCTATCTAGTCGGCCATATTTTAAATGGATTAAAGTAAGTGAGTTGCTGTACCATTCCACTATTAAGCTCAATTTCCATTCTAACAAATTAAAATTCACGTATTGTTTGTCAATTTGATGTCAATCTAATGATAAGTGTTCGAAGTAGTAAAAAAATTAAGTAAGTGTTTAACGGTACATTTTCACATGTGGTAAGGATAATTACGTCTCACGATTTTCCTATAAAATGTTACTAGGGATGTAACATTAACAATTATAATTGCAATATAAATTGCGCACTAAAAGATTTGTAAATAAATCTCCCTTCATTGTAAATGGAATGGTAACAGTAAGTTTAATATATTATGGCTATACTTTCTGTGTCTACATACAAGTCTTAAAAATATCTAAATCTCAAATATCGTTTTAAACACAACACGGCTATGTGATTTGCTGGTAAATTGAAAATGGTTTATACTTGATTTTTTAAGACATGGTTAACTCTATAATGCAAGAAATAATTTTCATATTATATTTGAGGTGCGTTTATTACAATTCAATAAAAATAATAGATCGAAATTTATAATAATCTGTGGCGCAAGTTATTGTAAGAAGCAACAACGAGTAATTTACAAAAATGTATTATTAACGAGCATCTTAGTAACTGCAATTAATAACTATGTAATACTTATCAATGTAAACTGATCAGCAGTTTTTAAAGAATTTCAATTTAATAATTAAAGCTCGCGTAATAAATGTGTGCGGAC
The DNA here is from genome assembly GCA_951394215.1 of Glyphodes perspectalis. NCBI lineage: Eukaryota > Metazoa > Arthropoda > Insecta > Lepidoptera > Crambidae > Glyphodes > Glyphodes perspectalis. The sequence goes on from OX596215.1 coordinate 11,633,409, forward strand.
ACGATAACTTGCGCTGCATCGAATTTATATGGCCTCAATAGAACGGATTTATAGTCTACTTGTGGTGCCATCTGTACGTACATTGGTGAAGTATTCGGCTATATGCTTTCCATTGTTTTGTAACAACACGTCTTTATGAAGCCAATACCTTCTTACAGGATATTTGAATACTTTTTACTTATGTATATGTGCAGAGTTAAGACTTTTTATTCTGTTTGTTTAGCAAAAGAATAGTGAAGGTTACGTTATACATCGAATGTCGATCTTATTACATAGAATTTAAGTTAAATTTTTAACATTTATTCTTTATACAACATTCTAAAATTCAGATGGCTACCCCAAGAAGATTCAAATGTAAGGTATGTGACGTCAATGGTTCAGGACGCAAGGTTTGCAAATTTTCGAGTTCATTTTAGTTTCCGCTAGTGTCACATAGACATGCTAAGTTCCCCAAAAGAGTATCCGTTAGACTTGGTCAGCACCGAATCGACGATACAAGGGACTTTACTAATTAGAATACACAATTGATCGGATTCATTAATATATGGAAAAGATAAAATAGTGTTATTTTTAATGTTTATTTAAATGTTGTTCTTTTGACATAAACACTGTCTTTTCGCGCACACAAAATTAAACTCAATTATGAAGATTTAAGGTTGAATTTTGATTGGTAAAGTCTCTTTCCTGTCACAAAAGAGCGCTGGCCTCCATAGTCAAAATGGAATTTACAGGGTGTCGTAGTTGTAAAGAGGGTAGTTTCCTTTAGACGTTCACCGGTCGCTTGCTAGGAGGAGCACGCCGCGACTTCTTTGTTCTTGCAGCAATGGTGCCGCAAGTCTCGCTAAGTGTAATTACGTCGATTGGGCCCGCGATTTGTTGACGGATCGCTCGACGCGTCGCATTGTTGATTTACGTGTGTTAATAATAATAATAAGCTGGGGTTGCATTCTAAGTTGAAAAGGTCCATTGTTCTGGTTTTGGCGATTGGCTCAATTTATTAAATGTCAAGTATTTATTGCTCAGATTAAAAATCAATTCCTAAGAAAAAAAACAAATTATTTTCTCTTGTGCAACGCGTCTGAATGTTTTTCCTCAAATTGTATTTTCATAGCTGTAAAGTCACTCTTAAGGGCTGAAGTTCATATTATGATGTCTCTTGTAATCCGGGATTTTGTGTGATGTTATCAAGTAGATAACTACTGGATCTTCGCCGATGCCTCCGCTGAACAGTGGCTATATGGGTGTTAATTAATAACTTTAACTGTTCGATCTCTGAGACCAATAAATGTAAGACCGTTTCCTCTTAAATAACACCCGTTATACTGGAATGCAGCCTCAGCGAATGTAATGTACGATACACGAATACGCATTGTGTATCGCGGGCCCATGTTTATATTATATCGCAAAAATAATAAAATTCGTGTCGTTAAAACGTAGTGTGGAGGTTTCTTAAAGTTTGATATTTATGATAAAGCGAAAGAATTGACCAGTTGTCGGATGTACGTCGTTTTCAAATCTTTCTCGTATTTATTCGCTTTGCGTGCGAATTGTAACACTCGTGGTAATAGTTTACGGTGTATTTTCGACTGGCCAGCGATTTATGGATTTTTAATTTTGCAATCGTATTTTTATCTGAATAAACAAGCTGCATTCTGAAATCCAATGTTTGGAAATTCCAATATAAATTCAAAAGAGAAGTTATTTCTCAGACCTTAAAATGACAAAAATATTTTTATAAAGAAAAGTTGGAGTGCATACTTGTGCTGCTTAATACTTTTTTTTTTTTTTATCCTGTCTAAATATCCTGTATAAAACGTATTTTTATAGAGAACTACGGCGCAGAAGAAGGTAGCAAACAATTTTTAAAGAAGGTTAAAAGTTTTGCCTCCAATTATATACCGCCATGTTGGATTTCCCTTAATTTTTTTAAAGAACAATATAAAAATTCTATGTGGCTTAATGCAACTGATTCTATATGTGCGAAGGCAACATTTAATTAAAAATCATTAAAAAAAAATAATTATAAACAGTCCACGATTTTTTTAGTCAACCCATTTTTTATATATTTTCTATTATACTAAATCTTTTATTAAATATATTTAATCCTGTTATCAGCTCAGTGAAGATCGACTTAGGTTCGGATCTTCTATTATAACTCTATACGATTCGGCAAAACATGCTTTCGGTCAACAACAGCAGCGTCCAATTGGGCGAATAAGAAAAAGTCCTTAAACATTTTAAAAAGTTTATTTTTTAATTGAATTGTTAGCTGTGCAGTCGAACATGCACCTCGCTCGTGCACCGGTCACACACTACACTACGGTCGGACGCATCTCGTCTCTCACGTTTGAACTGATCTTGAGCACATTTTGCAATAATTCATAACTCGTTATTAGCTTTTATAATGTTCCGCTATCGCGTAGATTTATTAGTATTGAACAAATTAATAAAAATGTTGAATATCATTAAATATAGGACGTTCACGTGTTAAAATTGGACTTGTAATAATGTTGTTCTCAGATTAATAGTAAACAATGATAGAGGGTTTACGGATGTTGTATACTATGCCCTGTTTCACGGGCGTCTATAGCGTGTGGGTGACGGGCACAGACTAACATTAAGAATAAATCGACTGGCCCGTTGGTCGAGTGGTCAGAGACCCTGGAACCAAGGATTCGAATCCCCCTAGGGGCAAATATTTCGTGTGATGAACATGGACATTTTTACTCGAGTCATGGATGTTTATTAACGTTTTTAAGTATGTTTATCCGTTCGCCTAGTATCCATAGTACAAGCATAAGTTTAGTATGGAACTAGGGAATTGGTGTGTCAGTTTGTCCAATTTATTTTTGTTTAAATAACCTGCAAAAAAAAACCTTTCTTCTAATGTTAATTGGCTTAGTTGAATCCATTGAATAATTTTGATTTTACACAAATTACTATGCACTTTATCGTGGAAATGATAAGATGCACATTGGTTTTATGTCAATTTTGGGAATGGATTTTTTTTTATAATTGAAGGAGATTTATCATGTTATTGTGCGCGTAAAAAACGCCTAAACGATTCGATTTTATTATTTGCTGATGTTCGCTCTGTGTCTGTTGCCCACATTTGTGAAGTATGTGCTATGTCTAAAGGTAGTCGAGTATTTAACACGTTGTTTGACTGATGAACAGGCCCATACAAATGATAGTACATTGTAATACGATGTAATGTTTATGAATTGTAATACGGTGCACTGAGGTTCTGTTTAGCCCTAAGTATTGACGCGATTTACATTAGTCAAGTTCAATGTGTTGATTAAACAATTAAAATAATTTCATGTATAGATACATACATATGTATGTTTAATATTTATATTTAAACAGTTAGTTTGTTACCATGTCATATGGTAAGCGTTTTTATTGTTCAGCCTATATTTATGTTCGCAATCATTTATAGCAGTGGTTTTATTATTTAATGAATTTTACGTATTGATATCAATAGCAGTCAACTGCATATTTCAATATAAAACGTAGTTATCTTTTAATTTACATTAAAACGGTTGATATTTAATCAGCGTTGAGTCATGTTATTGCTTTTTAAGAAGCATACAATATCATTATCGATGTGGTAGATGGACAACAGTTCTCGCGTATAAATACAAGTTGGGTCTATCAGAACTTCAGTTGGCGCGTTTGGTTCGAAATGGGCGTCACCCATGGAATTCATAATGTCATATTGCCAATATATACCTAGTGTCGCTTAGTTTCTGTCTAGAGTAGATAATAGTATGGTGTAAGATTTTGTTATTTATTATTCTATTTCGAATTAAGACTTGGATTGTTATGAGTCTTGTGATTTATTCTACGAAAATTGATGAGAGCCATTACGGCCGGAGTACTGAGGGATTTTATACTTTATAGTCATTTCCGGTCTCGATTTTGTTGCGTTTGAACGCTACGATGCGTAGCTCACATTTACTCCTACTCCATATTTGTGGAAATTAGTGGATTAATAGTAATACTTTGCCTGACGCATCATGTATTTTATTTTAAAATGCATATTTTATTGTATTTGGAAATTGAAGACAATTTTTTCATTGACGATAACTTTAGTGTAGTTTTTTCTGTTTTAATTGTTAAATTACAGACATTTTGGTTGAAGTTAACCGTAATTTTTACGAATTTATAATTTATCAAAATCAAAAGTAATAAAAATGCGGTATGCGAAATATTACTGCGATCCACTAATTGACAGAATGAACAGTATTTGGGTTCCACTTTTTACCCTTCAAATTGTAATAAATTTGTATTTTACGAAGGATAGATTTTGTGATAGATATTGTTTACTTTTAGATGTTAATTTTACTTTTAGAATTACGAAGTTGATCACTCTGGTTCAATCAATCATCAGTTTCTTTTGTTTTGTAGTTGTTATTGACGAGTATTATAAGCTGTGGATCAGAATTTAAAGTCGTTACTTTGAAATGTTTACAGAGTGGTCAGTTTTACTAGACTTAAAAATCTTCAGTTAGTCTCAGAGTGAGGTGGACTTAGGCTGCAGGTCATGTGGTCGTGTTAATAATATGCATGGGGGTATTTAGTGCCTAACGATTTCGCGAAATTAAAAAGCACACAATGTCATGTTTCTAAGGCACGGATATAAATGACCTCTCAGCCTCTTCCTCTCACGCCAATGTATCAACGTAGATTCCTGAACAATGTGTTAGTCATGGAAATGATTAAAATATGTCATATGTGTTGCCATTGTTTAGGTGGGTAATATTATTTTTATTTAGTTGTGTTACTATAAAATAGGTTTTATTTCCTTGTTATACGGTGACGGTTGAAGCCACGTGCCCTGTGAGGCACATACGATATTTATTATCTACAAATACGATAGCTTCGCTACGGACATTACTCGGCATATAAGCAACACGATTGAAATGTTAATTCTCTAGTCTCCTTCTTGTAAAGACAAAAATGTGTATGAAAAATTGAAACTTAATTTTTTTAAATGTTCGGTTTATAAAGTTTCTGCAATATATTTTGTTTGTTTTATTTTTATAGGTAAGTAAGAACCCACGTAGTTTGTAATACTTTCAAAATTATTATTTAAGTTCAAATATGATGATGATTGCATCGGATTACTAGTGCTGGCAGTTAACACAATTAACTAACCAAATTGGCACAGCGACCCAACGTGAGTTTCTGGCTCCGATAGCGGTTACTCCCGCTCGTGTAATAAGTCTCCGTCTCGGACTATCCTGCGCTACCGCCTGCCAGTCATTCGCTCGCATGGAGCTCGCGAGGGTCCTTTACGACTACTCAATTATTCGAGTTTTACGTTTCTGAATATTAATTTGACAATTTGAATTATTATTAAAAACAACCATAATAATGACGTCATCAAAGCTTATTCATCATACGTCATTTAAAATGTTGTACTATACTTTTAAAATGAACTTGATACATAAGCCAACACTTAAGAAACTATATTGCTTAAGTGTTGTGTTGCCGATACACACAAACTTCAAAATAGATGGGGCAGCCTTGCCATATGCTTAATTGCTATGCTGCGTCAAGAATTAAAAATATTATAGGAATAATGCAAAAGCTAAATTTACAATTACATGCTTAGTTGGTAGTAAATAATAAAAATAAATAGTTTTTATAGATATTTATTAGTAAAATGTAGATAATACACCATAAACCTTAACGTAAGCTAATCCATCCTCGTCTTGACGTGCTTTTCGGTGATCTTGTCCTTCTCGACGATGTACACCACCGCGCCCCAACCAGAGATGGCGTCGCGGTCCGCCGCGTTCACCAAAGCCTGAGGTGTTACACTTATTAGTGACAAAACATTGTTTGCTTGTAGAAATTTGATAAAGGTAGGATTTAACAAAGAATGTGACTCCTCTAAAATCACATTCTACTTTGGAGGTGACAAAATTGGACAAATTTAGTATGGTGGAAAATCATGAAATATAAAGATAGGATTTAAGATGAAGAATGTGACTCCAGTAACCCATCTACTTTGTGACAAAACCGGAGATTTTTTATGGTGTGAAATCATCATGAGATGCCACCTCCAACTTCATTATTCTTAGTTTATGTTACCTGTGAGATTGTTTCAAAAAGTTCATCAGGTTTCAGATTGGGCTCCCAGAGCGCCTCACACATTCCATAGAGCTGTTCTGAGCAGGTTCCAGACACTACAAAGTCTTCAGGCTCATTTGGACATCCAATCTATAAAATACAAGGATTTACAAATCATGGATTTGGTTGATTACTTATATTAAGTAGTAATAAATTTGTCCTTTTCCTATTGTGTCAAAAATAATGACCAGAACCAAAATTGTATTGAAAGCAAAAGCACAAAATTTGTATTAAATAAATAATAAAAATTTACAATAAAGTATAATTATACTTTAACTTCTATGTGTTAATTCCAAATATTCATGTCGCTGCTTTGCATGAATACCCGCATAAACAAAAATTTTGTAAAAACCGGTTTATAAGACAGCCAAATGCAAATGGACTATTTTGCATTTGGCTGTCTTATAAACCGGTTTTTACAAAATCTTGGTTTATGCGGGTATTCATGCAAAGCAGCGACATGATCTTTACACAGAATGTATTACTAATTCATTCAAAAAAATATATACATCACGTGAGTTTATTTTATAGTAAAATAAAAGCTTTGAATAATAAAATTGTGTTTATTAATTAAATTTCTTACCAAATCCATATTGCACACATAAGGCTGATTGTCAAACGGATCGAGACCTGCAATCACAGGCTCAATGAAGTATGGGCCGAAACGCCTTTCATATAGCAGGTTAGACAACATCGCTGAGAATGTCTTAGGCCTCATTATTCTGTTTTCTTTTAATTCATACAAGTTCATTCTGGAAAAAAGTATTTAAAAAATATGAATAAATATCTTCTATGTTATCTATACTATTGTATTATGATGCTAATACATTTATTATCCTTTATAGGTTTAGTTATTAGGTTAGTATTTATTTCTCAAATGGGAAGTTTCTAGATAAATTGTAGCTATTTTTTCCACAGGTTTAGTTCCATTGTTGTATAAATTAGATTTTGCTGTCTGTCCATAACAGGCATAATATTTCAGTATTATTTTGGGGTTGCCCAAAGCATTTATTTTTAGGCTCTGTGAATTGTAGGAAAAGTGTCTGCATGCATGTAGGCCTAATGCGGCATATAGGATGACAAGGATAATCACTGATTAGTAAGTTAAATAATAATTACCTGAATTTAAGTCTTTGAAAGACTGTTTGTGTATCAGTGGCGAGGCCGGGCAAGCCGACGAACAGAGTGGGCCCCATCTGGTACACCTTCGGGAAGTTCGTGGAAACGGTCTGCGCCTGGATACCGTATCGCTTGTCCGTCGCGATGGCCACGCAGTCTTGACCCTTCATAGCCACAACAGCTCCTCCGTTATACGCTAAGATCGACTGAAAACATACGTCTTTATGTCACTATTATAACAATTTCACTAATTGCAATTCCGCAAAGTAAGGGTCAGAGGGAGTAAGGCATAAATGTAGGTGCTCATAGTGAAAAAGGGTCATTTCATCCAATTTGAAAGCATCTTGAAACTTCTTTAATTCTGTTATTGGCACAATAAAGCCGAAAAAACTATTGATGTCTTTGATGTTCATAGACGCCAACATAACCAAAGAAAACTTGTGAATCGGAACAATTACTAAGATTAAGCACTAATAATGCAATGGTTTACATAGAATCTACATAAAAACTCACCATTTTGTTAATACTCTAATAATTCCTCAGCAATTTATATTTTATTTGGATGATTTATGAAAATTGAAAACCGAAAAATGACATATCATCCGGCGACAGTGCAGTTTCTTTAACCACAGATAATTTTTGACATGTAGTGTTGCCCTCGTATTGTTAAATTAAATGGAATTTATAAATTGAGTTGTTCAATAGTTTCGAGTGTCCTACAACTTTAATTTTATGGATGATTCTATGAATTTGTTTTCCGCGGTGATTGGATAAAAAAACTGGATTTATCATGTAATATATATTATTATTCTTTCTTTACATTTAGAGAGCTTTTAACGTGGAGATCAGTTTGGACGGTTTGGTACGGTTATAAGTATACATATTTAATAATTTCATGATTATGTGGTTGTGTAGTTAAGAAATTCGTGAAAGAGTAACAAACAAACTCACTTTTGCATTTGTCATGTTAGTTAGGATAAATTCTTGCGCATAAGCATAAGCTAACTTGTGTATTCTAAACAAGTATTACTGTGAATGTTTAGCATTAATTCCTGGGCATTGTTTATGTGTCGTATTCGAATACTTGCGCGACAACAACTACTAAGAAATAGTACAACCGGGACTCGAACCAGGAATAGTCAAATAGGCATACAATTTTGTATCTAATTGCTTTACAACACGGGTTGCCATGCTAATAACTATCCAAGCCGGTATCTATAGAGTGAGATCCCAGGGCCGCCAGACGTCACTTATTTTCTGATAAATTGAAATGTGTGGTAAAAGGTAGTATTTATACCCACTATAAAATGTACGGGTACTAGCTAGTTTGGGTAGTGGGCCAATTTGCAGAAATCTGGTGCGAAAGTTAGGAAATGCATGATATTTCTCACTTAAAATAAATTCTGATAGCTGATTTTTATGCATATTGTGTAGAATACTATTAAGTATCATTAATATTCAACATAGCCAAACACTTTCCGTTAGTAGTAAATTCTACCAGACACTTCAAAGCTCTCTAAAAAATAAAGAAAATTCAAATATCTCGAATTTATATCTCAAAAGTAGGTTTCCAAGTAGGCCGACTTTTATGAGCCTAACAACTCCCAGACAGCATAAAAAAATTCTGTGAGTATCAGCTCGAAAATTAAGGTGAATAGCTTAATTGGAATTTTACTCATCGAAATAGATTTTTATAAGAAGATTGTCCCTTAATTTTTATTATAATCGATATTAACAGAAAAAAAAAACTTATTTTTTGCCATCCGTGTTACTTAGGAAATTTAATAAATATAAAAAAATATTGTATATTTGCACCAAAAATCCCAAAATAAAATTAATTTATTTTGAGTAGGGTGACCGTAAACGGTCGTGATGGGCAGAATGAATTGTGACGTCGCACGTTTGTAAAGAATCACTTCTGCCATTGCGTTACGCTCGAGTTCCTTGTTTTCTTACGATTTTTAAGTCTATCATTGTACATTATTTGTATGGTCGTAGTAGTATATATAAGTAATATATTCAATTGTATAATCACGGAGAATGATTTTGTAAAAGCAGACAGCAGAAACTTTCGGTCGGAATTTTCGTTAAAAATATTTTTTTTTACACTCTGGCACTGATCACCATTTATAGCAATTTTTTCTAGTAAATTACAGGTAGGTTTAAACTCAATTATACAAACGATTGAGAACGATTCGACCTTCTTCCAATGTCTTAGTACTAACGTGTGACGTAACTCGACGCCATATTGCCGAAGCAGGCGTTTTGACAGCTCAAATAATCAGTGTATTTTTAAATATATTTTTTTTATATGAAATACTTATGTATCATAAATTAAAATAAATGTTATTTCTTGAGTCCTTATACATCATTAAATAAAGTGCGATGGTTTTCAGAAACTAGTCAAATAGCCTATTATAAGCAAATTTCCGTTATTTTTTCGGGCGCTTTATAGCATCTAAGTAGTAGAAGTTATTACCATTGAGCTATTATTTACGCTAGTAATAATAGTTCAATGGTTACTACTGACGGAAAGTGTCTCGCAATGTTGAATAGGTATTGATGAACAAAAATATTCTACACAACATACATGAAAATCAGCAATCAGAATTTAAGTTAAGCGAGAAATATCTTATCCTAACTTTCGCACCTGATACCTGAAAAATTTCCAACTACCCAAACACTATCTTACACCACATTTCATTTATGAGAAAATGAGTAACGTCTTGCGGCTCTGGGATCTTGGACTAATACATTAATCGCAGTAAACTAATTACCTACAACTTTATCAGTTAGATATCGCTAAAAGGTCGTCATAGTCATGAGAGACAAAACAAAGGCCAACATATTATTTATACCTACAATAATTTATAAAATATTTATGTTTTTAAAAATTACCGTTACACAGTTTATTTCAATTTAGATAATTCGTCTGCGTACGACTCCAAGCGAGACGTCATATTGAATCCCCATTGATCCTTCACCTGCCTGCACAAGTTTAAATCCAATTGTGCAATCATTAAGCCATCTTTCACTCGAGACAACGTGGGAGTTCGGCAGCCATTCGGAGCTGTAACGTAGCTGGAACCATAATAAGACCTTGATACGATCTTCTTTTCTTTCCTATCGACGTTAAAGGTTTCCGTCCCAACTCTGTTAATGCTGCAAGTGAAATATCCGTTAGCAATTGCAGCATTCCGAGCTTCGATGCACCAAAAGGATTCTCCAAATTCAGAGATGGTTGCTGCTGGGTTGAATACTATGTCAGCCCCATTCAGACCGAACATTAGCCAGTTTAAAGCGTGATGCCGTCCGTAGCAGATGTTCACAGCGATTTTAGCGTACTTGGTGTTGAAAACTGCATGGCCTAGGTCTCCTGGACCGTAATAAGCTGTTTCACTGAAACTGCCACAACTAGGCAAATGGTTTTTACGATGCTTTCCCATGTAGTTCCCATTCTCATCGATCACCACAGCTGTATTCCACCAGACTCCATTATCATTCTCCAAAATAGGTGAAACGATCACCATCTTAAATTTCTCTGCCAATTTTTTCAGAAATATTGTGCTCGGGCCATTTTCGGCTGATTCAGCGAACTCGGCCCATCTTGCTTTTTCTCCAGTACATAGAAAGAATGGCATAGACCACGTTTCTTGTAGGCACACTATCTGGACGCCTTCCTCTTTAGCTAAATGTATAAGATTACTGACCTTATGAAATATAGCATCTTTTTGCTCCTCTGGAGGTTTATCTGTTGGTAAAACTACAGAATGTTGTATCAAGCCAACTTTAACTATCCTTGGTTCTCTAGTTTCTTCTTCTGCTGCAGTGAAGGTATACGCTGCGATGTCTATATTATGTTCTTGGCACTTAGCAGCTACATTCTGATTAATAGGAAGTCGTCCATGGTCTTCTCGTCCGTAGTAGATTCTGTTGAATTGATTTATTTGATCTGGGTTTATTTTTTTCTTGATAATGTCGTCGAGACTGTCCGCCGCTCGCGCTTCCATTTTACGAGATACTGGCACGATGTTTCTTATAAATATTTAATCAGAACTGGTTGTTACATAACTCTACTGAGTAAATAAGTCGGTCTAGTTACTTATGCGTACATATTTGTGTTAAATATGGATGTAGCTATTATTAGAAGCTAAGTTTTTACGATGTTGGCTTTTTAAGTAGGTATCTATTTATTACTAAATTGATTAATAGCGTGAGATAAAATAAAAATATTGCTTCATATATTTCCGAGTTTATTTCTTGATGATTAAGCAATTGAAGCTTTTTAATTTTTTAGTACATATTTGCTTAGGTACTTACTAATAAAATAAATGGTTTTATTAAAGTTAATTAAAATTATTTTTGGACTGATGGTTATATTATTTTGATTATGTGCATGCAAGACAATACAATATTAGATAGATAAGTATCTAATCCTTATTATCTAAATCATTTAACTATTAATAAATAAGAACGTGAACTCATTATGATTTAATTAACTTTAATATCGTTATCATAAATGATTTATAACCTACGTCCACAAACGGGATATCATTTCATTAGAGATGTTCTATTTCAGTATCTATGTAGGTACCTTCTATAAAAAGTCGTCAAAGGGTAGTCGACTCAGTTCTCAGGCCAAGGGCGAGGTTCTGAGGGGAGATGGACCTATGGATAAAAATGTATTGGGCGTTAGGTAAACATAGTTATTTTATCCTCACAATTGGCGCGGTAATAATGAAGCTTAGTTAGGTTTTGGTCGCTTTGGGTGGCTAAGTCCCACGTTTTACCACTAAGCACGAAGGTGGCAGAATAAATGAATAGCTCTGGTAAGTAGACTAATATTTTATTACGAAGATAAGTTAAGTTTACTAAGTTTTTTTACTCTGAGGTAAGGTATAAATAATTAGATTCAAGATATCCTGTGGTGCTTGTCCGGGTCTGAACCAATAAATATATATCAAACTACATCACATACATTGATCTGACTCCGAGTTAGTAAGTAGCTTAAGCACTTGTGTTAGGGATATCAGAAACAACAGTGGTATTACAAATATATACCTACTTAAATATTGGATATTAACACCCACGAATATTTGTCCTGGGTGGGGATCGAACCCACAACTCTTGACGCATGGGGCAGGGTCACTACCGAATGCACCATCGAACTTGTCAAATAATATACCTCACATGAGCTGCATGGCCTTATCAATTAGCTCTCTTGTTTCTTAGAATACTATATAGTGTAAGAACTTTTTTGTAATGATCTTTTTTTGGGGTGGGCCAGGAAAATATTGCAGATCAATTAGAATCAAAACAAAGAATAATATGAGCATAAGTTACTTAGTACTTAAATACATATAAGAGTATATACTTATATAAAGACTTAAAACCGTTTACAATGTATTTGATAAAGTTGTTATTCTATAAATGATTGTTTGTCTGTCTCATCAATCAATTTTGAATATATTTGCTTGTATTTTTCCGGATCAACACCTAGTAAGTTTGTTCTGCTTAATTTTATATTTATTTTACAAAGCGAAGTTCACTATTGCTGAATTCTGTGTGCTTTTAAAAAATAATAGGGCTATTTATCTATTACATCAAATAAGATACAGAAGGAACATCATGGACATAACGCTACGCAGATGATGATAAATCTTTAAAAATATGCATCATGATATTCTACTTATTATTAGAAAGGTTAATGTAGGTATTTCAGAATTGTATGCATAAAAAAAAACAGTTGAATTGAGAACCTCCTTTTTTTTGAAGTCGTTTAAAAAGGATTGTAAAAAGGATAGGTAATGTGCAAATTAAAATGTACGTAGGTAATATCTACCAAATCTTATTTAAGTCATTTAAGATTTTGATTTGTTATTATTAGGAAGTAGGTGAGTTTTTTTTGTGGCTGTATTACTTACATCATTCATTTTATAATAGAAAAATATTTTTCATAGCAACTAAGCGTAAAACAGCTCAGTAAGGAACTAATTTAGATAACGCGCTCGTAACACGCAAGTATTGGTCATTAGTGTGCTATTAAATGTACTAAACTTGAGATATTTCCAGGCTCGTGTAGCTGTATAAGTTGCCACCTAGAAAGCGGTTCGGGAGGTAGCCCGACATCGATTACATTTCGCTATTAATAGTCGCGGGTCGCTTTACCGGTTTATGTCTATCTACATATAAGTCGTGAGTACTGTGAACGACGCCTAACATCTCCCCAGTCACGTAGAGCTTGTTGATAAGACAAATATTTTTCACTTCGGATATTGTCTCGAATTATCACCACAGGTCGAAGGCCATCAGGATCGGACCACACAGCTAAAGTAAACAAGCTTTGCGCTCAACGAATTAACATTAAGTCACCTATTTAAGCCGAACGCAGGGCGGTATCGGCCAGTCGCCGGCGGCAAATCCTTCCGGACACACGTCACCTCGCTAGCAACATGGAGAACGAGACCCACAGCTTAGAGGCCATCATCAACAACAACCTCACCGGCAGAGACCTCGAGGAATTCAACAGGATCTACTATGGGAGGAAGGACAACCTCGAAGTTAAACTGAAGGAATCTTCGATCACTGCAGCTAAAGATGCTGACTTCGACATCGCCGCGTACGCCTTTCCAGCTAAAAAGGAACAGACCAGACCCCCGAGGATAGTCAAGGTCGGCATCATTCAGCACTCGATCGCCGCGCCGACCGACCGCCCCATCAACGAGCAGAAGAAAGCCATCTTCGAAAAGGTGAAGAAGATCATCGATGTCGCCGGCCAAGAGGGTGTCAACATCATCTGCTTCCAGGAGCTGTGGAACATGCCCTTCGCCTTCTGCACCCGTGAGAAGCAGCCGTGGTGCGAGTTCGCCGAGTCCGCGGAGGATGGGCCCACCACCAGGTTCCTCAAGGAGCTGGCTGTCAAATACGCCATGGTGATTGTTTCTTCCATCTTGGAGAGAGATGAGAACCACGCCGAGATCCTGTGGAACACAGCAGTCGTCATCAGTGACACCGGTAACGTCATCGGCAAGCAGCGCAAGAACCACATCCCCAGAGTGGGAGACTTCAACGAGTCTAACTACTACATGGAGGGAAACACCGGCCACCCCGTCTTCGCGACGCGCTACGGTAAAATTGCTGTGAACATTTGCTTCGGCCGCCACCACGTGCTGAATTGGATGATGTTCGGCCAGAACGGAGCCGAGATCGTCTTCAACCCGTCGGCGACCATCGCCGCGGAAGCTGGGAGCGAGTACATGTGGAATGTGGAGGCGAGGAATGCTGCAATCACCAACTGCTACTTCACGGCTGCTATTAACCGCGTTGGCTACGAGGAGTTCCCGAACGAGTTCACGTCAGCTGACGGGAAGCCGGCGCATAAGGACTTAGGTCTCTTCTATGGCTCGAGCTACTTCTCAGGCCCGGATGGCGTCAGATGTCCAGGTCTATCGCGAACTAAGGATGGTCTGTTGATTGGAGTGATGGACTTGAACATGACGAGGCAAATCAGGGACCGTCGCTGCTACTACATGACCCAGCGGCTGGATATGTACGTCAAGAGCCTGAGCAAGGTTCTGGAGCTGGACTTCAAGCCGCAGGTGGTCCACGAAAACGACAAGAAAGACAAAAACTGAACGGTGTGGTCGACTGATAGCTTAAGTTAATAGATACTATGGTATGTATAGAATTTAAGATTTAAGGTTAATTAATTTACGACCCGTCTAAATATACGTTTTGTGCAAATGTGAAACATTATTTTATTTACTTTGTCGTTTATTAAAACTATAGGTTATTTTTAACCCACTTGATATTCAATTACGTAGGTAGGCTTAAGAAATATTGTCTCTCTAATTTTGGATAGTTTTTATTTTATTATTTTATATAAGATACAAGTTTTCATAAGATGCATTATATTTACTTTAATTATTTTGATACATAGATAATAGAATAAAATCTTATAACGTCAGTTGACATTTTATTATTCTATAGACATAATAAAATTGTAGTGTTTTTTTGTAAAGGTAAAAAAAGCTTACATAAAAATAAATATATTGAAAAACCAATTTTGAAATCTTTAGTCTGTCTATTGTTATGTTTATCTAAGAAACTGTTAAACAGATTTTGGCAGAACTTTTATAGGAAAATTGTTGGTGACTTAAGAAATAATTTAGACTAGGTACTTTTATTTCAAAAAAATATATTTATTTTTAATTCCATACGGACGAAGTCCTGAGCAACAACTACATAGGTAGTTATAAACATAAGTAATGTAGTATCTAAGTATAAACATGTTCATTAATTCGATTCCAGATAAGTACCTTCATTATTTTTTTTATTGTTTTCCTTATCATAGGTACTAACGAAGTTTTATAGTAGGTAATACCTAGATACTAGAACGAGATTAATTTTCTTTTAGATATGCTGCAAGAGACAATTTTTGTCTGTGGTTTTATACGGTACAGTCAGCAAATACACACATCCTTTATTTCGTTGCTATAAGTTTTATCTATAAACCGTTTTGTACCTGTAGTAAAAGGTTCGAACGTATTAGAAAAAATAAAGGTATGTATGTATTTAGGTTTTTCAGAATTAAAAATAATATACCGAACCATTTCCAATCATAACATCGTTGACTCCTAGACCCAAAGTAGAATTAAAAATTACAAATTTATTAAATTTTAACTTACCTACCTACTTCTGGCTACATAAGTGTGATTGGTATGAATTATGAAGTAATTAATCCTTACTCATATTATAAATGCGAATGTGTCTTTGTTGTTCCGTTTTCACATCAAAACGGCTTAACCGATTTTAAGGAATTTTAGCATAGAGATCATTCAGATAAATAATTAATTTGAATTATTCTGTTCCGTTCCACGCAGATGGAGTCAGGAAAGAACCCAGAAGCCGGAGGGTCTAGTGAGATATCACGTGCATTTTTCGCCTAATTTCCAAAAATCTTACACAGTTTGTAAGTAACCAAGAAAATACCGAATAAAAATACCCGATCGGGGGTAATCTTAAACCTCACCACGCATCACCAGGAGGGAGGGGTGGGGGAAGAGGTGCCAGAAGTAAAACAAAACCATCACGTTATTAAAATCGATATGCAAAACCCATTTCCACGCAGTATTCAATTAAGGTCAGTAACAGGCTTTGGTGGTGCAAATATTCACACACTTTAATGGTGATTTCTCACCCTCAATCAGCTTAGTGTCGTAGCAAGCAGTGGCGGAATTACCCTAAGGCTCAGTAGGCCCGGGTCTCTAGGGCGGCCAGATATTAAAGGCGTCCAATCGTGTTAAAAATTAAGTGATGACGCGTTAGTACTGAGAATTGTGGCCTCGGGCTTAGGGCGGCCAAGACTGTAAATCCGCCACTGGTAGCAACGCAACATTATCTTATATGTTTTTGTTAATCAAGGATAAAAATCCAAACTGGATTAGGTATATAAGATACCATTGTGCTATAAACTATCTGCATATTATTAATTAAACAGTCTGCGTGTAGATATTATATATAGTAACAAACCACAAACAAATGTAAGATAAACATTATCAAAATATGTTGACATATCGACCTACAGAGTTCATTGCAGAAGATTTTTTAGTAAATATAATTGTAGGTATGTATAAAAGTATTTCGATAATAATGTCAAGGGTGCAATGACCCGTGTTCTTCAATCATTACGATTAATTTAACTAGCCATCTGTCCCAGTTTTGCTTAGGTAGCAAAGTATATACTTTCACCTTTAAAGAAAAAATTATAATATCCTTCCTCATGAATCCCACTTCATTTATAGTGAGCACTGTGATGAAGTTAAACAGAAATGATTAACAATCATGATCAGATAGACAGACATAGCAGAGGGACTTAGTCATAAACTATGACACTACTTACGCTATCACTATAGTGATAATAATTTTCGACAATGGTGTTTATATGAATCTTAGGTTCTATTTACATAGCTTTTGTTCCAATATGTAGATATATTAATAGGTTCTTAGAGTAAATATACCTTGGCAACTATTTATCTGTAACGACCGATAGCTCTGAGAGATTGGAGCCGCGCCGTAAAAAACGATTCGGTTGATGCATTGGTTCAATATAAAGTAATGAATCAAAAAAGAAAATACGTTATTTGTATTCATCTTGAATAACTTCAAACATAATAATTAGATATAAAAAAAAATACATATTTACTGACGTTCTCAAAATATAATACTATGTAAATAGGTATGTACCTAATTACTTTTTACATCTTAGTTAAGGAATGGAATTTCACATGCTTTTACAAAGAATACATTTTTATCTTTTTTGCACCACACAGTTTTGTGTCACGAATAAAACCTTTTTAAAAGCCCGACACTTTGAGATGTCATAATTCCTGTGTAATTTTCTCACTCCGAGAGATGTCCCTAATGTGTTGCTCTCCCACTGCGGCGCCATCTAGCGACCGAAACCGCCAACTTACTATCTTGTTTACTGTAGACCTTATGTTTAGGTGATAAGGGTGGTTATTGCGTGTTTGGGCGACGGCATAGTGTTGCAACTTCCACTTTTAGAGCACTTGTGGAGTTGCAGCCCGTGACATCCATTACAATAATGATGTCTTTGTTCAGGGTTGGCCCAAAACATTAGGCAAATATCTGATGTCGATATCAGACTTTTCTAATGTTTGTTACGTACGTACGTACACGTAGAAACAATAATCGTATAATTCTATTTTCGAGGTATCTGAAATGTGTTTAAGTTTCTCTAAGGTGAAATTTTAGTCTATATGAGGCGAAATCGCTGATATAATATGCTAGTACTCAGTGGATCCGTTAGCTTGAGATTCTTGCTACGGGGACGATATTAATGATGATAATTTATAAATCAAGTGATTTGTAAATTTTTCCACAACACGAAACCATCGCAATCATTGTATTAGTAGGATAATAAAACTACAATGCCGCAGTGATGTTCCTGTCTAGTTGTTCTTCAGCCATTTGGATGCCGGCGTTTGATGACCGTCCTAGCCATCAATAGCAGACTAGTTAAATCAGATAGCTGTCATATTTCCATAAAAGCGGTGGTAGTTCAATGGTAAGGACACGCGCCTCATAACTGAGGGGTGCGTGTTCAAACCCGAGCACGTACCTCAGGATGTTTTCAAATCTATGTACATTTTTAGAAATAAATAAATAAATGTAAAGATGTAAACACGTTTAAAAATAAGCTAAAAAATATATATTTATAAGTGAGTAACTTCCTTGTCTATTGTATAACAAATTACAATTTTAGTCTATTTAAGCTAGCTAATTCCAGAGAAAGATAATTTATCTTAACTCAAAATAAATTTCATGTATCTCATTATAAGTGAACTGTAAGTTTTTATGAGAAATAAAATTCTTTAAACCTAAATATCCAAAATCTCGACGGTGAGGGAAAACATCGTGATGGAACCTGCAAATTTAAACTTTGGATCCAAAAATTGTCTGGTTCCCTTATCTTAGTGTTACGAAGGTCAGATCAGCAGTCGCTTCAATGTAATTACCAGACTCGCTAAGCGGACCCCGTCTAAACACATAACTAGCGCTAGGAAGATGATGATATCACATTTCCATAAAACTCTTAATCTTCGTAAAACCTACTTAAAGAAGAGCTGGTAAAAAGTATTCTCAAAAAAGTTACCAACCCTAGAACATAACTGGGTTGCGTGTAGTGTCAACGCGCACGCCGGAAGTCACGGGAGCACCGCGTCTAGCGGGATGCGGCGTCACGCGACGGGATTGTGCTCGCTTTTTATATTTCAGACTTTTGTCACGTCAGCTAACAGTACTACTCAGGTATAAGTATATTACATATGCTTATAATATAGTAGCTATAGTGTTGTTTATAATCCGCTTGCGTGAAATGTAAAAGGACTTTTGTGACGTTTTCGGGATGAAAAGTACCTGTCCTTTTTTAATATGCACACGTGCCAAATTTCATCACGGTCGACCGAGTTGTTTAGATATATAATATGAGTATAGGTAAAATGTATGATCGAAAAATGAAAGGCCAACTATAATTAGGCGTTAATCAGACGATCCTATTGATAAAAAAAATATCGGAAGCATTTGTAAGTCAATATTTAAAAACGTTGAGAAGTTATCAAAAGTTTAATTTTAATAATGAAAAATTAAAATGGAAAGGTACTTTAAAACACATAATTAAATTAAAAATAATAAACATTGTTGCGTTTTGTTTTCCCCGGTTGATAATTAAGATCGTTACGTTTTCTCGAGAAACATGGCGGCGTTTCCGTTTCCGGCGGGACTTTTTAATTTTTCATTTACGCTCGGGCGATTTCAATCCAGCTTCTAATTTCTCATTAAACTTAGCTGCACGTTTTGGCCTGGGGACGATTTTTTAAATGAAAATTAGCAAAAAAATGTCTTGGACAATTAACGGGCTGATTAATGTTTGCTTTCGTTACATCTCTTTACAAAGTTAGAAACACCGAATGTATTGAAATTCATTGTCTATGAATGATGCTTCGAAAAGCGTATACTTACATAAAATTCAGCATATTGTTACGTTGTACTTTTTTTAGTGACAGGCCCTCGTTGTTTGGTTTCTGCTAATGTTGCGTAGTGCATTGTGAATTTTAACAACGAAACACATAGATACTTATTAGTGTTAGGCTGCAAAAGTAGAATATTCTAAAATTTATTGCTCACTAATAGGTACTATCTACTACTAAGAGCTGTGCTCTTCAAACCAAACTACACTAATTCCGTCAAATAGTAGACACAACGTATCAAGTTACATGGACTGTAAATAGATTTCGGTAAACTACCCTTCATCGAATCACCGCTATATTGTGTTAAGTAGATTAACGGACACAGGTACATTGATTTCAACGCCCAATAAAAAATTTGTCGGCACTATTGTGGGGTTGGGGTGATTGAGTCGGTTGAATCGGGCACGTACTCGCACGAGTACTGCGCAGGGAAATCCGGAATTGGTAAAAGGATTTCGGGGTTCCACAAAGCCGTAAAGGATTCAATGTTATTGACGCGAAGCGTTATGAAAAACAATGGTGCGGCTGTAGGACGTAACTGTTGCGTAAACAATTCTCAGTAAAAAAAATATCAAGTACATACCTAATATTTTTATAATGAAAATTCTTTTTTTTAATTCACTTTATTAACAATGTAATAGATTTAACTATATCTGAGAAACCGAAGTCCATTTCCTTATATGCCGTGAAGAATATAAGTAAATAACTAATATAAACTAAGCAAGTTTGATTTTTAGAATCATTTGGTATCGCCGTTGAGTCAGATTTACATATTACAAGTGCTTAAGCTACTTATGACTGCTTATATATTTATTCAAATATGGTTGAATCAATTAAATCTCATATTATAAAGATAAGTGTTATAAGTAAATAAGGAAACTACAGGTCCATTCATAAATAATAAAAAAAAATACCATAGTTACATACATAATACGCAACAAAATAAAATATGTTTTACGTGGTCCCATTGAACAAAACAAAACTAAAGCACTTAAAATTTTACGCTCTATCCCTCTTCGAAATTTAATTTTGAGACACGCAGGTGCGTCGCTCAATTCCGCCGCCATTTTTCTAAATTCCCGCCACGTTTGACAAGTGTCGGTACGTTCCGTTTTGCGCGTAGGGTCTCCGACAATAGTTCGCGCGATTCCATCTGCACACGTGCTTCGTTTCATTTCCGTTGCACCCTGTCCGCGCGGTTTTCAACGGACCAGTGAAAAAAAGTTTAACTATTACACGAACTTGATTTGGGCGGGGACAAGGGTGTCTATGGACGAGACTGTGGGTTATAGTATTTTTGAGATTTTTGAGTTTTGAATAGACATTGTATTTAATACATAATTTTAATGCCTAACATTATCAAGGTGGGTTCCAAAACTATGAAAAAAGTGCTTAACAAAATGGCTGCATGTGTCTTAATTTTCAAAGTCATCTTTGTAAAAGACTTAATTTATTTATTCGTTCTTTTTGTTAATTCTTTATTTAATACTATTTGAACTAAGGTACTTATGATTGTTCTTTTATCTTAGGGTCATATGCCAGATTAGCTTTAACTCCAGATTTAATGAGTCTAGTTAGTACATTGACGCTATAGTAACCTGACTGACCTTCGTAAATTGATTTCATGCTATAAAGTAATTTAATGTATAGATTTGGCCCGTGGATTGGTAAAAAAAGAAGGACTCCGCTCTGTCATAGGTACTACAGCGTGAAGCCACCCACAAGCATGTATTGGTGAGATTTTTAGAGCGTATTTGCAGAGTTTATGTCAATGTGTAATGTAAGTTGCGTGTCAAGTTGGAGCTCTGTAGATGCCTTAACGTCTAGTTAGTGTATTTTTTTTACTAGTCCGTGATGTGGTCATGTGGGTTTGCAGCAAAAAAATATGCATGAAATTTTAACATAACGACTCCACGTCTCACCACGTTCCATACGGCAACGGCAAATTGAAAAGCACACTCGAAAACCCCTTTAGTGTGACATGTTGGTCCTACAATAGCGCCTGCGCAGCGGTATCGCTATTCCGATCACATTTTATCGGTTTAAAAGTTGACATCCAGCTTCGAGCCAGATAGCGTCTATAAATAAAATGGTAGAGTTGTAGATATAGGACTGTAAGTTTCCAGATAATACCCGATTTGTGGGAATGGAACGTGAAAAAAAAAGTTTATTCCCACTTCCTTATATTGGAAATCGGTTGAATAGTACCTACTTACTTTTCTAGTGCTATCATGCTACATTAAACACGTTAACATTAGAATATATATAGAGAGAAGAAATATATTTAAAAAAAAAATATTTTAAAAAGTAGGTATATCAAGTAACAAACACAAAAAAAATCGCATCATGGTTACAGATTTACCTAAGAAATATATTTTTTTTTGCACACCGAATTATTATAAACAAAAAATCTTTTTAAATTTGACGCTCCAAGAATCACGCCCATCATCCCCGAAGGAGTAAAGAGTAGGCAGATTCCAAGGAATAACAAGTGGGTAAGGTTACCCACCTTTAGCCAAATATAAAATTAAGTCGGTTCATATAGCATCACCTATCACAAACTTAATAAACCAATAGCCTTTAACGACATGCTAAGCAGGCAATTCGGTGCATTCTTTCAAAGTCCCAGTCCATGAGACACGCATAACTTGAAATAATAACTAATTGAGGGCCACTCGCTAATCCGCATCTGCAGGAGCAGAGTCAGCGACCCTCGGAGTGCGGGTGCGATCCATCATAGGTTTATTGAATTAAGCCGCCCCCGCGGTCGCATCGCTGCAATTATTGCTGTTCCAATTACAATTATTGCACTTTCCGACTTTGGTCGGGGAATGTGTCTTTGGGATCTAATTTTTTATTGAGCAGTGTACAATAACTTAACTTGTCCCATGTTGGTCTGAGACTTAAAAATAATATTCCAACTGTGTTCCTTGCCTAGCATGTCGTAAAAGGCGACTAATGGTATATGGGGTTTTTGGTATGTGATTGAATAGGGGATGAGCTAGCCTCACTACATTTTCACAATTTTCTATCTAGCCCAGCCCAGTTTCATTCTTGGCTAAATTTGGTTAAAGGGGCTTGCTGCCCCTTTGAATCTGCTTGTCTCTTCGGGGATTGCAAACGTGATGTTATGTAAAATAACTTGAAGTTTTAATAAGTCTTGAAAGTGAAGCCTTATTATCGCTATTTTAAATACAATTATTGCACTTTCCCACTGGTGCGTCAGCCGTGGAATGTGTCTTTGGAAACTACATTTTTATTGAGCAGTGCAAAATAACTTGAAATTTTTGAATATCTTTTAAACTGGAGCTTTATTCACACCTTACAAGTAGAGTCGGTATTTTGAGCAACATATGTACGCTTTAACTGCAACAATCTCGATATACCTTTGTGCAATGATAATAAAAAAAAAGTATGTCTTCAGGAACTGTAAATGTTTTCGACAATAATACAGATTTGTCTTATTGTCAAGAAGACAAACTTGTTGACAATAATAATACAAGACTACTTATTAGATATAAAATACAAAGGCAAGTAGGTTTTTACCTACGTACTCCCTAATTTTAAGCACAAACTATTTCGGTAAGTTACCCATGTATAAACATATTATATCTGGAATCTATTGGCACTTGTTTAACTGTAAACGAATATAACTGCTTTTATTATTTATATACCCTAACATTACTGTACCTATTCGCCAAAATTTTCTAGCTTAGTTAAATTTTAATAAGATATCTCCTGAAACTACAGACTACAAGACTGTATCCATCACACGTGCGGTAACAAACACTCGTTTACGCAACATTAATAATTGCATAGCACCGCGACACCACGAATTCGTCATATTGTCCAAAAACAATCTTCTCCCAACGCACATTTCAAACTACGATCACTTTTACTCCTTTGTAATAAGGTCTATTTTAGGAGCAACAGAGTCGAACCCAGTTGATTACGGCCTGGGTGACTTGCGCTGGGTTGATCACCCTCTGGGGTCCCATACGTCATCGCGCGGGGGCGTTCGGACAGTTTAAAATTTCGAATTACGACGATCCATTTTCGAAATTGGAGAGGATAGTGCTAGATGGACTGGCAAAGAAATGGACGAGGTGGGGAACCTACACAATAATATTATAATTGATGGTCACCCTAAGGTACCTATACATTGAATGTTCAACACAAATCGAGTGTGGTATAGATAGACTTGACTAGCAGAACAATACTTATTCCGTTACATTTCTAGTGCCAATTCATGGGAAATATTTTCGCTTAAAAATTATTACATTGATTTTTGCGATATTAGGAAAATGCGGTTCAAGTCATTAAAATAAATAGAAATAGAAACTAGAGGAAATCAATAAAATTTTTCAACCGTCGTCATCGCAATAAACCTCGAAACCGCCAAAAGTCTTGTGAGCACCCCCCAAATGGGTGTCGTGATGAGAAATTTATCGCACTTACGTAGAAATTAGTTGTCGCAAATGTCGTCGCATCCCCGCTTCTGGATGGCCCAGGTGCGAATAATTACGCAAAAGAAAGGGTTCAGGGCCTCCCCAAAAAGACATTTTAATACCCCCATTATTGCAGTCGTTATGGCGTACGTTCCGTTTCACTGGAAGGAAGGATCTTTACTCTCTTATCAAACCTTAAGACTAGTGAGCATTCGCGTTGCGTTGCCTTGGAGTTATGTCTAGGTTTTATAGTTCCAAAGTTAAATAAACTCTCTATGCATATTCTTAAGTGCTGTTCATTAAAAAAAAAAGGTTAAAGGAAATCAGTCGTGTATGTAGAAGCCAGTTTGTTTTCGGCGTAACTGGGCTGGCTCGGAATATGATCTCCCTTTCGAACAAAACTGATGGACGTTGCTGATCTGAAACTGCTTTGATTCTGCCAGATATAGTGTGGCTGTAGGGCTAACAGTATTGGTTTTGAGTTCTGAGGATTGGCAGCTAAGATGCTTCTTGTAGTTTTATCCCTTAAACCGCCTGTATAGTAAATCCTGGAAAGGCTTTTATAGATCGAAAATAAGCGAGTGATAAATAAGTTGTGTTTTAAATAAGCGCTTATAGGCTATGGTGATCGCATAACTTTAGGTGGGCTGTACTCATATTTGCTGCCTATGCGGTATAAAAACCTTATTTAGCAGCATCCGGCGACTTTAATCTGGTAGTCAATTACAGTTTAATTACATGAGCATCTCATAATCATTTTAATTGTATCATTAACTGATTCATTATGTTCATTTGCATAGGTATCGTTTAATTACGTAACTAGTTTTAGTGTAGGTAAAACCAGAATAAGCATAGCAACTAAGTACTTGTTTACAAAAAAAATTGAAAATATATTTTGTAAAGAATAAGAATAAATTCAAAATAACTTTATTTTGTATTAACGTCTGCCTGACTTATCTTCATAATTGCCATAGTGGAATTGGAAAAAACTCGTCGATTTTATTAATTTTCTCACGTATTAGCATATGAATGTTTAAACTCCAAAGTAAGGTTATACAATATGGATACGATAAACATACTTAAAAATGTTTTATCCAGTACTGTCGAGTACAAAATGTCCATCTTCATTATAATTCTTCTCCTCTTGTTTAAAACGATTTTCATTCTTTCCTAAAATAATATTTGAGGAGTCAGTCAAAAAGTCAGTTGTAAGTTTTAACGATTCCGATGCGCGGAAGATTCCACAGCATTTGTTATTTTGGATTTTGACGAGAACCTAACATTCGTCTTGGCAACTTTTAACACTCGTCTTCAGTTCGGCTCATTCAGTGCCTACTTAGTGCTCATTCCCAAGGGCAGGCCCATCACCAAAGGTCGCGGCATTTGGCAGGTCGCGCCCTTTGCGACGGCGGCTCCGCAAAGGGCGTGCCCTCTATAAAAATGTGTGGTCGATCGGTGACATTTCTGTTAATTAGCTTTTTTGTTTTTGTTGCTTGTGTTCTAGGTGTGACGAGTGCGCCTTCTGATTTGAGACGGAAGCCCTGTCGAGAACCATAGACCATAACTATAGAGTACCATAACTTGTTATTCTTAATTTCTCAGCATCATGATAACAGATCAGTTAGACATTTCATTTCATGCATGCGTCACGCCCGCAATCCTCGGAGGGATAATGAGAGCCAAAGGAATTAGAATAGGAAATAGAAACCCTAATTTTGATTATTATTGATTTGGGTTAGATGAGAAATTATGAAAAAGTTTTGACAAGGGTTATCTCAACACTTTTAAGATGTAGGTAGGTACCTTCTTCATTACCTGAAAGTGGCCATGTCATTCGAAATCGTATTTCGGCAAATTTAATTGATAAGTAAGAAATATAATCATCTATATATACCTATACCTAAAATTAAATGCTGTTCGTTTGTCTTGCTAAAACTTGAGAACGGCTGGGGCGATTTTGCTGACTTTAGTTTTAAAATATTTGTGATCTACCAGGGAAGGTTTGTACGTTAGGAAAATATGGAAACATTGCGAGGAAAATTATTATTAATTCGATAACGGGGCGTTACGAAGTGCGCCTGGTCGGCTATATAGAATAAAAAATAAAATAAAGGCAAGTGCAAGGTCATCTATTTAGGTAACCTTGATTAATTCAGATGATTCATCCCAAGAGAATTTCAACCCTCACTGGATTAGAAAACTACCACAGTTTATATTTCAGTTGTAGGTTCACAAAGGGGTAAGTTAAAAGGCAATAAAGACTCGTTGCTTCATCCCGCGAGCAGGCGGGATTGCCGCCATAAATCCCGGTAGCCCGGCGCCATCACTCGCAATCATTAACCGGGACAAAGCTTCGGGTTTACTGGTGGACTTTGAGCTTATGGCTGATGTAAAATTAGCTAAATACTGCTTCTGATGATGTGGGAGGTAGGATAAGGTGGTTCGGCGGTGGTAGTTGTGGATGCGTAATAAATAACTAAGTAAATAATAAAGTATTGAACGACATCACATAAATTTATTTTTGGCTTAATGTGGTTTAGGAACATAACGCTCTTTGGGGTCTGCCTACCTTCGGGAATTACAGGCTTGATGGTATGGTATGATATAGTATAAATATACCACGTAAATTAAGCTGATTCCAAGGTAAGAGACTCAAGCATTGTTATTATGCAAATCAGAATTAATAGAGAAATATGTTCTTTATCAATATCTATGTACTATTAATAGAGAAATATATTCTTTATCAATATCTATCTACATGTATATCTCTTATTCGTGGTGTATTCTAAGTACGGAAAGTCTGACCGATCCATTTCACTAACGGGTCTAGAAATGAAATGTAAGGCTATATTATTCTACCCCGAAGTGAAAATATTTCGGACATTTTATGGATCAACTTAACTTTATGTATTTTTTTTTATATTCCACGTCCGAGGAATATTTTTATGAAATCTAGTATGATAAGTATAACTCTTTAGATCAAACACATTTAAATAGAGAGTACAGCTATTTGATGTTATGTACTTATAGCTTATAATGTATATTAACTTATCTTCGTTAATAATAAATACTTAACCAAATACTGCTTCCAAAATACGCGAAAAGTTTAACAATCTAAACAAACAAACGTAAAGCTTGTTCCTGTTGTCAACTTGTTAATTAATTAAGTGGGGCGGTGCCCCTCTCCCCTGGGAATCGGAACCGATAAAACCGCAAGGGGCGAAGATGAAGACTTGTCGAAGTAGCTTAAGAAAATGATGATTTTTATTGTCTAGTACGGTTTAGTAAATCCATCGGTTTACCGGACTCGTTATTCATTTTTAATGATTGCAGAGGGATTTTTTGAGACAAACAGGCATAGCTGAACATACATACATAACGTGTTTTTTTTTTAAATCTTATCAGGCTTACGCATCTATCCAGGGTTATCACTAGAGAGTTAGTAATAAGATTAGTTATTTTTTTTAAAAAGCTTATAGTTACAATAAAAGGCGTGTAGATCAGCATATGAATTACCCTAAAACTTGGCAAATAGGATTACTAAGGAAAGGAACGTTGCGTTTTCGTTTTAAAGTGTAAAATTGTGCTTGTTATTCAATAAATGACTTCACATAGTTAGCTGTGTCATACTAAAATAAACCTCGACTTTTCCATCCGGTTTACTCGGTCTTAAAAGATCTCTATTGTACACAGACGTAATATTTTTATAACAAGATGTGCACGTTTGAATGTCCTCAAGAAAAATTAGCTTACGTCGTGCTTATCCGACACACAAAGGGGTAAGAGGGGGAGATGGCCAGCCGACTGTGAACATCGCTCGGCGCGAAAAACACAAAATAACACTTCAGGGGGAGATATGGTTGAGGACTTGTGACTGGCTAGGGAACGGTGTGACTAGCTAAGTTTGAGGATTTATTGAATAATCAGGAATTTCTCCTGATTAGTTTTTGAATGAGGTTGAGGTCGTACGTTGCTGGCTGGTAGATTTTGCCAGAATGCAAGTGCAAACATTCACATTTGTAATAATAAGAAGAAATTGATAGATGTCGAAGGATGCATGAAATCGTGTCTTTACAAACCCGAATTTAGTGCGAGCTTACCGCAAGCTAAAGCTTGTAGGATAGCCGCCTAGGATCGGCCTTAGTTAGTCTTTAGGTCAGCGGTTCTTAAATTTTGTTTGCTAAATAATTAAACAGTATCGAACCTGCCTATCCGAACCCTAGAATAATTAAACAGTATCGAACCCGCCTAGTGGTAGATACGTAATATTAAAATTTTGACGGATTTTTCCTCTGGAGACTCCTTTAGTTTTTTATTAATTATGATCAAGACCTTTTTTCTTGGTCCCCCCAGAAAAGCTTCGCGGAGCCCTAGGGCTCCGTGGGTCACACTTTGAGTATAGCTGCTTTAGTTAATCCTTTTGTTTAACACTCAGAGGGTTAACCTAGTCTGTCGGTGGCTCTATCGATGGCGTAAGGATTATGTGGTAGAAAAGGAACACGCAGAATTAAGTTAAAGACCGATAAGTAAGTACCTAATACCTATACCTTATCGGAACGCTTATCACAAGTGACACAAAAAGGACGCTCAGAGGGAGCTCGCTCGGCGCCCGGGCCGAGTGAAATTGGCTAAAGTAAAAGAGTCGTCGCCAATGAAGAGTGACGAGCGCCTCCGCGCGACTCGCCCGCGGACGCGCTTCCCTCGCGAGGAGTAGCGGGGAAATGTCACCTGTGGAGTGCGACTAGACAATGTTGATACTTGAACGTGAGTGGCCCAAAAACTTTTTAGGAATTACATTTAAACCAAATAGTAGTTCTCGGCAAATATAATACAATTAAAGATTCATCTATTACATTTTATTTAAACTTAAACTATGTAATAAGTATGTGCTACAGGTGACACACGAAATTTATTAAGAGGGTCTTTGTAATAAAAAAATACGAAACAATAACTGACTATCTTACTAACAGCGACCTAGGCATTATATTTTTTTTTATTTGGCTCAACTGTCTAAAAGGTCATGCCTAGCCTAAATTTTCTCCAAATGAAGTATTGGTAGGTTGGTTGGTAGGTATAGGTATAATGTGCTACATATAATATGCTACTGCAGATTGGTTTCTATTTTCTGTAAATATGATGGTAATGAAGATGGCATAGATGCCAGAAATACATTTTCTTAAAAAAATCTCCCTAGTATCAATTCCTTTTACTCACACCATACTCCCCGCGCGCAATGCAAATGGCGACCGAACAATAATCACGAAAGTAAGCGATACGCATAAAAATATCGTTGAAGAAACCACCTCGTCCCTCCGAGGGCTGGTTTAACATATCTAATGCGGTTTGCGTGTTACACCCCCGGTACGGGCCTAATCGTTTTAAGACGCCGTTGACTTGGCAAGTCGGTGCGTTTGTGGATTTTTTTCCTCTTTATTTACCCGACGCGTTTATTACGATTCGAGATTTTTCCCTCTTTATCTCGAATCGTAATAAACGCTTCGGGTAAGGGTTCGAGATGACGTTTGAATGGATTGGGTTGATGTTGTCAGTTGAGCGAGTTTATTCCTTTAGATTAAGATGCGGATTGTGGAGTACGCAGATTTTTTAGGGTTAAACTTGTTACGTGACGGTTAGAAAAAATGAGTTTCAATCCTGGATCATGGTCTAATTGGAAACCGACTAAGCACAGGACATAACGCCATGAAGTTGATGTACTAAAGAGTGAATAAGTAACTTGTAACAGCATTTCAGTAAACATTCACCTGGTATCTGTTTCATAATCTGCGCTTTCAAGTCAAATTGCTTGCTAATAGAGCGAAGTGCTCACTCCGAGTAGTTCCGCCAGAGGGCGCTGAGGCTCACAATGGAGACGCGCCTCATACTCGTACTCGCATTAAGTAATTGGCCTTAACACAGGGTTGTCTATATAGTAATTTTCATGGATATTAGTTGGAAGGGGAAGGAAATGTTAATATTCCATGTTAGTCTTATGGTCATCATCTTGTGTTATGTGTGTTATTCTAGTGTTATGTCCCGTGCTTAATCAGGGTTCTCTTAGACCATGATCCAGAATTTAGCGAGTTTAGTAATAAGGGTTTTTTGCATTAAAGCATCAGATAGATGGCGTAACTGTGACGTACGGTCTTGTCACCCTCCTCATTGGTAAGTTGTCAGATCAAACTGACATGTTGTCAACAAAGAGCCAATAATGACAGTGATAAGATCACGAGACTCTCTGAGACCATCTGCCGGTTTTTATATTTTGAAAACCCTCATTACATTGAAGCGACTGTCGATCTCACTTTTTAACCCTTAGTTAAGGAAACAGGTTAATTTGGATCATGGTTTCAGATCCATAGTTGTTGGAATGTGCAGGTTTCATCACGATTATCTCCCTTACCGCTAAGGTAGTGTATAAATTGAATAGTAGTAATGATTGGGAGTGGCTAGCTCATCGTCTACATAAACCAACACATCAGAAGTTGGCTTTTACAAAATGCTAGGCGGGGAAGCAGTTGCCACATTATTTTTAAGTTCCAAATCAATATCGCCACACACATAATTTTCATTTTGTAATTTTCGCATTCTATTATCATTACGAATATACTTACACAGAATATTTTTTTACTTGTAAAAATGATTATTATATTGATAAGACTGAAGATGTCTGTCAGCCCTGCGCAGGGCGCGGTTAGGTCGCCTCAATAGGACTTCCTTCACAATGAGTGGCGCCTTCATTATTTACAAATGAGCGTATAAATCTCCGCGAACGATCCGCTCAAAATTACAATCATCAGTGTCCTTGTCACTCCTTATGTTTTGTCATATGTCAGACAGGGAGAGGAGCGAAGATTAGCGTTAGGTAGAGACAGTGATGTTTTAAATAAGATGGATGTCGCACCCGAACGCAAGACAATAGATCATACTATGTTTTAGTTCGTTTTCTAAAACGTATATTTTAGGTAGGTTAGTAAAGTGGTTGTATTGCGTTCATCTAAGATTTTTATCACGTATAAAATAAAAAATATATTATGATCATTGTCTTTGACCAGTCAAAAATATGTATTATTTACAGTATCCAAGTAAAAAATAAATAAAAATGTACATATACCAATTATCGTACAACGGTAGGTGCTAGGTTAAAATTATTGGAAACAGGAAATAATTTAAAACGTTACCTCAAGTACAGAAAATATTTAAAAGTAATAAAACAAAATTTTGGTGCCTCCTATTAAATCTCGTTTGGGACTGACTTTTGTTAAAAATTCTGTTAACTTACTGATGCGTGGTCCAACAGTAGTTTATCTAAGGCCAGACATGACAATTGCGGGTCTTCAAAATTTATGAGGTTCGAGTAATTACTGTGTTTAAGTTCCGTGGTTTGTATTCGCGACGCATCAGTCATTTGCGACGTGACGACTATGGTCTCCCATTCGGAATGGCAAAGCGATGAGACGTCTTGTCTTGTTTACAGAAAGGGCCGTTCGTAATTCCTACTAATGTTAAGACTCGAAACTTGTATTTACTTTATATTTTATCTACATTAGATTCATAAGAAAGATTTTGTCATTTGGCAGTGAACTTTTTTTTTGGTTATGTCCCTTTTTGAAGACACCTTAAATTTAAAAAAATCTGGACTGAGCTATTTGGGAGTTGTTTGGCTTATACCCTCTAAGGGTTTAACAGTATCGATTGACCACATGTTGAGAAAACTCTTCTGTAGTTTAGATATTCTAAGTGGCCAGTAATGCTGTTAACTTTTATTTTTAGGTGTAGGGTACGCCGGCGAAGGACGCAGCAGAGTTGAATGGGACTAGGGATAGCAATACAGTAGTAGTTTTTGCTGGGTCCGGCCACGAAGCTGGCCAACTATCCAAGATAACACATAATCCCCGAAGGTGTAGGCAGAGTCAAAGTGGCAGCAGGCCTCTTTAACCACATTCAGCCAGAAACAAAACTGGGCTGGGTTAAATGGAAAATTGTGAAAAAGTGGTGACAAATGGCTAGCTCGTCGCCCACACAATGACATACCCAAAACCCGATACACCATTAGTCGTCTTCTACGACATGCTAGGCAAGAACCACAGATGGCACATTCTTTTAAGGTCCCAGACCTTCATGGGACAATAGGCTGTGTTAGATGGAAAATTGTGAATAAGTAGTGACAAGTGGCTAACTCGTCGCCTAAGCTGGATCCAGCAGTGCTAAAACTAAATAATAAATAATAATAAATAAATAAATTCTCCAGGCAGACACACCAATTCCCTAGTCCCAAACTAAGCTTATGCTATGGATACTAGGTGAACGGATAGACATACTTAAATACGTTTATAAACGTCCACGACTCGAGTACAAATGTCCATGTTCATCACACGAAACATTTGCCCCTAGCGGGATTCGAACCCGCGACCCTTGATTTCGTGGTCAGGGTCTCTGACCACTCGACAAACGGGCCAGTCATTCGACCAACGGGCCAGGCAACTGTGCTTGATCCAGCTGGATTGCCCAGGCAACTGTGCTTGATCCAGCTGGATTGCTTGATCCAACATTTTAATCTCTAGTAGATATTCAAATCCAGCGGCATTGAACCAGCACATATCGCAAGATCTACCACAGCCAAAATTGAACTGGGCTCAGTTGGATTACTGGATCCAGTAGTGTAATCTCCTAGTGAGACCCTGAACACTCTAATGGAAAGAAATTTAAGATACGCTATAAATATTCCTATTAATCCTTAAGTTAGAGCCTACGAAAAAAGAAGAGCAATGTTTCTTTTAGTAGCAAGCGGTAGGGTTTATGGACTTTGTATTTTTTTTTTTATTTTTTTTTTTTGTTTTATTTTTGTTTATTGTACTACAGGTGGCAAAGAAGCATACCTATCACCACCCTCTATTTCCATACATACTTTAAATACGCATGAAAAACACTTAGATCGTTTTATCCACACAATCCGACAAATGGTTTTAATGTTCGCAGCTAATCTATAGTTACACGTTGCCGTAATTATATTTGAAATTATCGAACTTATAATAACCTTGCCATCCTACATATATTACCCGGCCAACTCGCCGATAGGTACGTATCTGGCGAAGACTGTCCCGGTCATCCCTCGGTCCAGGAATTTCATTAGTAGCCCTGCTATTGTGTGCTGAGTTATAGCGCTTGGCACAGCGGCACGCGCCCGGCAGAGTTCAGATTTGGGTTTATCGCGAACATCCCGCATTGTCTAGTAACTACATTGCTTACTACAACCACATTGTTAAGTAGCTAACATCCTAAATTTTAATTATAAATATTACACACTACACCAAAGATTCTTAAAAAGGTTTCACGAAAGGAAAAAATGCATTTGTGAAACCAGAGCTGTCTTAAATGATGTGCAGACATTATTAGGTAAGTATCTATTATATATACAAATGTAAAATTTTGAAACGCTCTGATTTTGAAATCAAAACAGACAGACATGCCTGGACAAACATTTTTAAAATGTTTTTTTTTATTGTAAGTGTACCTAATTTTATTCCTATTTAAATAAAAGCCGTTATTTTGATGAACCGTTATTGCAAATAGGCATTTCAGTTTTATTTATCTATATATATAGGGGAAGATTACATGCTGAGTTTGGAACTAGGAAAATTGTTTGTCAGTATCAATAATCCGACTTATTTACTAGCCATATATCTTTATACCTTTAATTAACCTAATTCTGTAATTGCCTGCGACATGATGGCGGGCAGAGACTCAAATTGGTCGTCTAATTGTTTGAAATACGCGGCGAGTGCAAGGAATAGTTTTATGGGCCATTCTGACGCCGACAAGCGCTCCCACTAACTGCTGCACATTGCACTCTGCACACGCCTGTGCAGAGCAAATGTGCAACACCTGAGATGTGCAAAGTTTTGTTGCTGTGAAACTGCGTAATTGGGTTAATGTTCTAAGTTTCTAAGTAATTTTTTCATAATATTTACGTAAATATTTGTACACTCACAATTCCCGGGAGATACCGGTCAAAGAAACAATCATTTTTTTCAACCACTTTTGGGCAAAGATAAAGTTAGGTTAGGTTAATGTTTTTTTAAATTTTAGTCGAATTTAGAACCTCATTTTTTTTAAGTCGTTTAGATAGTGACAAGTGTCTATTTAGTCGCCAACTTAATGAGAAACCCAATAGCCATACACCACTATTGGCGTTATACGACATACTAGGCAAGGTGCATAGTTGGTACGTTATTATGTGCAGTCTACCGTCTATCGACTATTGACTGACCCGTTGGTCGAGTGGTTAGAGACCCTGGCCACGAAACCAAGGGTCGCGGGTTCGAATCCCGCTAAAGGCAAATGTTTCGTGTGATGAACATGGACATTTGTACTCGAGTCATGGATGTTTATAAAACTACTATCCATAACACAAGCATAAGCTTAGTTTGGAACTAGGGAATTGGTGTGTCAGTGAATTTATTATTATTATTTATCAGACAAACATCAAAATTGAGCAGTCGCTTTTATGTAATATCTAGACTTGTTACGACTGGACCATAACGCTTCGATGATGATTCAACTAGATAAATTGGCTCGGTATAAATCATGAAAAGTGCTGGTCTGGGACTTCTGAAAAAAGAAAGTGTATTTCTGTATTAATATAGGTACCTACTATTTTATCTTATCTGCAATGAAAATGCAGACGAAGTTACTCTTATCGTCTCTAATTTGTTTATCAGCTGACTTGGACGCTTGATTTACGACCACTTAGGTGTGGTGGTAGCTTTGAAGTCTTATCACGGGTACGGGGTTTGTGGCATCTTGTATTTTGGGAGTGAATTCTGGCGTTTTATGAAAATGCATTCTTATAAAGTGGAGCAATAAATCTCTTTATCTTAATACTGCAGTCTGTTTTTTTGGAAATAATCTAAGTATGCTTTAATATTTTGTCTGATTTTTACAAATAGTATAAACGTTAATGTTGGAACGATAAATTGATCAGTTTTTAATAACATTTGGCTGACAGACTGATATCGTCTTTTTGTTTATGAAAGCAGGAATATGTTGATTCAAATATAACAACGAGAAACAAAAACCTCAGGTCTTTTGGATAAAGCTTTTCATACATTCATTCACTTGATTCTTAAGTGACATTAGATATAAATTAGGTAAACCTGCGTTTTTAAAATACGAAAAGAACTTAAGTTGTTAATTAACAATATCACTTATCTGCCATGAACTAAAAACACGATCTGTAAATAAAACTTCAATGACTCAACGCCCCCAGAAACTAAGTAGTACATACACGCACGATAAGGCAAGTACATACACGCATTACATAAGGGGGTGTTCGCACGCACAGGTGGGGTCAAAGGTGACCGTCCAATGACGCGGCGGGAAGCGGGGAGTACTTCCGGTTGTTATATTTTTTTAATTTCTCGGTCGCGGGTGGAGGGAGTTTGGCCAGGTGCGTTGTGTGTCATTGGTTGAGGGGTGATGTCAAAGGAAATTGGAAGTGCGCAGGACATTCGGAACGGTCAATGTGAGAACTGTAAATACAGATTTTGAATGTTACATCCTTAATCTTTTGTTAGATTTTAGATTTTAGAAGATTGTTTTTGTAAATAATTGCCAGTCTGACGAACCTTCGCTAGTAGTACAGATCCCGATAAATCAATGTCGATTATTAAAAATGGATTAAGAAAAGTTATCACAATCACAATGTAACAAAAAGGTTAATTATGATTAAAACGAATAGCTCAGAAACAAGTATACCGCAATTGATTAAAGTAAGTTCCGCTATCTCCATTTCGTATCAAACGGACGGAGTTATCAAAAACATCCGTAAACAAGTTCACAGCGGCTCCCATCTTGATAAGTGTCACTTATCTTATTGTTACAAACTGGTTTGTACGACGTCTTGCAGGAAATACAAATTATGTCTAAGATAGTAGTGCACCGGATACATGTGTTTGTCTCGCCAGAAAGTAATTGGGCTTATACTTGTGCATGTAACAAGCGTTTCAGTAAAAAAAATGCGCAGCGCTGTAAATAGGCATTGTGTAGGAACATAATTAAGATTGCTACCAAAAAAAAAAAAAAATGTTTCTATGAGTGTTTTTGGAAATTATTATTTCAGCGGATTTTTTTACTGTTCGTCTTATAAAACAAAGTTTTATTTCACACAACTTTTATTTCCGTATCTGCGACAATTTATCAACGCATCTCAGCCCCGACTGTGGCTACAGAGGAATCCAGCCATTCTTACTCACCCCCATTGTTTTCCGGGAAATTGGAGTCCGTGATTAATTTGTTTAAGGCCCCTAACGTGTACTTTGGCACCGCCAAGTAAGCGCTAACCTTCCCTACCCCGCTATACTGAAGCGACTAGATCGCATTCGATGGCATCGGGCGGGGTTACAGAGTCCAACTTACGCTGGCGGATTGTTACCTAAAATTCCATCCTTATTTGGTTAGTTGACATCGGGATCTCATGAATTGAACGGTTTGAACACGAGATGTTTGCGGAGGAAGAGTAATTTGTTTGCTTCTTTGATTATGGTTGTGTTGGTCGATTCAGCTACTGTAAACATGGCTAAACGTGCGTAGCAATGAGGTGTTATGCGGCTTACACTTATTGATCAGTAAATAGCACCAGTAATATTGGTAAATATATACTTGTAACGTATTGTAATAGATGCTGGGCCGTTGAACAAAACTACTTTTATTATGGTTGGTTATTTCTATTAAGTCGTTATTTTTATGAAATATAATAAACATATGATTTCAATTATTCGGTATGTCAGTACTAAGAACCCTGACGTTATTCATATATTTTTTTATTTTTAACTTAGAACAATAATTATCTAAGCTATATTCTGTCGTTATTCATATATATTTTTATCTTTAACTTAGAACAATAATTATCTAAGCTATATTTATAGTAAAAGGGATACCTTATTTTATTTTTAACTGTTACAAACATCACAAACTAAAAGATCAAAATATCCGAAAGAAAACACAGGGGCGACAAATCATCGCCGCATTAAAAGAAGCGACAAGGAAAGAATTATGGAGTCCTCGGTGCGGAAGAAAGACTCCTTAAATTAACCCGTTGACAAGAGCCGACTACCTACGGCTTGTAAGCCTATAATTTAAACAATCTCGTTCCCCTGTTTGGTGAAACCCAAGATTTCGCGATACCCATTTGTAACCCCTTATCTCGGCTAAGGGCTATCCGGGGCTGGTGTTGTGTCGTGGAGGGGGATGTCTTCGTAACGGAGTTTTTCTCGGTTAAGGTTATACAATTGGTATGTAGGGTTTGGGGTAATGAAGTGTGATTCGGTTTTACATATGTTTTTAAGCGTGTTCTTTTTTGATTTTCCTGTGTTTTTGAGTGTGAGGATTATATACATACGGTATTGGGTAATATTTCTTTGAAATTAGTTAGAAGGATTCTATAAGGTAGGCTTAGATTTGATGCGAAAAGTTTTAATAGCAAGGGAACCGATAGTTACCTTCTTACGATAGAAATTATAATCAAGATTAAACTTGCTAAGTTGTAAGTATTGGATAAGATTTAGGTCTAATTAAAAATAATATTCACTTTTAAATTAAGTGATTTAACTTTAATTGTACTTTAGAATTATTAATCTATTAAATTTAGGAATCCAGGTAGGTAATATCCATTGAAGATACAATCTCTACAGTGTCAACGTACGATCAAATTTTTATTCTCGCTAAAATATAAAATTATAACTTAATACAGTGCCCGGCGGTTTCACCTGTGTAGTCCCCGTTCCTGTAGGAATACGGGGATAAAATATAGCTTATGTTACTCGCTGATAATGTAGCTTTTTATTGGTGAAAGAATTTTTCAAATCGATCCAGTAGTTTCAGATCATATTCAATTCAAATAAATAATCAAATATTTCCTCTTTATAATATTAGTACGATTAACATTACATCACATGAAAAGAAACATTAAAATTTTACCACAAAACATCGTCATCCCCCTACGCAACACTACGGGGGATGACAACGGGGTGCGGGCGCAGATAACGATGAAGCAAGGCGGCGACTGCCCTAATTGCCGCAGGTAAGCTTAATTAGGGCGCGCAGATGCCGGGTGAGAAACGCCTTAACAGATAACTGGCTTCTAATCTTTCGCCGGTTTCACAGCTTTATAATGAATGGACCAGATTTTAACGTTTGATTGGATCGCAGATCGATATTGTAACTTGTAGGAGCCCATTGTCGTGGTAAGTAGGAATATCCGAGACTCGGAACGTTTACCGAAGTTTCAGTTAAAATTGTTTAGTTGTAATTTTAGTGGTTTTTTGCTGGTAAGCGTAAGCAATTTGATAAGTGATCTTTGAAGGACAAGAAAGTAACTTTTGGTGTGAGGGGCAATACTGAATTAGGACTATTCCCCGCAACATCCATTTTGGATGCCATATCTTTCTTGTGAAGTTTTCTTTATATTTTTTTATCAATAACTCAATGAATTTGAAATTTGTACAGCACACAACAATATTCTGAGTATTGTATAACGCGGGCCTGGGATTGAACAGATATACTTTGCATGTGGTTGCGGTCGGCAACGGCAGAAAATCGTAAACAGGGTATTTGTCTGCGGTAATCCGACCGGCGATAAATCAGTCCGGTCGCACCGACCGAAACGTGAATGTTTATTTAATTCGGGAGCTCTAATCGCGAGGATCCGACTACATTTGTTGTTGGACACCTGGTTAGGCGGTGGTCAGTGTAACAGGTGTACCTACCATTTGTAAAAAATATAGGTTTTGCATTACGTAAACATAGATGGTTCTATTTTTTTCGCACAGAAAAAGCAGCTTTATCCTTATCATCACTAGTACAAGTTCTTACTCATACGTTAACCTAACTAATACTACGAATACAAAATTGAGTTTATTTGTTATTTCACTACTTAATTGAATATATAAACATTTACTGATTGGTTGGAAAGGACACTTTTCAGCCTAAAAACAAACAGTTATTTTTGGCTGAAAAGTGTCCTTTTCTTTTGAATATAAATGTCCATCTCATGGGAACAGTCCCGAGAGATGGACATTTATATTCAAGGAGCAAAACCCCGGGAAAAGGCTAGTATATGTATTTTAGATTATGTTTTACAGATATGCAAAGCAAAACTTGACATTTTCAAAGAGATTAATCGTTATGAATTTATTGTTAAATTATGATTTACAGCTATTTAACATTTGTTCATATCAGGGTGCTTCTACAAAAAAAACATACTACTACGTAGATGGCCTTTCATTTCATTACTTATAAATCAAGTT
This sequence comes from Glyphodes perspectalis, assembly GCA_951394215.1. NCBI lineage: Eukaryota > Metazoa > Arthropoda > Insecta > Lepidoptera > Crambidae > Glyphodes > Glyphodes perspectalis. The sequence continues at coordinate 11,672,973 of OX596215.1, forward strand.
ATAAATCCCCCAAATTCCAAATAAAGTAATAAATAAAATCAGTGTAACCCCAAACCATTGATTACAGAAGACACCCGAACTAATTCCTAGTGATTCTCCCAAATCTATTTCAACTAACTTCTCGAGACGGATCGAGTGGGGTGACCATCCGGCGATAAATAGCGGCCAGTTCGTAATGTCCGGGATTACACCAATTGTCCGCGATAATCCCCGATCGACACGGGATTAACGGACAAATTGTCCCAGGCACACCCTAATTTATTGTCACCGAACTCGTTTAATTGGTCAAGTGATTTGGGACATCTGTGTCAAGATTTTTGGATGTCCTATAATAAATTAATTCGACTATAAATGTTTTTTTATTGTGACATATTTAGTTAAATATGTCAAGTATGTGCAAGCATTGTGTAACAATCCTTCTAGTTAGAAGGATTGTTACACAATGCTTGCTTATTGTCCGTAATATGATTAAGAGTTCATGTTTGAAGTTAAGTTGTTATTGAAACATGCGTAATTATAATATGTATATTAGACAAATTTTCGTTTTTCTTTCGTAAATGTGCCTCACCTACATGTATCTGATTAAATTCTAAATTCCATTACTTTACTTGATGTACTTATAAAAATACAGTGTTTTTTAGATAGTATAAACTGGGAATCATATAGTAAAAAAGCATTAATAAGGAACAAACTATTGAAGCCGAAATGTCATGAGTTTAAGAAATTTAGGTAGTGTCAGGACATAGTGCACTGAATATAAAATATATTTTATATAGTTTTTTTTATTAAGACTATTCTTCTTTCTAGTGTGGAGAAGGAAACTAATTCTTAGAGCCTTCCAGCCTTCTTAGTTTGAAGTCACAAACATTGCAATATTTACTCATCTCGTAATAAACGGCTCTACGTATACTCTAATTGGGCTTTACTGAATCCTCCCAAGTCCTGTAAGTGGTAAGGCGCATGATGACAGATTGTGTCCCTCCAAAGCCACCTGAGCAACTGACATATTGCAGCGGCACTTGGTTTGGAATTAGGTCACATTATCAAGGACCATTTGAGGCTGTTTCGGAATTGAGGATCTTGCTTTGAGATAGCGTCAAACTGACACTTGACGCATTTAAGTAAATTCATAAACATAGTTTAAGAAGGTCTCAATTCAATATTCTTAAATCAAATCTCCGATGCTTATGGGATGCATAATACAGTAATAGCAAGATATTGCACTAGATATGTTAAAAACGCAACCACACAACCGAGGGTCACGGGTTCGAATCCTGCAATCAAATGTTTCGTGTGATGAACATGGACATTTGTACTCGAGTCATATATGGATGTTTATAAAACGTACTTAAATAATGTCTATCCGTTCACCTAGCAACCATAGTATAAGTATAAGATTAGTTTGGAAATAGGGAATTGGTGTGTCAGTCTGGAGTATTTATATATAATAAATGACTTTTCAAAGAAAATTCAATACGGGATTCTATTAAATTTCGCCGTTAATCTATGTATGTTTAATTCTTAGCCGACCTTCAAACTATGCTAACGTCAAATAGATTTATGGCCGAAATGATAGAAATAATCTAACCCTAACAGACCCCCGTCTAACCGAATCCACCCCAAAGTCCGAGCGGGCAATCCGCTAAGTGGGCTCCACGTAATGACAGATTAGTGTTGCTGGCGGCCACCTGAGCTGCAAAATATGCAATAACTCAGCGGCGCGTAATTCACCCGGGCGGCCAATAAATTCGTCACGGTGATTAGGGGCGGGCCGCGGGCGTAGTGTGGAACTGACTTTATTTGGATTTATCGGTTGACATTGTTTTAATGCTCATACTGGATAACTCATTTGTCTTGTTACGTTATACCAATCTTATGAAGGATCAGGGCGAGATTCGAAGATAATAAAATATACAAGTAAATTAAACTCTGCCTGCCTGCCCTTCGTATTGCGTGGGTTACGATATGTTTGTAGTTATGTAAGTAAATTAATTTACACCGATTAGAACACTAATCTGATCACTAACTAACGAGCTTCACGCTATTTCCCTAGCAGGGTAGGCAGAGAGAACCGAATGCCATGCGGCACGGTCCTTACACAACTTTTTTACTAATCAGATGACATAACCGAAATTATCAAATAAAAAATTTAACATTCCTTAAACACGTATATTTAACACCAGTATCAAACAACAGTACTCTAATTCATAAACTACAATTAATTACAAAGTTACATTTAGTTTATTATCTTTACGTTTCTGTTTCGGTTTAATGACGATATCGTCTACAGGCCTCCTCTTCGGTTGCGGGATGAGGCTTTTATTCCTGTACACCAAAGGGTCTTTCATCAATGGCGAGGTACATGCCGTCATCAGCGGCATTGAAGTCTTCGGTAGCCTCTTCGGGATCTTACTTCGTTTGGCCAACTTCAACGGATCAAATGTCCCGCCAATCCCAACACAAATCTCAGCCTGTGGCTTATCTATCTTTATCTCCAAGTACGGCCGGCCGGACTCCAGCCTCAGGCCTACGTTCTTCATCTTCTTCGCACACTTAGTTTGATCGACGAGAGGACAGAAAGGTTCCATGTCGATTTCAACGTTTTTATCAGAGCACACGTGTCGGGGTTTTGATTCCTGGTCCACCACTGTCACCACGCTATCAGCTTCCGCCTCTAAGCATGTCAGACACGGACAATCTGCTGACACATCCTCTGTAGTGGATTGGTGTAGCGGCAATTCTTTCGATTTCGACTTTTTAAGGGAATTATTGGACAATTTATTAATCGTAAAATTCGAGACGGTTTCCATAGGTACATTTATTAATTTCAATGATGAAAATACGGTACTGGTCACATCAGTGGAGTTTTCTATAGTATAACTATCTGTTTGTATGCTTAATTCTGGCGTTCGCATGGATTTATCAGGCTTTTTGTTTGAGCAGCAGGTTTTATTCGACTTTGACGGATTTATGATGATAGTTTGTTTTTCAGGGGTCGTATGTGCGCTACGTATTTTCTTCATTGATGACTTCAATGGTGTAGCCGGCAAGGTCTCATGAATAACACTAACGCCAGAACAAACACCTGATCCGAAGTAGGAGCGAGTGTCTGTCGCCGCAGATCCTTTGGAGTCTGATGGGATGAACTGCGTCTCCAATTCCACATTCTCTGAACGCGGTCTGTTCCCAATCTTGAAACCACGATTTAACGGGCTATTCCTTTTATTATTTTTTTGGAAAATCCCCTTGTCGTCACAATCTTTCTTTTTATTCCTACAGGCATCTAAGAGCGTGTATATGTTATTTTCTTTCTTTTTCTTTTTTTTCGAGCATAATAGGTACAAAAGAGCAGGGATACACCAAGCCACTTCAAGGATCAATATTATGCCAATAACGAGAGTTTTTTTCGACGTTAAGTCAATAGGAATACCTGCTATGACGAAGTGGGATGGCAAAGACTTTTGTTTGCTATTATATAAGTTCATTACCGTGTCGCACATGTGTCGTGATTTGTTCACTAATGAAAGAACGCTGCCCAGTGGGAGGTAGACTGTATCATCGCTCAGGTGAGGTACTACGTCTGAAGCGAGCCATGTCTGGAAACGGTTGTCAAACTCGCGATTCCTATCACTATTGGTGTCATCGATGCAGTTTTTTGCAGCATCGTAATATTTGAACAAAGTATTTGGATAATATGGTGAGTCTAGTGGAATGAGGGACTGATTCCTAAGCGGAAGGAACATTGTTCCTGATAACTCTCCCCATTCAATATGCGGAACGGGTATCGACAGATCTTCCCCAGCTTTTTCATAGTACGCAAAATTTTCACAAGGATTCTTCATGCTCCTGGTAATATGTGCCGGAGAAGCGATATTCACTGTGATGGAGTTTAAAAGATTTCTATCAGGACTTCGCCAGCCGTTTCCGTCTGTCTGCAAGAACCTTTTGATATCATTGTGGAATTCATAAAGTTTTAGAATGTTATCTTGAGATACGGATCCACCGTAAAATGCTAACTTCGATATCGGCAAGACCCACAGTTTTAAATACCCACCTAGAGCATCAGAGAACGCTGTAGTCATTAAGTTGTCAGCTATTGGGCATGTTGCTTCTCTTTTTATCGTAGAAAATGTATTCTTGAAGTAGTTTAAAAGTGTATTTACGTAGTCCTCGTTCGTCGTGTCTATGAAGTTGGGGGGAGGTAGTAGACCTTGAAAGTGTCTTCTTGCCTTCAGCAGTCCAATGTCGTTAGTACTCCAGTGGTTCTTTTTGAGATCTGGTGGAGAGAACAAGACAGTCCCCACATTGATCGAGTACTCGATAGATGTTTGTGCTGCGATCTCTGTCGTGAGGTCGAAGGTGAACAATATTATTAAAACGTACATTTGAACTTTAAATAAAGCGGACTACAAAATAAAACCGTACAAAATACACTCGACACAAAATGACATTGATGGACTTGAACTGTTTATTGTACTTGTCAGTAAGGAGGTTGATGACAGAAAGTTTAAGGAACTAAAGAGTTTGCTTTGCCTGAAAGAAAGGAACATTCATCGTTAAAATTGGCTTATTATGTAAATGCTGTTGTTGAAAAGAGTAATTTCCGAGTTTCTTTCCCGATTCTTCTCAGTAGAAATAACATTTGGAACCGGTGCATGTATACAATTATGAGCCGCTTATATAGCTATAAAAATCATATGTATGTAACGTTTCATTTGTAACTAATATTTTGACTAAAATTGCAAATGTATCTTGCGGATATTTTTAAATTAGGGCGGGCTAGAAAAAATTAAGAGCGGAGTAAGTTTCAAATATGGTGCTGTACTTGCTTGATCAATTTCATAGTTATAATCGTAACACTACAAAACGACAACAACATACTTATTCGAATCACCTCATCCACGCTAAACGAGCTATCAAGTGTCTCAAACGGTAACCAACTAACCATGCATGTCATTTATCGGCGCATAGCGCATAGAAGGGGCAGCTAACAGTGAGGTAGCTCTGTTTTGTTGGTAAATTACCGTGTTGCATATAGATATACATACTGTTCATTATTTTCCTCGCTTTATGTCTCGTGTTTAGTCAGGGTCCGCTCAGACCATAATTCAAGACTTAACGAGTCTGGTGATTACAATAAAGCGACTGCCTATCTGATTTTCGTAAGATCTAGATAGGAGGAACCAGATAATTTGGATATCTACACATCTGTAGTTTCTTGAATACCTGATTAAACTGACATATCATTGAAGACATCCTTGTCTTTAAAGTACAACTAACAATTTAATTTTTTTAAACACGGTGTACCTTAAATGTTTTCGTTGTATTTGAGTAAATTCAGAGGTTTACGTAGAAACAATTCAATTCAAACTAAAACTAAACTAACTTCACATCAATTTCCCAGAGAGGTAGGCAGAGAGACAGACCCTATTCTGTCTATATTTTCGCGCAACATATAGAATACTGTTTCGTGATGTCACTGTCTTCTTCTGCATTGTGGCCGCGATATGAGCGGTTTCCAGGTGTACCCCATAACTCATGGGCGCACGCGACCGCCTCGCTAAATTGTTTAATTAGAGCGAATCCCAATTACGGCTCATGTTCGATAAGCCGGGTGACGGGAGCGCTGCGGTACTGACTGGCTAGGGGGAAGGTTGTCAAAGATATGGGGGAAGTTGTCAAAGATATGTGGGGAGATGCGTACATGTGAAGAAGAAGCCGCCTTTATGTCACAGACCTATATGTTAGATGACTGTAGGCGACGAGGTAACATGAATGTAGGCGACGAGCCAGCCTAGTTAAGCTCTTTTGAAGAAGGAAATGCCTTACGAACCCAACTTAAGCGCTACTAAATAGGGTAGTTTACTAAATTTCATCAATCAAAAAATATTGAATCGTATTTATTGTTTTATCTAATACTCGAAAAATTACAAAGATACAGCGCTTCAAAGATCTGAAATGGGACGCTTTACGTCTCTTGGACTGTAAAATTATACAGACCTAGTAACGTTACGCGGTTCTTTATATAACGAGCTATATCTTAATTATTTCCGGTTTGCTGAACAAAAGAAAAAATACGCAAGCAATATTTTTTTTTGTAATCTCAATAATGGACTAAAATTTTTTTTTGAGTAAACTAGCCTATTGTTTAAGGTAATCTACACTTGGGGAAACATACTCATCGAAGACTAATTCAATTTCCCTGACATTGTTATCGAAACTTCCATCGTTTCTGTGATCAAATCAAACGTTTATTTATTTATTTCAGACGACATTTTTGAGGGTTTTCCTTTTAAATAAATTACTATTATATCTATGTAGTATTTGGAATAATTCATTCATTCAGAAGATACGGTCACACTTCAATCAGGTTACGATTATGTTGTACGAACGAGATGCAATGCAATTACGTTGCACTTAATAGTCCCATGGCTAGATATTAATCTGTAGTACCTGATTTTCTCGTTGTACATCGCTCTCGTTGTGCAAGCTAAAGAAGCTTCACCTCGCATAATTTAGTACATTAGTGCCGGCGTCATTTGTCATTGTATATTGACATGTTGCGGGCGACACGCGATCGTGTCAAATTGTCGGCGACACGCTTTGTCGCCCTAGTGCGCGTCCGATTAATTGGTAAATTACCCTGCTTATTAATAGTCGTGTTGGCAGTCGTGTAAGTACACGAGTGTAAACGAGGAACATTTTTCGTCGGCGTTACCCTAACTAATATTATAAATGCGTGTGAGTTTGTTTGTTTTACATTACGATTTTTTTAAATCATTGAGGTTTATGGAGGCGACGAGTTAGGTACCAGTCACAAGTGATTCACAATTTTCCATCTTAAGTAACTAAATTATCTTGTGTAAATGATTGAACGTTATTGCCCTTGATCTCTGCCTACCTTTGACGAATAGAAAATAATGTAAAACAACATTAATTTGACGAATTCCACCATTTAATTATTATTTTTTCAAATAGCGGATGGTTGCGCTTTCTTCGTTATTCTGGTTTTGAAAAGTCATTGCACTGTTGGTCAACAGACGTTAATTTAAAAAACATCTCGCTTCACTTTCAGTTCGCTCCATTTACCGACCGCCGTATTTGCTCCGGCAAGGCCTGTAGGCGGAAATGGCGCGCGGGCCCATTTCCACCGCAATCCGGCGCCGATCTAACGCCTATCTCCACCCAGGCTTTGTTCGCGCCGCAAGCGAAAATATTTAATCCACTCAGTTTCCGAATCGATTTAAAAACCAGCCGAATATTTATTTTTTGTGTAGATGTAACGGGGGCGTTATGCGTGCGCGATCTCTTTGACTGTTGTTTGAGTGGTGAAGTGATTTCGTATTTGGAAAATGTATATGTGGTAGTCTCTTCCTTACATACATACAAAACATCACACCCATAATCCCCGAAGGGGTAGGCAGAGTCGAAAGGGCAGTAAGCCCCTTCAACCACATTCAGCTAGCGACAAGCAAAGCAAAGTGTCAAAGCTGTGACAAGCGGCTAACCTGTCGCCTACACAGTCACACACCCAAAACCCGATATGGTCGCCTTTTACGACATGCTAGGCAAGAACTACAGTTGGCACATTCTTTTTTTTTTGTCCCAGATCAATATGGGCCAAGTCCCAGACCAATCCCAGGCTCTTCCTTGACATGGTGAATGTGTTTATGCATATTTTCGGGCTAGCGTTAGGTACGTATTCTTCCTTGTACCTCAGGGTTTGCTTGGATAATCATTCGAGATTTAGTGAGTCTGTATTATATTGAAACTGTTATCTGATCTCCGTAAACATTAGCTAGGGAAAAAATTAAATTGTGGTTCATCATCTTCCAAGCGTTATGTCCCGTGCGTGACGGGGTCCAAGCACGGGACATAACGCTTAGACCATGATCCAGGATAAAGCGAGTCTGGTAATTACATTGAAGCAACTGCCGATTTGACCTTCGTAACCCTAAGATAGGGGAACTAGACTATTTTTGGATCATGGTTACAAATCAAAGTTGTTGGAATTTGCAGGTTTCATCACGATGTTTCCCTCACTGCCGATCTAGTGGTATAAATACGTACATAGATATGAAAAATCAAGTGGTACATGCTCGAGATTGAACCCGTGCCCCTCGGTAGTGAGGCGTGTGTCCTTTCCATTGAGCTACCACCGCTTAGGGAAAAAGTTTAATTGTGGTTACATATCAAAATTAATTTCAACGTTGATTCCAAGTTTCCTTCATCTCCAAAAAATACAAAGGTAAAAATATGCTTGGGATTGAACGAATACCTTCTACATCGCATATGTCATGTAAATTAAACACTACAAATATAATCACAACAAAACAAAGTCCTCCTGCCCTATTTATCTCTTTGTCTAAAGGAGATAAACTCAAAAAATCTGAACCTAGACCAAATTAATCATGAAGAAGGTTTAGGTATACATATATAACATCACGCCCATAATTCCCGGTGTGGTGGTAGGCAAAGTCAAAGGGCAGCAGGCCCCATTAACAACATTTAGCCAAAAATAAGATAAGTTTAGATATAGGGACTTGTATAATTCCTTCCCGTGCAAACCCAGGGCAGATCGCCAGCATCTTTACATCTCCCGCAGATTGCTAATGCGCCTGGCCGCCATATTGGTGACGTAATCGTGACGTATCGAACACTCAGATCCGTTCGCAAAACTGACCAGCGAGTAGTGCGGGTGACGTCACGTGGGTGTTAATTAGACAAGGTTCCAGCGTATTAGCAATCTGCGGAGATTATAAAACTAGACATCGTCAGCTGAGTAGGTATCACCGATCCTCTCCGTCTCAATCGAAATCTCGCCGTGACGAGATCTACTCGGGGCGCGATTGACAGCTAATAACCGGAGATTTCCCGCGGGACTGCGGTTGGTCCCGGCCCGGCCGTCACACGCTTTGACAGCTGACAAACTAACTGGGAACCGCTTCATTTCGTAGTTACCACCCCATGTTCTTGAGATGATGAAATCGGATTCAAAGAGACTACGGTACCTAAAAGTTATAAGTATGTAGGTACATAAGTATAAATATGTATAACAACGTGAATAGAAGTCTTTGTATTTATGGCTATCTTTAATGGCGCATACGGAGAAATGTAAGATCTACAGATGAAAAATTGTGAAAATTTGAGACAAGTGACTAGTTCGTTGCCTACATAATCATTTACCCAAAACCCAATTAGATATAGTTACCTCAAACGACATGCTAGGCAAGGAACACAGTTGGAACACATAGTACTTTTGTGAGCTATGTTATATATATGAACGAAGGTAACTGCCTATTTTATGAGTAAGTGCCAGAGTTTATGCAAGTAGGTAGTCGCAGATGTGACATTGCTATAACCAATTTAGCAGGCGCTATTAAAACGAAACAGCTTCCTTGTTACAATTATATTATACTTGAATGAGAATCATACTCCAATGTTATCATATCTAGATTATAATGCTTTACCTAATAGTGTTTTTATTGTAGCCTTTATGGTATGTTATTTATGTAATCCTGCTCCACATAACGTTAGGTGTGCCTGAATGGCATATAAAATAATGTGAATAATAAAATAAATACAAATATTTACATTGCATACATTTTTATTTTTTTTTACTTTCCGTCATTAATAAATTGTCGGCATCATCGGCATGCCTCCAAAAAAATTATACGAGACCATTAACATTGACTTTATTCTAAAGTAAGTATATTGCAGATCCGAGACAAATATCAGATTTTTCATAAACAAATTGTCTATAATCAGAAGGATTTAATTTTTGTTGCATTTGAAGTGAAGTCTGAAGTTTAATCAATAGAACTGCGAATGTAACGTAACCGCCATTTTTGCACTTACTATGTATCAAGATACACACGCACTTAATAAGTAATGCATATTTGAAGTCCGCCCTCTCGTTTGGGAACTGACCCCCTCCAATAATCGTTGCTCTCAGCGGCCACTTGAAATCATTTGAGAGCGCAAAGCTGATAAGCCAAGCCCGAGTACCGCAAATGAACAGATGCTTCGCCGTGTAAATATTAATGATCATCCCTATTAGAGAAAGAGCTTTTTACGCGGCCAGACTTAGGCCACGAGATATAGTTTACTGGATGGGGTTGTAACCTAACTATCTAAGTATACTAATATTATAAATCAGAAGAGTTTTTTTTTTTGCCAATTAAGGTGGCAATCAAGCATACGGCCCGCCTGATGGTAAGCGGCTACCGTAGCATAAGGACGCTAGCAACACCAGAGGTATCACTCGCGCATTGCCGACCCTGTAAAAACCTTTTCATAACCTTCTTGAAGGACCCCATACTGTAGTCTCGTGGGAAAACCTCGGCTCATTCCACAGCCTAATTGCACGTGGCAAGAAGTTTCTTTGGAACCGCACAGTACGCGACCATTTTGGCTTTACTGTATGTGGATGAATTCCCCGTCGATGGCGAGCGGTGCGATGGTAGAAGTTGGGTTTGTTTGTTTTGCTTGAACTCGCTAATCTTAGAAACTACTGGTCCGATTTGAAAAATTCTTTCAGTGTTTGATAGCCCATTTATCGAGGAAGGCTATAGGCTATATAACATTAACCATAAACGCGGGTGAAACCGCGGCCACAGCTAGTAGGTATATATTACGAAATGAGATAGTGTTTGCTAGCGTGAAAATTTGTATGTACTTTAGAGGTATAGAAAAGGAGATGCCTAGTGCATTTAGAAAAAATAGTAATCTTTATAAACGGTGATATAGTCACACTAGGCTAAGGAAAAAGCTACACTCGGCGTCAAAAAAATTGCACCTTTTAAAAATCTTAATAAAAAATTGTTAAACCTTATTTAGAGGGTAGTGTTGGGTATCATTAGAAAGGTAACAAAAAGGAGTATACAAAAACAAGTAAATCTCACTTTTTTAGGTACATTTGTTGTGCTGATATTAAAAAAATACTTAATCTTAATTAATTTTAAACACATTTACAAGTTTCTTAGTTTATTATCAATAACAATTATTTAGATCGGTGGGATTTCGTTTATGTTTATTAGTGAGAAAATCTCTCGTTACTAAGATTTGACCAATAGTGAAAAATCGACATTTAAGTACCATTTATTACTGAATAGAATTTGTGTTGAGGTAGGTTAGTAAATGACCAAAAAGACTATGTTCATGACTCTTAATTTGGCAAGTTATCAAAGGTATGTTGAAGTGAATGTCATCGACCTTTCGAAACCATCTGACTTCAAAAACCACCAGATCTGACACAAAAGTATGCAAATCATTTGTCTGTTCCAGTGGGTAGCGAATCCAGGTCGCAATCTCCTCAGCACTAATCATAAGGCGAGCTCCTGGGCGCGCCGGGCGCGGGGCAGTAAATATTACGCGCGCTATAACTCAAGTGGGGAGCTAATTAGGAGACCACAAAACTGTTCTTGCTTCTGCATCGTGCCTTATTTTTATTAGTAGGGTATTGCTACATACCATCACGTCCGCAATTCAAAAATGGATCAATTACAACCCCATCCAGTAAACTATATCTTACGCGAAAAAACTACTAAAAACAACCTGTATAACAACTTGTGCGAGATTCCTACTATGATATTTACAATAAATTTATGGAGAACGAGTTTAAGCCTTTTAAATGAAGTCGGACGAAATTTTTATATTTACATCTTAAGTACTTTTTCACGATTTTCCACCTAAATCAAGTTTATTTTTTTCGGCTTAACGTGATTCAAGGAGCTTAAATCACTCATGTGGCTCTGGTTACTCCTTCGGGCTTTGCAGGCTTGAAAGTATGTATTTATGCTTTTTTATTAACTTTTAGCTAAATACAACATTTGTAAGCTTTCCATCCAACCCAGCCCACTGTCCCGTGTTGGTCTGGGACTTAAAAAGAATATGCCAACTGTGGCTTTATTTATTTATTTATTGGGTTTATCAACTATTGTTACAATGATTGTTACTATAATATCATGCGTTGTGGAACTTATATTATTGTACAACAGATTTACTGATAAACTCTACTGTTCTTGCCTAGCATGTCGTAAAAGGCGACTAATGGTATAACGGGTTTTCGGTGTGTGATTGTGTAGGCGACAGGTTAGCCGCTTGTCACTGCTTTTTCACAATTTTCCATATAACCCAGCCCGACTTTATTTTTGGTTGAATGTGGTTAAAGGGGCATGCTGTCCCTTTGACTCTGCCTACCCTTCGGGGATTATGGGCGTGATGTTATGTATGTATGCAAAGACAACATTTAGTTAGGTTAGATGGAAAATTGTGATAAAAACTACCTTATCGACTAAGTAATTATAAATTTGATATAGGAACACAGTGGTTAACGTTCCAGGCTAATATAGGAATAGTGTGAGAATTAATTCTGACGTTAAGAGTTAAGAAGGAGTTTTGCAAATTGGACGCGTTATGGTTTACTCCTCTTTAAGTGAATAAAAGTCTTAATTGTGGACTCCGATGGTGGCTTGATTGTGGAACCATGCCCAGCTTATGGTTTACTCAGTTTAAGTCCGACTCGTCACACCGCTGTCTATCTGTCTTTCCATGGGTGAGAGTGACGGCTCATGGAAGTTTCTTAAAGAATGAAAGGGTTAAAAAACATTTGGTTTCTTAAGTTTTTCTTTTGAAGAAGTTTTGCCTATTTCGTTTCCACGGCCACTTTTGACTGTTAAAGGTCAGAGTTGAGGTGCGGAAGGCAGGTGGCGTTTTTAAAGGTAAACCCCATTAGAGCCAACCCGTGAATAGTGCATGCGCCCAAATGCCAGCCCAAATGGAATAACAAATCAGTGGGCTTCATCAGCCCAAATATAATGTCTATCTATATTCACTGGTTACAGATTAATACAGATATATTATGTACTCAACTTAGAACATGAAGCATTTCACCCATAGACTAGTAATATGGCTAGTTGCACATTTCCGAAAATCGGCAGTAATTAAAAATAAAAAAAAAAATAAAAATAGTTTATTTACCATTGTGGACAGTACAATAAAAAATAAAATAAAATTTGCCACTAACATTGTTCACTCAGAACCAAATTAATACCAAATGACAAGAAATAAAAAATATGGTCATACATTTAAAGATCCCTATGCAGTTAAAGAAATAACAATTGATTGCGGTTTGCATTCTTATTCTCATCTCCAGTTTTCCATTACAAACTACAGCATCGTTCGAGGATATAAACGTAACATAAGTGAAGAATTGCGATTTCTCAATACATACAAAATCCTTCGAGCTCATTTGACAATAATAAAATGTTAACTATAATTAATGCATATACCCCATAGTTTCTAAATAATTAGCAGAGGTTTCTGTCAGCGGTCGCCAACTAAGCGAACTGCCCTATAAAATATTCATTCAAAGCCGCGCAGCTGCATTTCAATCGGACTTTTAAATGATACGAACAGTTTCAACGAACAATTTAAACGATTGCCACGTGGCCTACTTATTAAACGCTCTATCGAGTCGAAAAATTACTGATTTATATAGTAAAAATTAATATCACACAGAGTATACGTTACCGTACATTCATATACCCAAAACCCGATATACCATTAGTCGCCTTTTACATGCTAGGCAACTAATACAGTCGGCGCATTCTTTTTAAGTTCCAGACCAAGACTTATTATTTATTAGAAAAAAATTGCAAAGCCATATAATACTGATCTTTATCCTAGTGGAGGTGCTGGGATTTGAACCCAGGACTTTCAGCATGCGAAGCAGACACTCTACCACTGAGTTACACCCCCGGGTGTCAGAGTGGCCGAAACAACTGTACGTACTTATTGCTAGTTTTTGACGTCACACGGCGTTTCTTATTATCTAAATTACGCATAGTTTAGAAACGTATTAATAATGGTTTTTAGTGTAATTATTGTTATTATATCTGATATTCAACTGAATTCAAAAAGGAGGAGGTTCTCAATTCAACCGTATATACCTATATTTTTTTTTACTGAAAATAAAAACTTGTGGAGGTACACAATGGTATACTGCTAGTTTTTGTCACTTTATGGAATTTCTTGCTACGTAGGTGATGGCATTCTCGTATGAGCCGTATTATATTATAATTATTAATTTCATAGATTGTTAGATTTTATTGACTGAATGGGGAAAAATCTGCTGGCAGATAACTAGGCACTAGCATGTACCCGTGATTTTGCTCGTAAAAGAGTTTATAAGATTTATAATATACTAGCTGTGCCAGCGATGTTATGAAAGACTATTTCCGTCATACATGATTTCTATGTAACTTTAACCATTAAGGCTGCACACGCGACGGAAGCTTAAAAAATGGAGTAACTTCTCCCGTTTTCCCAACATTTCCCTTCACTGCTCTGCTCCTATTGATTGTAGTGTGATGAAAAGTATACTATAACCTGCCCAGGAGTATGAATAATAATTGTACCAAGTTTCGTTAAAATCCGTCGAGTAGTTTTTGTTTCTATAAGGAACTTACAGACAGACAGACAGACAAAAATTTTACTGATTGCATTTTTGGCATCAGTATCGATCACTAATCACCCCCTGATAGTTATTTTGAAAATATATTTCATGTACAGAATTGACCTCTCTACAGATTTATTATAAGTATAGATGTATTATATATGCTATAAGAATAAATCTTTGATCTTTGATTAAAGGAACAATGTTACCATTCTGTAAATGTTGTTCTTTCACAGTTCAATAATAGTTTAATGTTTTTGACTAATACATGTACAATAAAGTAAAACATAATAACTTATTACAACTATTAATTGAAAAACAGCACCAGGGTGACACCAATTTACATAATTCAATTAACACGTTCCCGCCCGTAACTTTAGTCCGCGAATAATCCGCTAGATGGCGCTGAACTAAAAATGGATAGTTATTTAAAACAACCCTGGGACCGGCATATCAGAGATGTGTTTATCCAGAGGCTCCCTTTTAATTAACTGGTAATATTTAGTTCGCGTTGTGGGGGATGACGATGGATGGAAAATATTGTCGTGTGAAATTAAAGGTTACTTACGTTGCAATATCCGTAATAATATGTATTAAGTGACATGAAATTTTCCTGAAAATTATTACGATATTGTCAAAGTCCATATCTTTATGATTTACATACATTGTTCTAAGTAAAATAATTGTGAGAAGTATATTTTAAAGATAAAATGGCTTAATTGTTTTAAAGTGTTGTTTAATGAATTAAATATTAATAACATATTATTAAAACAATTATTATTGTATTATGGCTGAGTCTATTAAACACAATTTTTCAAACAAGACACAAATAATAGCCCGAAAAACCAATACCCATTGATTTGTTTGACGCAAGATTAATTAAAAACCTCTACCGCGTCACATTAACGGACATAATAGCCGACTTTGAAATAAAACCACCCTTTTAACCACCTCGCAAAAAGTAACGATGATTAAACCATTCTAAAGCCGTCCACAAAATAATAAGCACTTCCCGTACGCGGTGGTGCGTGAAAATCACATAAAAATCATTAGTGCGTCCTTTGTGGCGGCCGCCCCAGTTGTCGCAACCCTTGCGTAATTATACGCGGACGTCGGGACTGTCTCGTCGGGCGGCGCGGTGTGGTCACCTTAGTAATTATGGTGAGGTTAGGTTTCCGGAACATGTTCTATGTTCGCGGTTGTGCAGTGGTTTATGGGTGCGTTTCGATTTGTTTTATGAGTTCGATTCCTGGTTAAGGTATCAGTCGAACTTGGCTATGGTTGGGTTGGAATTTCGGAGGGCGGTTAAGTACAGCTATGGGGAATTATGTAGATGTAGACTTGAGTTTTTGTTGCTCTGAAATAGGGTTCATTGTTGAATAGGGACTATAGGGTAGTTCATTCATAGTGCTTTTAACCGTACATTGATTTTAAATACTAACTTTTTAGGATGCAATAGTGATACAAACATATACAAATCAAAAAGGTATATTTCATACAAAATTATAGCTTACTAGTGCTAAGACCTTCTGAGGTTAGCTAAGAACAGGTGAACAGAAATGGCTAAAATATAAGGGTCCTTCTTGAATACGGATACAGTGAAACAACTATTTTTAAATACAACCAAAATATATGACTTGCTTCTCTGTCGTTAATACCACTAACATGAACATGCATTATAAACTTAATTCATACTACCTTTACTCTCGTCATTACCATATTATTCTACTATCTTTTATCACAATAGGTATCAATGTAGCCGTTCGCAGGCATGCTACTGGAACAATGGTGATGACGTCATCAGGTCCAGACGTTGCCTGGAGCACGGGAGCCGCACCCGGAAGGCGGTTATGACGCGCTAACAATTGACAATGCGCAACATTGCGTCTGCGAGGTAGTGTGGTACATACGCTCCCGAGCGGGACGTCCCGATGTTTGCTCACGTGTGGTCAACTAGTAAGAGTTAAGCATGCTATGTTGGAGAGCTTGCAGAATTTAGGGTCGTGAAGTTTCTTCCTGTAATACTTTTATTGAATCTATGGAAACTTATGTCATGTTCGTAAAAGTGGATTAAATTCTACTTAGCTGTATGTTGCGTGCGTTTAACACGCTGACGGTACAAACGAAAATGTTGTCAGGCCAGTATGCTATGCAGAATTGTTTTAAAGCAAATGCCAATTGACCTGTATCGTTTTCAAGCATACTTAATCTGGCCAGTATTGCTTCCAAACACATGTGATCGGAGCCAGGCTACAAGGAAAAAATGGGATGGCGTCGTGAGGTCCAGTTGTTGCCTGGAGCAAGGAAGCCGCACCGAAAGGCGGTTATGACGCGCTAACAATTGAAAATGCGCAACATTGCGTCTGTGAATTAGTGCGGTACGCGCCCAAGCGGGACGTCCCGATCATTGCTAATGTGTGGTCAACCAATACGATCCAGTCCTCAAATAAGGTAATGGCATGTTCACCCTTAAATCTTTTAATTGGGAGTCGCTTGCTCACATACAATTTGCATGTACTAAGAGATGTAAAACTCCTGGAAAAAATATGCAGTATAAAAAATCAAGGTACTCGCCTACCTCCTAAGTATTTTAATTGTATTTAATTGTATTGTAATTGTAATTTGGGCAGTACTTCAAAGCACGTGTGATTTGGTCAGTGCTGTTTCAAAGCATGCTTGATTTGGGCAGCATTATTTCAAAGCATGTTATGACCTGGGCAATATTGTAGCGAAGCACATGTGCTCAGACCAGTATTATAACAAAACACATGTGATCTGTTCAACGCCGTCTCTCGCGCACGTGGCCTGCCTAGTTAGTATGGTATCAAAGCAGCATTTTTCAAAGCATAGATTTTTGTAGTATTGTTGCCAAGGACATGTGTTAAAAACAGCATTGCTTGAAAGCATAATATGACCTGAGCAGTATTGTTGCGACGGACATGTGCTCAGACCAGTGTTATAACAAAGCACATGTGATCTGGGCAGCATTGTTTTAAAGCACTTATGATATAGGCAGTACTGTTTGAAAGCACATGTGATCTGGTCAGCGTTGTCTCGCACGTGATGTGGGCCAGGCGGCGCGCGCGCAGGCAGCACTAGGAATGCGCAGTGCGCGGCCGTGTAGCGCTGGCGCAGTAATGCGGTAACATTCGAACATCTTCCCATTTTCGATTATAGCCCGGCGCACGTGAGGAGGAATTGTAGCAGATACATTAGAATTAGGGGTTTTGATTGAGGATTATTTTCTTTCTTCTTTCTTCCGAGAATTCTTTTCGGAATCCGCTGGAACCAAATCTAGCGATATGGTAACATTGTAACAAATCACTATAATACCAGTCAGACTACTATAACTAATGTATGTCTAAAGGGGAGGAAATACATTATAGTATCAAAAAGATTTTGCAACGATGAGAAAGATAAGAATACCCTTATTTAGGAATTATTAAATAATCTACGTAGTCTTAATTTACTTTTACTTCAAGATTCATTAAAACGCTTCACAATCTGGGAATCGGCCGAGAAATGTGTGGGAATACTCCAGAGAAGAAAAAGTTGTCAGTTTGTTATGTAGTAGTTTAGTTATCAATATATCTTTATTATTTCGTTTTGGTGTAAACGTTTCTGGGCTGGTTTTATTAAAACAGTCAACATTCCTGTTTAAATGAAAGTAAGTAAGACATTTAACAGGATAAGATCTGTTCAAATCGTTCAATTACTCAGCGTTTAACAAAGAAGACTTTATGCCTAATTGTATCAGTTTATATATTTTCCCCTTGCCTCATCGTGTATGACCCTATTCGTGTGCCGCAGTAGCGAGTGCAATTCTGAGGACACCCGGATCCACGGCCGGTATCGAGTCGTGCGCCGCGTCGGTGCCGCCCCGGCGCACACTGCATCGCTTCTGCAGTGAAGTAGAAGTGCCCTACACTGCGAAATAGATTACCGGACTCGCTAAATCCTGGATCATTGTTTGAGAGGACTAGATACAGCAGATGCTAAGTGTGAGGCAAGTCGTAACCGAGTAGACAGCTTAGATGGCGACGAAGAATTAGACAGATCTATCTAGTGTTTTTTTTTTATGGGACTTATAGTAGCTAATGAATTTATCTATGTAAGCAGAGTGTAGGATAAAGAGCAAATGCGTCCGTTGCCCCTCAATAGCATCCGTTTATTGCAAAGAGGTATGTGAAGTTATTTCTTTGCTTCAACGAACCAACGAATACTCTAAGTGTTATGTCTATGTGTTTATTATTAGATGATAAAATAATCACAGGTCCACAAAGTCCATGACCAGTGGTCACAAAGTGCACACTGTGGTTGCTCCCATTGTGGCTGAGTGCGGTAAAGCGTGGTGAGCCCATGATCCATATGATCATTCCAACGGGCTCTCGGTTGAATTAAAATCCGACTCCGACTACATCACATACACTGATCTGACTTCGAGGTAAGTGGCTTAAGCACTTGTGTTACGAAAATCAGAATCAGGAGTGGCATTACAAATATATACTTAAATATTGGATATTAACACCCAGACACAAAACAAACACAAGTATTCATCATACGAATTTTTGTCCTGGGTGGGGATCGAACCCACAACTCTTGGCGAATGGCAGGGTCACTACCGAATGCGCCATCGAGCCAGTCAATTTCAAGTCAATTATCAGTCAAAAGTCAACATCGCCCATGATCAATGGTCGTAGCGTACTCACTGCGGTTGCTCCCACTGTGGGTGTGTGAGCGAGAGCGCGGTGACCACGGGTCAGGGGTGAATGCTCTCGGGTGAGATGTTAGCCGCACTATGCCGCGACTTTGCCCAAGGCTAGGCCCTCCGTAGAAGAACACTTACTGTATGTTAAGGAAGCTGATTTTTTTATATCGTCGAAAATTGCGGAGAGGAAGAAGACATTTTATTGGTTACACTTGACATAATATTAAAGTAAAAAAAAACCAAATAAACATGAAGATGTAGTAACACTGTAACAGATGTCTAGTCAGCACAAGTGATATTATTATTTATTTATATTGTATGACATGATCGATTACTGTTTTGTCAGTTAGGTACAAAATTTTTAAAAAAAGGAGGAGGTTCTCAATTCGACAGATTTTTTTTTAATGTGTGTCTTGAATCTTTCAAACATATAAATAATCTGCTGATTCATATAAGTGAACACAGATACTCACATCTTGGGATAGCATATTTGTAGTACATATTATAAGTTCGCTCCTTTGCTGGGTAAATAATTATACCTATTATCTTGACAGTATTTATTTCGCACTAAAAGGTTATTATTCGAAATCACTTACATGTTTAATGTCGAAAACCACATCTTAAAGTGTATTTCAATTTTTGCACAGGAGGTCGAATATCGAAACAAAAGCGGCCGCCTAATCGATTTCCCGTACTTAATCTTAGCGACACTCGATACGCCATAACAAAATCGATTCCGAACGATTGGCCGAAATCGCTTCGCCCATATTAACAAGGGAAGCGATGCGTGAAATTTGCTGTAAGCAAGATGACATTAGTGGATGTTTTACGACGGGTGATTTATGGCAACTGTAGGTTCGACTCCCAGTCTCAAAGCTTATAAAGGGATAGAAGGAAGCATTTTTTGCTAAATGTTTGTCTTCATAGGCTACTTTCTTGTATAGGCCAAATAAGTGTTACACCAAATCGTCTTCCTTACATTTTGCTCCGTCTCTAATTGTAGTTGACTTTGACCATGTGTTTAATTTAGAGAGTCAAGTCTCATGACAACTTAATCCATAGTTAGACTGTCATCTGAATATGCAGATTTCTTCATGATGTTAATTTCCTTCACCTCTGTACTTGTGGTATACTTCTAATAAGAGTCATCATCATCCTCTTGCCCTTTCTTCCAGTTCATCTGGGGTCGGCGCAGCATGTCTTCCTTTTCCATACGTCCCGGTCAGCCGTCATCAAGCTATCTACTTCCATTTCACTCATATCATCTTTCACACAATCCATCAATCTCTTATTTGGCCTTTCTCTTCCTCTCCATCCACTAACATTCATACTCATCACTCTCTTTGTCACATGTCCTTCCTCCCTTCTCATCACATGTCCATACCACGATAAACTTCTAATAACATCAATATATCCATAGACAGGACTAGCATCCGTAAGTTGCTTTATATTGCCACTAGCTCGTTTGTGTGACACTACCTGTATATTCTATTCTTTGGCAGTCGTCCAACTTTTATTAGGAGCTGTAAAGGGTGCCTAAGTTCAAGTTCTAAGGGATGTAAAGCCAGTTTAGTGTGCATAAAAAGTTTTAAAACCTGTTTGGCGTGTGACGTGACTTCGTCGTCTAGCACTTGCAACTGCGCAGTGGCCATTTGATGGTGCATTTTGTAGAGGATAACTGCATCTTCTATTTTGATATCAGAAACTTTTATCTGAAATAGGAACTAAATAACAGTACAATAGGCTAATGATCATCTAGAAAACGGCCTCATTCGCTATTTTTTGCAAACTATTTAGTCTTGAATAAGAAATTTTGCAAAAAATATTGTGCTACTACTTATATATATATATATATATATATATATATATATAGGTCTAGTATGACCTCACTCATTAATTCTATTCACCTAGTGGTAAATGGCATTCATGAGAAAGCCATCAGATATAGTCTATGGATCCGCGATTTGCTATTTTCTAATTAGAAAGTTTGAAATTAGTTGATTTTTTTAAATATAAATTATTCATAGCTTTCCTATCAGAATATCTCTGCGACTTTTTCTTTATCCAATTAGTTCCTAAATTCTCTGAAAAATAGCTAATATTTTTTTTTACTGGACTTTTAGTTTCTGAGGCCAATGCGTTCAAATAACCAATGGAAATCCCTTCGCTTTACTGAACTAGTATTTGTTAAAGAAAGAAAGAGAAAAATCCTGATATTTCTCCAATTTTATTAGATGTACTCTGAGGCAATAAATCATTAACTCCAACCGCAGATGAACAACACAAACCGCAATCGCTTTATTCTCTCAAAATTTCCAGCGAAATCGTAAGCGGAAGAATTTTATCAAGCCGAATGTAAATTACTTCTCCCCTTTGAGGCTCCACAATAGTCGACTCGGCGACCCCATTGTTTATTTTCTTACTAGATTAGGCTGCTACAAAAGATACTGGAAGCCATTTGTACAAAGAAAATGATATACTACTCATCCGTGCGTGCGATGACATGTTCCCGTATGACAAAACTGCTAAAACCTCAAAAAAGTAACGTTGGAGCCATCATCGCCTTTAAAAATAAGAGTTTCAAAGTCGAATATTGCTTAGCAGTTACAATCGTTGACGGTAAAGAGATGAGTGCTTTGGAAAAAGAAACCAAAGCGAACGACGAAAACAGAATAAAATATTGCAGAAAAGTGGACCCGGGGCGCAATAAAATATCAATTTTTTTTACTGTCCTCCTCCGGCATAGTTTTAGTTCGGATTCGTTTCGAGGGGGCGAGAGTGGAGCGAAGCGTTTTTTAAAAAGTTGCCGAACGCTTTTGAATTTTTATGGGAATTATCGATTTTGATAGGGCGGTTGTTTTGATTTTTGATTAAATTGCAAGTTCCCGTTGAAGGTCAAATGGGATTTCCGGAATTGGCTCGGCTTATCGCGAAAGGCGAATATTACAAATGGCGTATTATAAAAACCTGGTTTAAATCCGATACATCATTAAAATGGTCAACAATTATCATTTAGACTATGTTGGACATCGTCTCATTTTTCTTAAGCTGTAACCGTTCTTGGAGATGCGTCCAATAGCGATTTGATGAGTACCCTTGATGGATATTCACAACGTGAAGGCAAAACTAGTCTGAGATCAGATTGCAGTACTCCTACATTTATCTTATTAGACTCGTATGATTCTGACTATTCTTGTAGGAATTGAAGCGAATAATATTTATTAGAATATATACCTCTACAAATCCGATTATAATGGTCCATGTTTTGTGAGTTTGATTGCGATCGTCAAGCATTTATAACCACAACTTATAAGCGTAATAAAAAAACCACGGCATATTTAATGTAGTTAAAATAAATCATTTATCGTTTGCTTCTAGTCAAAGTCAGTAAGTTTAATTGACACAATAGGTATTGATTGCATTCTAACAAGTTTTGCAGGATGTTTTTGTCATTCTTATCGTTTTAAAAGGAATATCGACGTATGATTCCGTATTACGTAAAAATCTTTCTTATGTTTAAAAAAAAAACACGGATTATACTAACTAAAACTTTCTACACCTGAAAATGGTACCTACGTCTAAAAACTAAGACGTGACATCATCATGAAGCGACATGAATTCTACTATTTGCATAAGTACCTACTGTTTTGTTAAATCAATAATTTTGAATTTGAATTTAAATTCCCGGCATTCGCATCTTATGTTCGTTTGCCTTCTCTATATAAATATAGTAAAAGACGTCCTGAAATTCCTAGTTTAACGAACTTAAACCTAGAATTAATTGGGCGTCCACAGCCAGTGGGACCGCAAATGGCACCAAATCAACGCGTATCGATTGCAGAGCATGCATTATTCATTGACTGGCATCACACGGCACAATTAAAGAGGGGCAAACAGAAATCAATTAGCACTGCCCGCAGTGGCCGGTGGCTCTGTCTGTCTGTGTGTACTTACATACGCTCTTATGTATGTAATCAAAGCGATACGGTTTTGCGGGAAGGAGGGAATTCAGATTAATGTTAGCGTCGTATTCTGGAACTGTTTGATTGAATTGCAGTTTTAAGTTAAAGTTAATGAGGTCACATGGCATACTTTTCATAGGATGACACATTAAGGATGCAATGTAATTGCAAATTGTAATGCATTGCATTATATGAATTTAGATAAAATGTTCGATTTCTCTATTTCTTCTAATTTAGGCAGTTCATTAATAGTAGTACAATTACTTATAGATACTCATTCTCAATGTAATTTTAAAATTTATCACTTACATTTAGTTGATTTGGGATTTTTTCTTTATCTATAACAACCATAGATTTCGAAATATATCTACATACGCTTTTTGAACGCTGGCATAGCAAATTAAAAAAACGTTTTCATGTAAAACAGTAGTTCCTACATGCAATCCAATTAATGATGCGTGCCATACGCCCGAATGGTTGTCGGTGCATCACAGCGAGGGTGTTTTAAAAATGCACATGTGAGCTTAATCGGCCACGGATTCTGATCTAAGAGATAATAATTAATATACATATGATGCAACGAACGATTACAGCTGCGAAAATTTAAGTTACGGATCGCTTTATACAATTCCTTGATTCGTTAATGGTCCGATTACAATAATATTTTAATGAACACCTATAATTGTTTTGTGTCCCAACAAGAATTAGATTAATTAATTAAATGACCTTAAACTATTGCACTAGGAAAAGTTCAGAAATATTGAAAACCTAATATTATTTAATGTTTTTTTTTGTAAGTATCCACTGTGATGGAAAGCTTGGTTAGTATTTAAAGAACTTTGGCTGCGAAACTAAAGACCTGGGTTACGAATGTAAAGGCAATTGTTTCTGTGATGGTCACTGTAATTTTTATTCGAGTCACATGTTTTTTTATATGTATATATAGTTTCTCTTTCAATTGTTCGTTGTACAATTTGTATGTATATTAGTATATTATATCTATGTATATTCGTTGTTGTAAGCAATATATCCTTAGTTTGGAACTAGAGAATGTTAGATGTGCTAATGTAAACAATTTATTTGTTAAATCGGATAAGTTAACGGATTTAGGAAGCAGTTTATTAGTAGTATAGTGACATTAAAGTTACGATTTTCGAGGACATAAACACGTCAAAAAATATTGATACTTAGCGAAAACATTTATTATTATGACCTTTTATTATTTAGAAACATTTACCGTCAAAGATTTGCACAATACCAAATGTACCTTAACAACATTCCCACGACACTTAAAAGCTGTTTAGGGTGATCGAATCGATCAGATTTTATTGTGCACCCACAAATCTTGCGGCTAACCAAAAAGGTTGACCTTAAACTTGAAATAATAGCGTGCCATATGTTTGGACTACCGACTCTTCAACAAAGGGTCATTGTGTACAACAAGCGCTTTTTGCTTTGCAACATTGAATTTTTGTATACATCTATAAAGGCCATTTTGGCTTGTATTGCAATGGCTTTGTTGTGGTATTTTGACATTATTTTTGAGACATTTCGATTGTTTCGGCTAAGACACTCGTGGGAACGGGCGGTGGCGTATGTCTGGGCTTTATGGAAAGGTTTGTATTGACCACAGGACATTGTCGGTTGCATTATAACATAGTATTTAGCGAACTGAAGAGTATACAACGGGCGAACAATTTTGACACTTGGTAGTAGATGATTTAAAAAAATAATGTACCAACTTACAGAATCATGCAGAATCGATACTTACATTACAATGTAGGAAAGAGATTAGAACTAGAACCATAAATGTTACCTAGCTTAATAATTATTCATATAGTAAGTTTTTATAATTCCTTTTGTTTTCATTGGATTTTAATACAAATTAAAATGTGTGCTTTCCGCAAAAAAAATCTTAAGTAAAACTGTCCACTTTATGAAAAGCCTTTCTAATCCTTAAACTTTCTAACAAAAAAAAAAAAGGGATTTGTGCATTTCTACTGCATTACTTTTAATACTTTTATAATTTTCAAATATGTATAAAATCTAGTTGGCTAATAAACTTTCATCAGAAAACTTTGTTCTGCTTTTGCTGTATATGCAGACAAAGCAAAAAAATTATGCTTTATAGTATTATCTACAGATCTATAAGTATCAATATGTGCTAATCGGTGTATATGCGCGAGCGCCGGCTGGACCACTCGAGTTGCGGCCGACAGCCGCCATTGTTCACCTCCGCACGGCGCAGGCGCGGTGATATATCGCTACGAACACGCGGCACTCATAGCCTTAATGCTGCCGGGTCTAGTAGTTCCTAAATGTGGGACGAAGGGTGAGTCGGGACGTCTTATAATCGGGACATCTAAGGATATTAGTTATTCACAATTTAGTTTGTTAAACATAAATCAAAGTCGATACAGGATAGTATAAATAATAATAAATAATAAATAAATTCAGACTACATCACATACATTGATCTGACTCCGTGGTAAGTAGCTTAAGCACTTGTGTTACAGATATCAGAAACAACAGTGGTATTACAAATATATACTTAAATACTGAATTAACACCCAGACACAGAACCAACACAAGTATTCATCACACGAATATTTGTTCTGGGTGGGGATCGAACCCACAACTCTTGGCGGATGAGGCAGGGTCACTACCTAATGCGCCATCGAGCCAGTCAATTAGGATTGGAGTTAAAAAACCCGTTTCGTCGCATCTGGTCCACTTCGCATTTGGTCTACTTGGTCAACGTTAACCATGTGTGTAAATTGTACCTCCTTTGCGTTTGAGGAAAAATTTTGGGATTAGCGCTAGCCATGTTAAAGGAGATTTAAATATACCCATTGCCTATGTAGCCTTTGTATGGGTAC
This sequence comes from Glyphodes perspectalis, assembly GCA_951394215.1. NCBI lineage: Eukaryota > Metazoa > Arthropoda > Insecta > Lepidoptera > Crambidae > Glyphodes > Glyphodes perspectalis. Next base: position 11,698,980 of record OX596215.1, read on the forward strand.
TAAAATCACACTAAAAGTAGCAACGACGAATTGCATGCAAATCATAATTTGGAAAAAGCCTTTTGACTGCAGTATGTTACACAGTATTTATGAATAAAGTATGTTTTTGTTACTGTTCCTCCTCCTTCTGTAATGATTAACTCATTATGGGTCATTCCACATCCAGGCTTTTGGTGGTATGAAACTTTCCATTTGATCGTTTAATATTTCATCTCAATTTAAACCAAGTCTCTTGATAATCAGCTAATAATAATCGTCCCAATTAAGCCTGAATCGAGACGTGTTCAACTATTTAAAATCGGGACATACAATCAGAGGTTCATTAAGCAACACTACTTGGGCATTATGCGCATTGTCTCTGGACACTAAGATACCGAGTGATGCAACTTGAAGTGGAGCTAACGAGATCAAGTTGTGTGCTTAGATTGGTTCTTTAGGAGCCATAGCTCATGTAATGGAACATATGACTTGCTTAGTATCTAACGGATTAAGCAGGGTTTAGTAAGATACTGCTTATTTATAGACGAGGCGATAAGCTAGGAGGTAGCTTTCAAGTTATGTTCTAACTTAGGTTACTTGTCAGGTCATGTAATTGATGTGCTAACTGGTATATTCTATCTTAAGATTTTTAAGTAGTAAATGAGGATAAATATGTATATTCTGTTATAGATGGTTGATTATGGTAAGACTTACAACTTCTAAGTTCCTATTAGAGTAATGACAGTTTAGTTATTGTCTACATCTTGGAAATGATCAATCCGTGGTTTGTTCATAAGATTGTATGGAGGAATAGATTCTGTAACGAGATTTTTAAAACAGTCATTATTATCTGGAATGTTAAAAAAGTGATTGCCTTTCATTACATTATTATTACGTCTACAATTCCAGAAAGCAGAGTACAAGGAGCGAGAAGCTTAAACCATATTCAGTCGTAGGTAAATAAAATTGACTTGGGTAATACGGAATATTGTGAAGTAAGTAGTACACTTGAAACTAAATTTAGTCTAATTTACGTCGCCATGGCTACAGAAAAGGATATAAGGGATGCCCTTCTTACAGAAAAATCAAATACGTTACCGACAACCAAATGTAATTGACAACGAAAAACGAGGAAAAAAAACGAAACGCAAATGAAAACCGAGCTAATAAAAAAGCACGCGTTCAATCAGAAAAACGAGCCCGTGTTTACAAAACGGGAGACACGGCGAAAGTCAATCAACCGCACAAAAGGTGCAGCGGGCCCCGCCGGGAACAAAACCGGCGATATTAAAGAACCCATCACGACACAATGCCTCGATGACAAAACTCTTACTTTGAACTCCTTCCTAATCGCGGGGAAAACTTTATTTTGCGTGAACGTTGCGTTGAGGACGGCGGATTAGACGCTGTGTATGAACCCTCAAAAACATTATCGAATTGGGGATAGTAAAAGGGTACAGTAAAAGGAGACTTTGTCTTTAAACTCATGTAAAATTTAAACACAATTCCGATATTATATTATTTTATTTTATTTATTTTCATGACACGTATAATATTATTTTTCACTCAAAAGCATAAAAATATTACATATGTATGCAAAAGTATTTTCGACTAGAAGTTTTCTAATTTGAGATTTTAATAAGTTAAAACAATTTAAATATATAGTTTTTTGAATTTAAATATAGTTCTTTGAAATCACGCGTCTTGCAGTGCTTTAAGATATTTTAATGTGGTTGAAGAAAACATGAGTTGAATTACAATTGCCAATTTGATTACCAATTTTGCCCATTCGCAGGGACGATTATTCACTTATAAGGTTTGGAGAGAAGTCGCCGGCATTTTTTAAAACTAGTATTTTATTCACGGACGTAGAATTATGTTAGGCAATAATCCCCTGTGATACATCACGTCCCTTATTTAGGCGTCTACTATCCCTATGTTTAAAGCAATTCCTAGATTTAAAGCAGCTAGAGACGTTTATCTACTACGCTACAAGGTAAACAACATTGTAGCTTCAATAAGGAAGTCAACAGATGACTTTCGTTGCCCTGTCGGCATTATACACATTATCGACACCCTTCTCGAATATCTACAACGCGCTGAGGACCCTTATCTTCCCGTTAAGTCCGTATAACAAAAAAAAAGCGAAACAGTTAATATAACTTTGGCACTCAAATTCACAAAATCTAGTTCGACTATGCTTTCCAAAGCACACGACACATGACTTGTATTTCCACTACTGGTACGAACAGAAATGTTTGAGAAGCCCCATTTATACGTAGCAAACACGCACGCAGCACCGAGAGTCGCCCTCACCTCACGCAGTACGGTGGTTAAAAGACAAAAGCCCATCGTTTTGTCGCTCGAGAGGGTAATGAAAAACATGGCAGCCGTGTCGAGACTCCGGCCTCCTGCCTCCTGCCCGCTCCCAGTCCTAATTCAGAGTGCTCACTGAATTGGTGTGACTGTAATGAGAAACGTATCAAGATAGACAGCGAATTTTGCTGTTGTTTAATGATTGGCTTGGGATTTTTACTGGTAATGGGCTTTCACACAGTATTGTGTAATTATTATCAGCACTTATGCACAGTTTACTTGCAGTTATTCCGTTGAAGGTAATTCCAAAAGATGTTTATGCATCTAATGTTAAGGAATTGACTGAATTGCTTGTCCTATGGTAATGAGCAACAGCTTATTACCAAAATAGTCAGAATAGTAGCAAATGTATGAGACAATATTTGTATGCATCCTTTGCGTATGCATTGTAAAACTATGCAGCTTTGACATAAACATTACGCTATATGACAGCTTTACAATCGAAATAAGAAATTTGAGTGACACGCAAAATCAGTGTTGTATGTACAATAAATAATTCTATGTGATTTAAAATCACAGGATAAAGTATCTTATAAAGCTACACTTGTTTCAGTTTGAACGGAACCACCAGAACTGAAGGCTCACACTTGTCTGGTATTTTCATTTATAATTAAACGTGTAACCCTTCTGCTCATGCCCAGAAAAAATAAGGTAAACAGGTAAACACTCCATTACGTTTAGCGGCGCTCGCGCACAAACAAGCCCTGGAGACGGATGGCCGTAGCCATCGGCTCGCAAAAAGTAATGTAATTAAACATTTGAGCGGGCGGCGGCCAGCCATCAATTAGTCCGTGTCCGATCCATCATGGGTTTTTCAGCGTTTTAATTAGTCCCTGATGTTGCCGTGTGTCCCGTTGTTTGAAACATACCTACATACTATCGCAATATCCACAATCTCCGAAGGGGTAGGCAGTAGAATGAACAGTTAGTTCCTTAATCACTTCCAACCTAAAATAGCATTGATAAGACTGTTAGGAAAATTAAAAAAAAAATTAACAAATGGCTTGTTTAATAACAAACCAAAATTTACACCCAGTACATTTTAGTGATCTACTTCAACATAGTAAGGGACACAGATGCTACCATCCTTAATTCATAAGTCTACAATAAGGATACGTGGAAAGAAAATGTATTCTGTTGGGAAACGCATTACGCATATACCTGCCTCTGGGCAGCTGTTTAGGTGAAAGAGAAGTGGCTTAGTATCAAATCAAATCTGAGCAAGCAACTCTGACCACATATGAATCGGGCTTTGTGTGTGTGCTTGTATAGGCGACAAGCTAGCCACTTGTCACTGTTTTTTCATAATTTTCCATCTAACCCAGTTTTACTTTTGACTGAATGTGGTAGCTGCCCCTTTGACTCAGCCTACCCTTCGGGGATGACGGGCGTGATTATATGTTTATGTATGTATAGATGTGTAACTATGATCCATTTAACAGATACGCATATAACTACAAACCGAACTTAATGTTAGGAAAGCGATAATTCGTTTGGTCAACAATTTATTTATTTATATATTTGCACAAAATCCACAGCTCTTAATAAATTTTACCAGAAACTTTAATTCTAATCTTAAAGCTAATGACGGATTTTAAATATATTTGTATCACATAAAAATAACAATGACAAAGACACGATTTTAACAATATTGCAATATGTAACGAAGTTAAACCACCAATAATCTAATTTCAAATCTAAATCAGTTTTTATTACCTTTTCATAATGAGATGAAATTCGAACGATAAAACATAGACACCTATATAATCGTACCTCAAAGCGCAGATGGCGTCCATTATCTCGCCACTTTTGGAATTCACGGCTGATTATGCTAACAACCAAGGAGATTCCGTCGGAAATCTCAATTCGACCTAATTAAGCCATATTTCGGAATAGACAACGTTATCTTTGAACTTACCTGCTTTCTCCGAAAATCCTTCAACCCCCTACTAATTCCGTACCAGCGCGCAATCTATTTTCAACCGTAGGCTTTAAGAAATAATGTCCGTTTTAAAGTGCGGTTTGGGATAAGTTAAGGCGCAGTCAACCCTCCTTGGGCAACATTAATAAAGAGAATTAAGATTAGAATGATATTAAATTTTGATATTGTGTTGTGTTCGGATTATTGTGAAGGAAATTTTAATATGGGCTTCTTTCTCTTTGAGTTTACGGTGCTTTGTGGCCTGTGGGAGGGCGAGGTGTTTCAGAATTTGTCAGGTCCGTAGGTGGAATATGAATTCTTGATGGGGGTTTTGAGTGAACATTTAAATTTTGTTTGGGATTCCTTTAATTATAGCGAAAGAAATGATGAAGATTGAGGACGTGGTAAGGACAGTTATGTTGTTGTAAATGAACGAGACTTTTTTATACTTTCGTTCTTGTCACCTGGTTGCTATTTTTATTAGAATTGACTTCAAAACTTCTATGTAGCCTACCTCGTAGCTACGATAGGAGTTTTATGCTCCGTTATTAGTAGAGGTTCGCTTGGACCACAATCCAGTATTTTTGGACGATAAGCAGCAGCTACCAGGATTAAGCAGTTGGCTAATCGAACTCGAGTTTGTATTTTACTATAAGTAGTGACTGCCCGTTGTACGAGTGGTCAGAGACCCTGGCCATGAAACCGAGTGTCGTGGGTTCTAATCCCGCTAGGGGCAAATGTTTCTTGTGATGAACATGAACGTATTATTATGTACTCGAGTCGTGGAAGTTTATAAACGGATTTAAGTATGTCTATCCGTTTATTTAGCATACATGTATAGGACAAGCTTTAGCTTAGTTTGGAACTAGGATATTGGTGTGTCAGACTGGAGAATATTATTATTATTATTATTATTTATTATATAAGTAACTCTTCGATGATTACGGATGTGATGGTGTTTGTGAGTACTTTGTATTATAATAATTCCTCGGTGATATAAATAAAAGATAATTATGCTGTCTTTGTATAAATAAATAAATGAATATCCGACTACATCACACTGCTAAGTAATAAATAAATAAATGAATATCCGACTACATCACATACCTTGATCTGACTCCGAGGTAAGTAGCTTAAGCACTTGTGTTACGCATATCAGAAACAACAGTGGTATTACAAATATATACTTAAATATTAGATATTAACACCCAGACACAGAACAAACACAAGTATTCATCACACGAATATTTGTCCTGGGTGGGGATCGAACCCACAACTCTTGGCGAATGGGGCAGGGTCACTACCGAATGCGCCATCAAGCTTGTCTATTACATTCAAAGCAAAAACAACAGATGTGATCGAAGTAAGAAAATGAGGAAATAAATAATAGAATTTTGAGTGAACTTGTGATTCCAGGCACAGCTGGGAGACAACTAGACGTAACTCAACAAACAGTTTGATAAAGCGTCTTGAAAACTGCCTCGCCCGTCCGGCGACGTACTTTGAATAATTAATTCCATGGAAGGGTCACTTGTCCCTGTCCTCATAGAGGGATAACGTACAGAGAGCTCATTGATGTTTCTGCGAGAACAAACTGCCTATTTCTTGATGTCTTTTGAGTTTAATATTTAATTGATAGGTATAAATAGCCTGTGTAATCTTGGTGGTCTTCTAGATTTTCTTGTTGCTTCTCTTAATCTTAATGCGGATTTTTTATACTACTGAATATCGATCAATAATAAAGAACTTATTAGTGGTCGATGCTACTAAAACAGTACCTACTTTTTTCTTTGAAATTGAGAAGATTTCAATGACCCCTTTTAAGACTCATTAAAGGAAGAGAAAAGGGTTTCTAGTTGTTAAATATTAAATAATTCTCTTTTGTTATATAACAAAGCTTATAGTTGATAAAGAAAGTGCATAAATATTTTAACATTGATAAATTAAACGACATTTATATTCCTTACTAACATTATAATTGCGATAAAAACTCTGTAAGGTAATATGTCTTACTGCTTCAAGTTTGAACCCTGAGAAAAGACAATGACTACTTTTAATCACGGTAAAATTAATGCATTTTACAAAACACACGATAGTCTCGTTTGTAGAAAGTTAGTATATTAATAGTTGCAAGTTTTGGTGTAATGATTTTCTGATAGACGCCTATGCATGGCTAGCTTGTTAACAGTTCGGACTGGGCCTTCTGTATTCGCCCACATTTCAGTGTTGTCCCACCAGGCCGCGTTCCAATCATCGCCAATCAAGCCCTATTGAGCGTGCTTTTTACAATCGCTTCACGCGCCGCGTTCACGGCCGGAACGCGCCTAAGATCTGTGTCTTGCTTTTACAAAATCAAATTTGAATTGTCTCTTTCAGCTAATGGCTGCGGCCATGTTGTCTATGGCTGGATAGCTATAACGGATATTGTGTGCGATTATTTGGTTATAGATTGTTTTTTTTTTTCATAATTTTTTCCTAAATTTACTATTTTTGGCTAAACGCTACTAGGACTGCTAACCTCTTCGGGGATTGCCGGTGTGATAATATATGATGGTATATGTATGTATGAATGTGATTTAAGATATATTTTTCCAATTATACTAGTCACTGTTTTTTATCCGACTATGGCAACGAAGCGGTTATCAGCTATTCTACGTTTGTATTTATTTATGTATATTCTTCCAAGCGGGTTTTAAAAAAATAGTTAAATAGCTTCTAGTATAAAAATCGATAGGTGGCTAGCTAGCATAGTCCGAGTAACATAGGCCGCATTTTTATCAACTTTGAAGTTAGAAGGAGTCCCGAATCACAAACCGCGATGTTTGCGAAGTCACTTTTATTTTTTAAATCTATTGTCCCTCATCGATTTCGCTCTTACTTTTTACTTATACAGTACAGTCCAATTATTTTAATGGCATCACGTCTCGTAAAATTCCATCAACACCATCTTAAAGACCATAAAATGGACGGCTGATCAAGAGAATGGAAAGAACACATTCCGTCGATCTTTACAAATAAACGCGAAGGAGATAAGCATCTCGTATCGTTTTTATCGTTCGCGCATAATGCCGTATAATACTTTCATTAGTGAGGTGTCGCTACATCATTTGTCACTTGGCTGATGGTAGGTGGTCGGTGATGAGGACGGAGAGGGCAGTGAGAGAACTCTGTGCTAGCCTTGTGGGTCGATATTAGAGATTTGCCGTTAAAAGATAATAACATCGTTAATCATTTACGAAATGTCTGTAATAAATATTTTTTAAATATTTGTTTGCAAATTTAAATGACAATCAACTCATTAATTGCCATTTAATGCTTCAAGAAAAACGATTTTTCAATGAATAATAATAAAATGCTGTTCGTTTTCCGATTCCTTATCCGCTCGATCTTGATTTTAAAGAAATGTACGTATTACCTAGTTCGAATAAAGTTTTTAGGGTAAGATCGGACGAAACGGGAATTTGGCTCAAGAATTGGGTGATTCGGAATTTCGACAGGTCGATGCTTGTCAAATCTGTTTGTTATTAATTATAGGGTAAATAAAAATACATAGAACCACTTATAAATGAACAACAATTTGGACATAAAATCGGTTAACTAGTAAGCTAAATTCCTACTGGTAACATAATTATACTGTGCATTCTACTGTACATAAACGAACATATTTTACGCCAATATTGCTTTTAATTAATTAAATTCACAGTTTAGCTAATAACAAAAATATTAGGATCATTTCAAAGATTAGCAGATTTAATGGCTTAATTGGTAAAAATAAAAAAAACCCATGACCTAATAAAAAATAATATACATATTCCAAGTGGGATGGATGTTTGTCACTTTTGTACACAAAAATATGATTGAACGGATGTTGATTCAAACACAAACGAAATTACTACATATGTCTTAGCTTGATGCTTGATATAAAGGTAAATTGTAATACCTACAATGTACTATGAGTACATTTTACGTTAATGTTCTGTAAGTTGGCAAATTAATCAAGCCGAATTATCCAATATACATTTACTGATGGTAAGAAAGGGTAAGTATCAGGTTTATTGCTGGTTTATTTAAATAGAATTTAGCTGAAGATCCATTATCATCTATATTGCTGATAAATTGCAGATGCTTCTATAGAGTCTTACAACATAATGTTGTATCTGTACGTCATTCTTACTTCACTAAAATTAATTATGTATTTAATAGTCTTTAGCTTTAGTAACTTGACTATATCGATCAAATATATTATTTTAGCCATTAAAACCAGGTTTAATACATACTTAACAACAGCCAATTAAGCTATAATTTCTTCCATCAATCGACTGTAAACTCTCTGCAACTATCGTAGCGAGCTATTGTAAGCATTGTAACTCAGCCCTTATCACTGGCGAATGCGTACGCGCACACTAACTTACATTACCATATCCTTTTCAGTTTGTGACTGCGATTTATATGGATGGAAAAGCGTTTGGTTTCGTCTATTATCATTTTGCATTGATGACAAATTGTTATTATTTTTTGTGGAACCTTACAATTGAAGCATATATCGTCGGTCTAGATGTTGATGCAGAAAGTTTAAAATAGAATTTCGCGCGCATATTTAGGATTAATTTATTTTATAATAAGTACATTTCCTATTATATTTGAAGTCGATAAGTGGTATTTTTTTTTATATCTATATATTAGTTGCCTAAATGTAGTATGTTTGTTTATGTACGTCTATTTTTCTCGAATGACATAGGTCAATTTCGTGATCAATTTCAACAACTCCACCAAGTACGGTGGCGAATCTTTGTAGGTACCCGTTGTTTTTTTGTTAATTTACTATTGCTTATGTTTCAAAGAAGAAATAAGTAATTAATATAAGAGTTCCCCTACGATGGGGTAAAGTTTGTTGAAAATAACCTACCTAAGTATATCAATAAATTAGGTATATATCATATAATCTTTTGTAGACTTAGTTACTTGAAAAATCAAGTGAGCAAGCAATCGAATGATTGCTATAAAGCTATCTTAAGTATATGTTGTTATAACCATTACAAGCTCAACAACAACCGATATCTATTAAGCGATCATTCCTTCCATCAATCGACTGCATTCTCTCTCTTCAACACTCGCCTGCTATTCTAAGCATTGTAACTTAGCCCTTATCACTGGCAAATGCATTCTATGGCACTTTAACTTACATTACCATATCCTTTCCAGTTTCCAATCGAGTGTGGATACAAAAGCAGCATTCGAAATCTAATGGTGCCTTTCAATCGCTGAAAGGCGACGCTTTTCAAACTTTTGGACGGTCACTCCCAGAGTTGGAGTTTTTTCCATCACTAATAGTCACACTAATGAAATCATCAAATTCAATCATGAAATTTTATATCATACTGGGAGTCTTTGAAAACTCAAAACATAGACATTGTGACAAGCACCATGATCACGGGACATATCCACCTTTGGGCCATCCATGGGAATGCCCACAATCTTAACTCGACCTTAAGTAGGTCACACGAGCAAGTCACCAGAAGCTATGTACTGGACAAGCTGTTAGCTATGGAGTGAACTTGTCTGATATTTAGATAGCGATGTTTCGTGTCATCAACATGGAAATTTGTAATCGAGTCATGGATTTTTATAAAGGTATTAAAGTCACGCTTAGTTTGGAGCTAGAGAATTGGTGTGTAATTTTGGAGAATTTATTTTAATTTGAAGTCTAAAATTGGTCACCATTGATTTGTAAGGTGAAGCATTGTCGACCGCGTATTATTCTGTTATGCGCTCTATAAATAAATAGTCGTCCGGCGTAACGAAGGCTTCGCAACTAATAACAGGTTAAAAGACAAACATGACTTATAATTATATTATTCATCAAATACTTTTATATCTCCTTATAATCCTTCAAATCCGGACGCATCTAGCAAATAATAACAATCCGATCTAGCGCTTATGAAGCCAGATAGGTAAGAAAGTTTTCAAAGTATAATTATATAAGTGAAGACGACTAATAGTATAATGAGTATTTTTGACCTTGCAAGCGACGAGCTAGCTTCAGTTCTCTACTTTCTCACCTAACTTAAGTCCATTCTTAACTAATTGTTCTTAGGAACTTACTGCTCCGAATCAATCCGAAGAAGTTAGCTGAGTCCAAACTCAGCTAACTTCTTCGGATATCCCAGGTCTCATAGTATATATGTATAGTTACATAAAAACTAGATTATATATAAAATTTGAGCACCGTTGTCTGTAAGGTAAAGCAATGTCGACCGCGCATTAATCTGTTATGCGCGATATTTATTTGTCCGCCTAACGTAGGCTTCGCAACTTACAACAGGTTTCCGCAGTTTATGACCGCGCAACATACAGCAACGTCTCTAATTACACCTCATTTGTTTATAGGTTGTGTTATTACAACATTTTATTGTCTCCAGGGTAGTGTGGGAGGTCGCGGTGGATCTCAGTGATAGGTAAGTGGAATTACTGGTTTAGGGACTAGTCTTAGATTGTTATTCGTTTGTACGTGTTATATTAGTGTCTTATTGGAACAGAAAGAGATGAAATTCAAAGAAACATCAATATTATATAAAAAAAATCAATAATATTTAATGCCAAATAGGAGGATAGTCTTTCAATCAATTTTGGCAAATACTTCATATTTTATTTTGAAACTAGCTGTGCCAGCGGTGTCACCCGCGTTTATGGTTAATATTATAAAGACTATTTACGTCATACATGATTTCTATGTATTAAAGTTACATTAAGGCTGCACACGCGACGGAAGCTTAAAAAATGGAGTAACTTCTCCCGTTTTCCCAACATTTCCCTTCACTGCTCTGCTCCTATTGATTGTAGCGTGATGAAAAGTATACTATAATCTGCCCAGGAGTATGAAGAATAATTGTACCAAGTTTCGTTAAAATCCGTCGAGTAGTTTTTGTTTCTATAAGGAACATACAGACAGACAGACAGACAGACAGACAGACAGACAGACAGACAGACAGAAAGACAGACAGACAGACAAAAATTTTACTGATTGCATTTTTGGCATCAGTATCGATCACTAATCACCCCCTGATAGTTATTTTGAAAATATATTTCATGTACAGAATTGACCTCTCTACAGATTTATTATAAGTATAGATTAGAGTGCGGTAAGGAATTCCAAATGGAAATACAATTCCTGAAACTGTTTAATCTAAACATTATTATGAGAGGATTGGTCAACAGAAGAAGTTAGTTCATTGTTATATGTATATGCAGAAAGTATAATGACAGAATGAGCATTTTGTGTGGAAGAATATAAAGTTCATTTTATTCAAAGTTATATAATTTTTAATACAGTTAAACAAAAACAAATGGGTAGCAATTAAACATCGAAATAAATTTATAAGCAATTTGCTAGTGTAATACTTCGTTTTGACGCGCTATTATCAGTTTTTCTGTTATACCAAACATTTCGTTGACCTCTCGTACTATCATAATTCCCAATGTTAGGGTTATACGATCTTGAACGGTTTTACGAGCCCGTTCAACTCTTTCATGGGTTTTATTATTGGTTTATATTAAGCCGCTAGATGTCACCTCGGATACTGACAACAAATTTTATGGGGGCACGAAGGTTATGCTACAATTTATATCAGCTTTCAATTTAGGACCGATGTTGTTAATTAGAGGGGCATAAATACATCGATTAGGTCATAAAGTTCTGTAAACGCTGTGCTGGGGACTGGTTGTGTCGAATAGTAAATAATATTCTATAAAGATATGGAATGCGTTAGATAGATGTAGGAGATTTTTTGTTGGCAAATACTGTTACAGTATAATTTATTTATAGTTATTTATTTTTGTCCTTGCCTCGTATTCGGTCGGTCATGATAGTGTGTCTAGCGATCTATAATTTGATCGTATGTCTTCTCCAACAAAAAGTCGAAATTTTGGCGTACCAAATTCCATAACGGTAGGATACATAAGGAAGTTTAGAAGTGCAACAGACAGACAGACATAATATAGTAAGGATTGAAGATCAGTGGCGTCTAGACACTGCAGTTTGTTCAGCCAAGTTTGAAAAAACTTATGTCCACACGATGCTGGTTTTGTTATATACTCCTATCTGTTAGAACAATGGAGATAGGAGACATGAAGCCAGAAAAACGATGAATTACATTTATACACAAATGGATTTCGGGTTTTTTGTAAGTGATTGACTAAACAGATATAAAATGCGAAAGTGGAAGGATGTAGAAGCCGCGGAAGGCCCAGGCTCACCTACCACGATCAGATTGGTCGTGTATTAACAGAAGGTGATGTTAGGAGTCATAAAAACCGTAGAGCTTGTATGAAAAGGATCATGAATGTTGAAGAGGCGAGTGAGGTGTGTAAGGATCGTGCCATATGGCGTTCGGTTCTCTCTGCCTACCCCGCTAGGCAAGTGGCGTGAAGTTTAGTTAGTTAGTTAGTTTGTAAGTTTTCCATCTAACCCAGCCCAGTTTTTTTTTTGGCTGAATGAGGTTAAAGTTGCTTGCTGTTTGATTCTGTCCACCCCTTCGGGGATTACGTGCGTGATGATACGTATGTACACAAATGGAGGATACAGAAAACGTTGGTCGAGCGGTCAGAGACCCTGGCCACGAAACCAAGGGTTGCGGGTTCGAATCCAACTAGGGGCAAATGTTTCGTGTGATGAACATTGACATTTGTACTCGATTCATGGATGCTTATAAACGTTTTTAAGTAATCTATCCGTTCACCTAGTATCCATAGCACAAGCATAAGCTTAGTTTGGGACTAGGGAATTGGTGTGTCAGTCTGAAGAATTTATTTATTTATTTAAAATGCTTATCTGCCGACATCCCCTCATCGGAAACTCTACTCATGATTCACATTCACAGTCCCCGTAAACAAAGTCACAGAAGCTATTAAGTCAACGGACCTAAATACATTGTAAATCTCGAGCACATGAACAATAAACAAACGTCCCGGACAGTATTGATCCTATTCCCATTTCCGAAGATGTTAAATTTCGTGCTACCGCGTACGAAGGCAAATCGCACGAGATTTTATCCCTGAGTTTATCTGAGGTTATCTTGCATCTCACTCCGCACCAGAAGATATCACACCAGCGACCCTTTACGTTAATTTCGGATAGCACAATATACATTTACGGGAACGCAAGGAGCTACAGTTGAAGGGTTGAAGTGAACGCAGAAATGGATTATTGGGCAATCGGAAAGATCAAATGTTGTGATAATTTGTCTCGGTCCCGGAGCCCCGGTACAGCAGAAGCGTGATTATAGTTACATAAAGGTATTCATGTAAATCTTACGCTACGCTATCAGAGTCGATCTGTTTAAGGACCATTGTCAACGAGGAAGTAAACATTAGCATTGCTATTTATAATTTTTTGATCCATTTATGGTTTATTTGGAGTACGGTTAAATTGTGTATGTGTTGTTATCAAGTGATTCCCGTGCCTCGGAAAGAAAGTTGGTCCTGTGCCTGACCTCTCACCGGTCAGGTCTAATCTCACCGGACTATGAGAGTGAAGGAATAGACAGTGGATCTGTGTTTGCGCACACACTATTTGTATACTATAATATCTCCTGCGCTGAAACAGTTACTCCAGTAGAGCGGTGGTAGCTCAATGGTAAAGACACGCGTCTCTTAACCGAGGAGTGCGGGTTCAAGCCCGACACGTACCTCTGGATTTTTTAAATCTAAGTACGTATTTATACCACTAGCTCGGCGGTGAGGGAAAACATCGTGATGAAACCTGCAAATTCAAAAAACTTTGGATTTGTAACCATGATCCAAAAATTGTCTGGTTCCCCTATCTAAGGGTTGCGAAGGTCAGATCGGCAGTCGCTTCAATGTAATTACCAGAGTCGCTAAATCCTGGATCATGGCTAAGCGGACCCCGTCTAAACACGGGACATAACGCTAGGAAGATGATGAAGATGATGAATATCTCCTGCGCTGATGGCTAATCCTCGCTGAGATTGGCTGCCGTGACGTGACCGATATCGGTTAGGAGAACATTATATTATCAAGTGATTGTGAACACCGTTAGTTTATAAAATATTTTGTGAGATTGTAATCTATCTTATAATAAAATCAACGTATTAATTAGTTACAAGTCTATTGGCTGAATATCATATTAGTAGATTGATTAAAGACCACCCATTTAGTAAACAGGCCATTGTATGAACAAAAGATTAGGCTATTTGTTTTAGAAATACAATACAATAGGGATACACAAGTAATTCCATGTTAATTAAATGTTATCATTAATAACTGCCAATTCCTATTACTTTTATAAAAAAACGTAGTACGTGACGATGACTTGATATTTCTATGCAAAATTTATGGAAAAAGTATGTTTAATGAATGGCGGTGTCATCTTAAATTTTAACTGACAGTAGTATAGACAAAACGAGATTTTATTGTGCCCAATGGAAGTAATTTAAAATTGTAAAGTTTAAAAACACCGTCACGATACCGCGGATGCAAAACCAAAAAATTAAAACAATCATCGTGCAATAAACTCCCATTCGGAAAACCACTCAAGAAGTTGAAAACAATTAGCCACGCTGATTACAGCCACCCTTTAAAACAAAAAATGGGTTAAGTGCGACATGCATTCACAATATCATGGTTCCTTTCATAGACATACCTATATTTTTACAATTGTTGTAACTTATAAATACGTGTAATGTATCTAATAAATTACATATACATACATAACTAATGTTTGTATGTACCTATAAAGTATTTGCTTTAATTCAGTTCAGAAATGTTTGTATCGAAATTTTTTATATGTAATCTATATAAATAAAACAAAGTCGTGTTTGTTACACCACTTATAAGTCGAGAACGGCTGAACCGATTTACGTTGTTTTTGATTTGTTGGATTTTTCTTCGTCCAGAATAACAGAATAACTATTAAAAACATTGAAAAATTGACGATAAAACAAAATAAAAGCAAAAGTATTTTCTCATATAAAACGGTGGGATTCGTATCTGTCAATGTTAAATGTCAATCGACAAATCAATGTCAATTTTCATTTACTGGGCGATACGAAGTTCGCCGGGACAGCTAGTTCTTAAATATAGGTCGTGAATTATTATAGAATATATTATAGAACAGACGACGATATGTAGATAATAATATCTATTTAATCCAGCAGGTAATTCTTATTTACAGAATTATGTTTATCCAAGACCCATAAATACATATCACAAGACGCAATTGAACCAGAAACCCCTTAAGTACATCGTAGATCTTATCTACTACGCTTACCGACCTATCCAAAAGTTCAGTGACGGGGTCACATGTTGTTATCCTTTAATTACGGAACCCCAAACAGAAAACAATAGCGAGGAGAGTGGGGTAAAAAGATGAAAAAGTGTCACCAAATTTGTTCGCCGACAACATCCATCTCAATCAATTTTGGTTGCCTCCCTGAGGAGTAACCCTTTAGTCCCCTGAGGTGCAGCCGAGGGCTGCCATAACCCAATTAATGGCGAGAGGGTAGTGTTACCCCGGTCTCCTCGCGGCCGCAAAAAATGTAAATTGAAATGTTAATTCGATACGGAGTGGAGTTAAGAGTAATGTATGACGAAGATGGACTGTTGTATGCGTGGTATAAGGTGTCTCTTGTTTATTAGGCTGGTGGCTAGTTACTGTGGGCTAAAACCCATGGGCCATGGGTTCTAATTACGAGAAGGGTATATGTTCTATAATGAATATGATCGTTTGTATCCATGATAGCGATTTGACATTTGCCATTTACGGAATATTAATTATCCATCAAAGTTTTATGAATAAATGTTTTTTTAACCTTGGTTCTCATATTTTAACTATTTGTTTAAAAAAAAGTTCTACTCTAGTTGGCAGAAGTTTTTTTAGTTTGATTGGCACCGACTCCAAAACTAACTGATTACTGTAAATATTTAAAAATACGTGTTAAAGTTTAATACTTTCATTTAAGCAGTCGGAATAATTTATTTTATACTTTTTAGTATTAAGATTTTTAAATAGCTATTTAGGCAGGTTCTTATTTGTGTTTTTTTCATAAAAATTTTTTGCAGGGCTTTTTTGACGTCGGTTTTTATTTTTGTTATTTTGTTACAATAATATTTATTTCTAAACTTTTTATTTATTTCGTGATATTTTTCTCTTCTCTGTCTGTTTATTGTATTCCCTTCATTCTTCACTTATTTGCCGTCCAGTTAACTCGTAAAACATCCCCATCGAATCTTTTTATGCAATAAGTAATCATATTACCCGTAATACTTACAGAACTCACAAAAAATCTATCCACAAAGCGACTTTATCGCCATGTAATCTTAAAAAAATTATTCGAACGAGGTGTCGCTGGCGGGGCGTCGTCGCCGCGTCATTTGTCACTGGCGACATCGCTCGAGGTTGGTGGCCCTCTAATCAAAACGTCAGAACATTGTCGAGAATGATTTGCTGGGTATGGTGGCAACTGATGGATTTATTTATATGATTAGTTAGCAGTTTCCTCTAAAGAAAAACATATCGAATTCGAATTACAAAAATCGGTTTGATTATGCAATGATTTTAATAATCAAATAAAACAGGTACAAAATTAATGATTCATAAACATAATCACTGGTCTTACAAAAAAAAGTATCCATTAGTACTCTGAAAAAGGTGATTTGTTTTTAATTAGCGATTAGAACAAAGGTATTTATAGGAAACTGGGGAACACGGTTATTAAGAAACTTAAGGATGCGGTCTTAAAAAAAAAGCGCTTACTCCTTGGATCAATAACGAGTACTCTTACCACCATTCCATCACCGCATGGCATGGGGCCAGAGAGAGATTAGCCCCACAAAACAATGGCACATCAAAGCGCGCCTCCAGTAGAAAGTTTTCCAATTTCCCGCCAAAACCCCCAAAGGATTTGCATAGCGCCGGACAATGGGTGTATTTTGCCATATTTTTCAATACCACAGCATGGGTCTTTGCAAATCCCGGGTCGTTCCTTTGTGCGCACTTTAATATCTGTGGGAATAGACACGGTGAGTCCATTTCGGCAATTTATCATTCTTAAACGAGTGAAGAGACTATTATGCATAGTCTTCGTAGGGCGAAAGACTTGCCCCATTGTGCGGCCATGTTCAAATTAATGACGGATTTGCCCCTAACGGGTTTTTGTTAAGGAGCCAATGTCCGAATTTATGAATTATTAGCGATTTTGGTTCCCATAAAATCTGTTTGTCCGGTCGTCCGGTTTGGTCTGGACAGGGTCAGGCTATTATAATGGTTTATTAGTGTTAGGGACGCTTAAGTTTAGGATTAAAATAGTATGCCGTATCTACCTATTGTAACTGTCATTTTCTTAGGGGTAATAAATATTTAGTATATGTATAAAATGATAAGGTCCACGTTAAAAGGTTTTTTTAAAAGCCTAATTTTGTTTATTGGACAAACTCCAATGAGTTTACTTTTTTAATAACATTTAGGCAAGATATAAAATCTTGTAACATCTCTGTATAATTGCAAATTAAAGGATAAATATATTTCGTTCATTACATATGTATCTACGTTAATTAAGTATGTGATTTAATTTGAATAATCAATTTGTATACCATTTATAAGTCGTCAATTTTGAAAGTCGCCATTTGTCACTTTATCTCTAACATTGCCTCCCTAATTTGATTCATAAGAGGTTAATCTTTTTTTAAGTTATTTAAATTTTTTAACCCTTTAAATTCCTCCAATGTTAATTGAACGAGTTATTTTGACCGCGTGATAATGTTATTCAAACGCAAACGGCTGCAGCCGCAGAGGTAAGATGCGCACGCGCCGTCCAGCATCCCGTAGGGTCAGTCGGAGGTCAGCGCAACACGTGCCGAACGGGATTTCTTTATAGGTTGTAAAATATTTAAAAAACGAGGGATGTTAGATTGGGATGTTAGTTTTTTTTTACTAAATAATGTTTGTGTTGGTTAAAACATCAGGATGCTAAGGTTTTTTTTGCGTAAAATTATTCATTAAGATATATTTTTTTGTTAGTTGTAAGTGAGCATTATTTTTATCTTCATCCACCAATAAGTAAATTCAGTTGGTGAAATATTTTTTGTAAAACGTTTTTTTAATCGAAAGTACATGGTTAATTTTATGTGATTGTAGGAGTGTGTATAAGTGCAATTTAATGTATATACGTTTTAGTCATAACTTACTTTTTTAATTGTTAGCCCGTTAAAAAACATATGAAAGAAGACGGCATTTACCATATCATCGTAAATAAATAACTATATTCAATGATATGATAATGTTATGAAAATTAAAACACTTTAAGATGTCCAAGCGTAAGATGACCACGTGCTACGCAGCATCCCAGAGGGTCACTTCGAGGTCAGTCATGAGACACACGCTAAACGGGACAGCTTTATGATAAAATCAGTAAAAATAGATGAGGGTTGACGAAAAAAAATTATCTAAAGATACATCTGTGTCATTCGGATATTATAGAAATGTTACATGTTTTATATGTTTGAGGTCTAAGCCTTAGCCAATACTACTACTACTAACAATACAACTATTACCTGGTACTCTGAAAAAAACTCTGGTTTCGTGAAAAAAATGTAGTCATTTTTTTTATATTAATTCTCGAAAGAGTATGCGGAGGCCCAGAAGCAACAACCACCTCTAAAGTTTAGTCAACGAATTAAATTGAGATGAGTTTCATATATACAACATACATAACAATACACCCATAACCGCCGAAGGGAAGTTTTAAGTTTTATAAAAAAAACCTTATTACTTACTTACTTTTTATTAAATTAATTTAAAATAAACTTACCTAACATCTAGATTGATTTACGATTGAAAATGTACTACCTACCGGAATTAAAACTTTATTACACTAATGTATATGAAGCTTTATAGTATAATTTGCGTTATGGAACGTGTAACACAAACGTTGAATATCTCATAAGCTGCGATGATTGATACTACTTATATAATCTCAATCACAATAGTTTTTATAAAAAATACACTTGGTCAGGCAGGTCCAGCATCCCTCAGGTCAACACGAGGTCAGTTTACAACGGCGGACATAACGGCGCGTGCGTCAGAAATTCCTTTTGCCGAGATTATGAATAAAAGTTACGGGGGATCATCTGAGATGAGTCCATTCAGTGGCCGGTGTGGACACGCGATGCATTTTTTAAGAAATACTCGTATTATACACGAGGGTATTCAAAAAATCCCTTTCATTGTAGAGAGACCTGCAATTTATAAAATCGGAGTTGGTAAAACTTTGAATTTATTAATCGTTTCATGGTCCAATTTTTAAAAGAGAAAATAATAAAATGTTCTTCCCATTGTATCAATTCTGTAATCAAATATTGTTTCAGTTTTAGCCATCACTAACTAAGGAAATAATAAAATTGAAGACAGATTTTTTTATAATTAGGTAATCTCTTATTTTAACATTTAAAGAATAGTATTTGGTTAGTTGATGCTTTGTCGGCGAAAACATTTTTTATTGATAGACGACTTTAAATAAGGCGTAAATTAGTGGCTAATGAAAAAGCATCACTGCTAACTTGTTAAGACAATTAAAGCTTGATATAGGCATTAGAAACAATCGCATAACGTCCAAGGTCCATTATGAGAAATTATCGTAATGTTTTCAATTACCTATTAAAATGTACTACAAATGTATACGTGTTACATTTTCACAACGATGAAGCAAAGAGCATGCTAGTCAAAGGAATAACTCCTCCTTTGCGGAATAAGACCTCTGTATAAAAATAATAAGACTTAATTTGACCATCTGTTTAGAGAATTAATAAATAAATTCTCCAGACTGACACACTTATTCCCTTGTTCCAAACTTATGCTTGTGCTTTGGATATTAGGTAAACGGATAGACATACTTTAAATACGTTTATAAACATCCATGACTCGAGTAAAAATGTCCATGTTCATCACACGAATCATTTGCCCTGTAAAACTTACCTACATATATGTAGGTAAGTTTTACAGTAAATTAGGTGTATACACCTAATTTACTGTTATGTTAATACATTCTTATTAAATGAGATACATACATACATAATATCACGTCCATAATCACCGAAGGGGTAGGCAGAGTCAAAGGGACAGCTGGCCCTTTTAACCATATTCAGCCAAAAACAAAACTGGGCCGAATGGGCCTGATGGAAAATTGTGAAAAAGTAGTTAGCTCGTCGGCTATTTATTCACATACCCAAAACCCAATATACCATTAGTCGCCTTTTACTACATGCTAGGCAAAAAACACAGTTAGCACATTCTTTTTAAATCCCAGACCAATATGGGACAAGTAACTATAAATAAAAGTCTGATTCCTAATGAGAAATCTAATCTAGCGGAAAGCAGCAAGAGCCGAACAATATGTTCGTAGACAATATACTATGTATGTTCCCCCAGCAGAAACGTTGCGACGAAATTAATGAATATACGTGAGACCGGTCTGTCTGTCCGTCCGTCTGCTTAATTTATCACGTAAACACTGGCGACCGTTAGTTGTTATTGACCATTATAAAATTCAAATGGAAAGTAAACATTATGGTCTTGTAAATAAATCCAAGATTTATAAGAGTTGGAGGGAAACAGTGATTCGTGATGTACCTATAAAATAAACAGGTTGTAGTAATTTGATGAATAGTAGTACTTATATAGTAGGCATATAGGATGTTTACTGGTATGACTTTACACATTACAATTACAATATATTGAGATTGTATTTAAATATTCATAAAAAACTAGCTGACTCGCCGAACTTCGTAACGCCCGTTCTCAGATTTTCAATACCCATATTGTTTTTCCGTGCAACTTTTTTATTTTTTCCTTTCATGACAACCTTCACCTGATAATAACAAACACTACTAAAAAAGAATTAGTGAAATCGATTCAGCTGTTCTCGAGATTTGCGCTTAGCAACACATTCGGCGATTCATTTTTATATTATTGACTAGCTGTGCCAGCGGTGTCACCCGCGTTTATGGTTAATATTATAAAGACTATTTCCGTCATACATGATTTATATGTAACTTTAACCATTAAGGCTGCACACGCGACGGAAGCTTATAAAATGGAGTAACTTCTCCCGTTTTCCCAACATTTCCCTTCACTACTCTGCTCCTATTGCTTGTAGCGTGATGAAAAGTATACTATAACCTGCCCAGGAGTATGAAGAATAATTGTACCAAGTTTCGTTAAAATCCGTCGAGTAGTTTTTGTTTCTATAAGGAACATACAGACAGACAGACAGACAAAAATTTTACTGAATGCATTTTTGGCATCAGTATCGATCACTAATCACCCCCTGATAGTTATTTTGAAAATATATTTCATGTACAGAATTGACCTCTCTACAGATTTATTATAAGTATAGATTTGCTTAGAAATGCGAAAAAAACAACAATGGGACGAACCGTAGAACGAATTATAATATATTTTTTGAATTCAGTGATTCGTCCCTTTGGTATGAACGTGTTGTGGGACGAAACACTGAACGACCCAATACATCAAGAAGTCTTCATTCTTTAACTTTTACATTTGGCTTAGCTCGGATAATTTTAGACCATATATCTAACCTTTATATAATCTTTTTTCTGTTGTTTTAAACCTCTAAGTTCACTTATTAGCACAAACAAACACATATTGATTGTGTGTAGGCGAATTATTTATAAGGTGCGTAAGTATTATCATAATTTTTTGTCATTCAAGTCGAGCTTAGCACACTAATTAGCGCCCAACTAAGCGCTTGTGCTGTGTATATTAGGTAACGGATAGACATGAGCGTGCGCAGCTTTAGTCCAGGGGGGGATATACAATATATTTTAGGTCCAGCCCCCCCTCCCAGCGTATGCCCATACGGACAGACTTACACATTTCCGTGTAAACATCCATGTAATTAGTACAAATGACCACAGGATATTAACATTTACTCTAACGGGATTCAAACCGGCGGCTTTTAGTTTCATAGCGTCTGTATCATTAAACCAAATGCCCAGCAGAACTAGGCTAATAATTAGAAATAACACTTTATTGTACTCTCATTACAGAGTAATAAATTCTCTCATCAATGAAATTAACTCTTCACTACACTGATTTGATAGCGAGGTAATGAGCTGTTCTGTTCAAGATCCATGTATTTGCCTGCTATTGGCTATTAAAACCAACTAATTTAAGGTAGCCTTTCCTCGTAAAATAATTGGAATTTAAATCTTCTACGAGTATTTCTCTTCGTATTTCGTGCTAACGCAAAATGTTAATTAAAATAGTTTTCCCGAGCTAACTGACATCAAAGGGCTAGCGTGCGGGGAGCGGGACACAAAATATAAAGACACAGAAGGTCCTTTCATTAGTTTATGGTGATAGTTGCGCTAATTGGGGACGGAGTTTTGAGGAAGATACGAATTTTCTTAATCAACTTGTGTATCCTTACTTGTATTTAAATCCGGAAGTAACTCTTGCGATTTTACGGCTAAATCACTTCATTGATGATGAAAATGGATAAGCCAATACTTATATGAAATGACGAATTAATTTTGTACCCGGATTTTTTTTAGATTTTTCGGGAAGCGCTATAAAGTGTTTGTTACAGATCTATGTTAGAATAAATTGTTACAACCACGGACTAGTAAAAAAATAAGGACTTCACGCTGTCATACTACAGCATGAAGCCACGTTTATGCATGTGTGAGTGAGATACTTATGGATACCAGATATCGGATATCCGTCATTTGGAGCGTTTATTATGTCAATGTGTGACGTACGTTGCGTGTCAAGTTGGAGCACCTGTAGAGCTTCAATGTCTAATTAGTGGCGCAGAGTCCTTCTATTTTTACTAGTCTGTGGTTACAACATTACAATCTATCAATACTTTGTTATGATATATTATGACTAAGCTATCATAATGTCACCAAGGTGCTTAGCCAAATGCGCGCCAGCGATTCCATATCGAACTTCGCCAACGCTCGTATTGCGCCACAGACTTGTTCGGGTAGACACATCGGGTACTAACTCCGAGTTCCGCACTATGAGTTCTTAGTAAACAAGTTTGTAGCGCAATACGAGCGGTAGCGAAGTTCGTTATGAAATCGCTGGCGCGCATTTCGCTAGGAACCCAGTGCGGTTGCAATTTATCACAAGGATTTAAAAAAAAAAATTACAAATGAAAGGTAACTTTCGCGTAAAAAAAACCCGTGAAATGAAAAATTCTTCATCTTGTTTTGTGCTGAATTATGGTGTTTGTTTGCAAGCTGCCATTTACTTGTGAAAACACTGAAACCTTGGTAGTGGATTTCGCTTGAGGTGCTATTATTTTCTTGAGAATTTATAACTCTGTGAAGCATTCAGAAATACCTTGATACTAAACGTGTACGGCATATCATCACATTGACTATGTTATAGATAGGTACATGGATTTCGCCTATGCAATGAACGATGAAGGAATTGAAAAAAATGTGTGTTATCTAAATCTGTGTTTGTCCCATTTTGGTCTGGGACTTGGCCTATGTTGATATGGGACAAAAAAAAGAATGTGCCAACTGTGGTTCTTACCTAGCATGTCGTAAAAGGCGACTAATGGTTTGCGGGCTTTTGAGTATGTGATCGAGTAGGCGACGAGCTAGCCACTTGTCACTCCTTTTTCACAGCTTTTCATCCAACCCAGGCCACTGTCCCATGTTGGTCTGGGACTTAATAAGAATATGCCAACTGTGGTTCTTACCTAGCATGTCGTAAAAGGCGACTAATGGTATATCGGGTTTTGGGTATGTGATTGTGTGGGCGACAGGTTAGCTGCTTGTCACTGCTTTTTCACAATTTTCCATCTGATCCAGCCCGACTTTGTTTTTGGCTGAATGTGGTTGAAGGGGCATGCTGCCCCTTTGACTCTGCCTACCCTTTCGGGGATTATGGGCGTGATGTTATGTTATGTTACGTGTGATGTTATGTTATTTTCGATACTAAACGATACAAATCAAGTCATAATCAAAATTATACAAAAAATAAATCAAATCATACAAACACAAGTATTTAATATTCCATAACGAAACATCGTTAACAATATAATAAGAAATAACAGGCACTTATAAATAAAACAAAAGTCACAGCGGTCTTAGTTTGATTTCTAAAACCACGTTGAGTTGTTCCCTATCAGATGAATTTAATAATTAAGAAGCGATACCTCTGTGCGTCCCTGTTTAATGGCTGAGCCACAGTAAACTAAGCCCATTAGCCCACAATCGGGCACAATATAACACCTGAGCGGGTCCGATTACGCGTAACGAGTGAGCTTTTGTTCCCATTCAGCCACCGATATTAATAAAAAAGGGATAGTGACTCGGCCCTTTGTACAGACTTGTTTACGTGGAATGACACGCTAGGGAGTGGATGGAAACGGTATTTGTACCGGTTGCGTGATTGATTCGCCGGTGGAAGGAATAATGTGGGAAAGGGCTGGCTGGTCGGAAGGTGGACATTATTTAGTGTAACTGGTATTTAGTTATAATGGTATTTATGGGTTATGTGTTCGTTTTAGTTAGTCAGGTTTATGGTATGCACCGGAATGGTTTTGAATAGAAGTAATGTGGGTTTGGAAGTCTAGTTTAACTAATCAAATGTAGTCATAGTGATGTATAAGGTTACATGCCAATTAAAAAGATAACGTGTATGAAGATGTAACTCATGAGAGTTATGTTTTTGATTTTTTTTACAACTATTAAAAATAATGTTTTTATTGCTTCCTTCGCTAGTTTTATTTTTTATGAAATGAACCAATGAAATACTTTTAAAATGCGTCTAGTAACTTTTATACTTACTAGAAATTTTATGAATACAAGCGATGAACCGGTTACAAATACGAAAATCCCGTAAACGATACCACTTGTCCTTACAACACTAACTGAAAAGCAAAAAGTGTGGGAGGTGTATCGGAAGAAACAAATCAGGGTTGAGTACAACAAAGTAATCAGTATATCCTCCAAATTAAGGGTTAGTTTCCTATGATCAGACACATGTGAGGGCTTGTGAGATGATGATCGGTGACCTCTAACACAAGTTGTGTGGCTCGTTTGATTGACGTGTGTTTGACGCCAGGGAAATGTTAGGAATTCTGGCGACGAACTGGCATTGGTAATATAATGATTGTGTTTGTTCAATCATATTGTTGCCACTGATGTACATATCTTTATTTTAGGTTAATATTTTTTTTTGAGTCCCGTGCGGTTTTAATTAAAGGCAAGTCTTATGATCCGGTATTTTTTAGAAAACATCGTTTAGTAGAAGTAGATTAGCATAGTGTGAGTGTGAGTAGATAACTGACGCGTAGTAAAATGTATGACATCAAACCAGCGTTTAATTAGAAAAGATTTTTTTGCTACACTTCAAAAACAAAAAAAAAACAGTGGTAGCTCAATGGTAAGGACACGCGCCTCTTAACTGAGGATCGCGGGTTCAAACCCGGGCACGCCTCTGGATTTTTCAAATCTATGTTCGGTTTTATACCACTAGACGAAGGTGAGGGAAAACATCGTGAAGAAACCTGCAAATTCAAACGACATTGTATTTGTAACCATGATCCAAAAATTGTCTAGTTCCCCTATTTTAGGGTTACGAAGGTCAGATCGGCAGTCGCTTTAATGTAATTACCAGACTCGCTAAATCCTGGATCATGGTCTAAGCGGACCCCGTTTAAGCACAGGACATAACGCTAGGAAGATGATGACGTCAAAAACAAAAAAATTATAATTAATAGCCACAAAAACAAATGCACACGTTAATAAATTTACGACGAAGCAAAGACATTTTTTGCGCAGTCACCATTTTGGTCAGCGCAAACCAACACATATTAAAATACAAGCAAACACAATAGATCTGAAAAAAGAAACAATGAATAATTACCCGCAACCAGTAGCTTTAAAATACTACTGGACATTTCAGCTGCCACAGAAAAAAACAACAATAGCATTGAAAACGCACAAAGGTGACAATAACGACAAAGGGGTCTATGGGAAAGGGACAAAAGTCGCCTTTATTTGAATATTGTTTGTTTAACTACTCAGAGGTGATGGCAAAAAACAAATAGCTTCTTAGACAACCCTATCTTGACATAACCAGTGTACTAAGACCCCCAGAGTCTAAAACTAATGCTTTCATCGTAACCTTTTTGTAGTATACCGGAGGGTGCAACGGTCCTTTCTAAAATGGTCCCCGTAATGTTTTTAACAGGTCTAATTGGCTATTATAATGACACTTGATACGTCTAGTCAGTACTGGTTTCAGATTAAGAACTATAAAGTTGGTTTGTTTAATGAGGATTTAGAAACGTTGTTAAGGTGGTAGCGGAGTGTTGCCCAAACTCAGCAGCTAACCTTCAAAAAAGGTGGGCATCGCTATTTGAAATTTATCACGCTCCAAGAGCTTATCCAGGTCTTCCGAACAGCCAGTCTGTGATAAGGGTTGAGTTAAGGTTCTGGACAGCCCATAGGTGGCCCAAAGGCGAATCCATTCCTTAGTGAGACACATGAGGTGTGGTGCGAGCAATTTTGTGTTGGATTGATTTGTGACCGTATGTAGCCTTGACGTAGTTTTCATAGCCTTAAGTACAGTAAGTCTTAACAGTCTAATATACCCATAGTGGCTGTCAGTCTCGAGTCTTCTAAAAAGGGCAGATTTGAGATATTCATGTTGAAATAAAATATATTTGGAGGGCATAGTTATTAGTTATAATGATAGGGTTGATTACTTTAAAAGAGGTATAACAGACGCAAGAATAACGAACATTCAACAAATGAAAAAGTCAGGTAATCAGTCAATAACATTAGTATATTAACGAAAAAATCTTTAAAAGACATTGCCAAGTTTAAAGTAGAAATGACTGATGTGCGCTATTAATGTACCTACACTCTCTCACTTCCTTATACAGCGTGACGGAATAAATCATTCTAATACCAACAGCACAGTTTCATACACTCCAGACCGGTCTAACGAACCGCCTTGATTCATCTGCGATATTAATAAACCTTTTTATCGCGAGGACACCTTTGTTTAACCCTATTGTGTCGAGGTGCGGAATTATGCATGACCATTAACTTCTTGAGGCCTATTGTGCATTTTTGCGTATGTTAATGTATGCGGATGCCTGGACTGTGACTGATAGGTTTAGAAACTTTCTCAAAGGGTCATCTGATGATGCTCGGTGGGAATTTTGAGCGTTACGTAGGCAAATTTTTTGGTGGTGTCTTTTTTTGCGCAATTTAGGGTTAAGAATTTGGCCGTTGGAGTAATGCCTTATAATGGCTTGTACGAGTATGACTAATATCTGAATATTTAGTAGTCAGTATGTTTACCATATACTTATATTACAGACTGATCCGATACTTAACATGATGACGGGCCCGTTGGTCGACTGGTAAGAGACCCTGGCTACGAAACCAAGGGTCGCGGGTTCGAATCCTGCTAGAGGCAAATGTTCCGTGTGATGAACATGGACATTTGTACTCGAGTATTGGATGTTTATAAACGTATTTAAGTATGTTTATCTGTTCACCTAGTATCCATAGGACAAGCATAAGCTTAGTTTGGATCTAGGGAATTGGTGTGTCAGTCTGAAGAATGTATTATTTATTTATTATTTACGTAAGTAGCTTAGGCATTATATATTAAAATCAACAAAGGCAACAAAACCATCTAGATCTGAAATGACAAAACCTATTTAATTTATCCAATCCTCTTCCATCGACGCGAATTTTGAATCATTGCACTCTCAAGGCTGTTCACATAACAAAACAAATCAATCAATGTGTCAAATATTACAAAAAAAATCATTAAAATTAACCATTAAGCGAACAGAAGGCTGAGGTAATAATAGTAAACAATTGCTAACCAAAATAGATTTGTAGTTAACACAAAATACAACAGTATTTCACAACAAATAATATATTTCAAATGGTTTTCTTAATAGCAGATAACTACCATGCCTGGCTTTAATAAATAGCATTTATAATTTGTTAACAATTAATTTGTTACCTCAGCAATTTCCTGGACAAATGTAGTCAATATTGTCAATAAATTGTTGACCTTTCGCCATAGTAAACGAGTGTAAATCAAACGAACCAGTCCATATTTTCCTATTAGGTAATTATCTAAAACACAAAATGGGGGCGGAATGTTGTTTAATCACCACGGAACGGATCGTCAATCAATTAGTTCTTGCATACTATTATAGATCCATAGATATTGTAGCGCCTTTTAAAGAGATTGGGTGGTAACGAAGTTAAATCTAGTTTTATAGATAGCTCAAAGAACCATCACATTATGAGAGTAAGAATCATGAATGCAAAAGTAACTCTAGCTGTCCGACTGTTATACCTTCAAGCTTAACTGACTGCAATAAAATTTGAAAAACCTAAAATTTAAACCCTATGAAAGAATAAAACTAACTAACTAACTAAACTTCACGCCTCTTCCCTAGCGGGGTAGGCAGAGAGAACCGAACGCCATATGGCACGATCCTTACACACCTCACTCGCCTCTTCAACATTCATGATCCTTGTCATACAAGCTCTACGGTTTTTATGAAAGGATAAAGGCTACTATTACTACTCACACACATACACACTTACACTAAGTATAATTATGTGGTCTTAATTTGTTACTATTTGTATTGTAAATTGTTAAATATGTTATTGTATAATTCACAAATTACTTCGTACAATCGCCATTACCTTACGCTGTTTTTGATAATCGTTACTCGTTACACACAGGACAGGCTTAGTCTAGTGTGGGGACCAGCAAACATGTTACCTGACTTTTTGTCGAAATAAATTTATTTATTTATTATTTTTTATGTTTACGCTATAAATATATTTTAAGTGCAAGCCTCATCGTCGCAAATAGATAGCTCGTGTTACCCCTAATGGGATAGACAAAGTAGAAAATGCATTAAGCTCTATTAGCCAAAATAAAATCCAGTTGGGTTATATGGCAAATTGTGATATGTGGTTATCTCAAACCCAATAAGACAGTAAGCCTCAAATTGTCTAAATCTAGCTAAAACAACATCAACACAGCACGCAAAGAAGCGCACCCAGTAATGCCATAATCTGTCCCAACCGACCCCGGGGGTAGTTAATAATGCATCGCCATTAGTTAACCCGCAGATGCCGGCCGTCTTCGAGTGTAATTCTAATTGCACGGAAGGGTTGAAAGGATTAAGTACACCGGTGTTGCTAGGAGGACCCTTAAAAATGCGATTTTATAACTTGTAATAATATTTGCGGCGTAGGATTAGGGATATTGTAAAATAAAATGGGTGACTAGTGTTGTCAGTATTTTAGAATGCTGTATATACGGATAGTATCGAATTAGTAGGTAGATAAACGTAAAGTGTGATGTCACAAACAAGTAACTATAGGTAAGTTTAATATCATGTCGACACGTCCGTTGGTCGAGTAGTCAGAGACCCTTACCACGAAACCGTGGGTTCGAATCCCGCTAGGGGCAAATGATTTGTACTCGAGTCTTGGATGTTTATAAACAATTTTAAGTATGTCTATCCGTTCACCTGGTATCCATAGGACAAGTTTATAGCTTAGTTTGGAACTAGGGCATTGGTGTGCCAGTCCGGAGAATTTAAATTTAAATTTATATGGAACTAAAACTGCAAACCGTTTTACTTTCTCAAATCAATTGATTAAGTTGTTGAATACTAGGGTAGTTGACTATACATGTATATAAGATATATATGGTTTGACGTAATAGTTCATAGGTAATACAGAGAAAGAAGTATGCAAATAGGTACATACATAAACATATTCGCGAAGAAAAGTTATTACTTTTCTTGATTTTCTGCTAAAGTGTCTACAGTGTTTTAAAGCCATAAAATGTTTAATGACTTTTCACGAAACGTTAAAAAAGTTCCTAAAATATACCAAAAGTTAACACTCTAGCAACCCAGGAGCACACTTACGAATTTTCATCGGGATATTTTGCTTTGCGGAATTAATGCGGTCTCCGAGACCCGGATTGTCTGACGTTTAATGAAATAAAAATATGGAAATTCGCGGCTAGAGGGATAACAAGATGTGGATTAGTTATTCCCATCTTTTATTAATGTCGAGAAGATTGTAGGTTGGCACTTAGGAATTCTTACCTAAGTATTTTTTTGTGGTAAAAATTACTTTTTGCTTTAACTTCGTTGTGATGAATAATGGTGAAATGTTAAATGTAACTGATTAGTTGATTAGTTTCTATCAGAAATTTTTAATTTAGAAATGTGTAATATCTGGATGAGCAAAGCCTAAGATCGGGCCCAGTTGTGTTCATTAGGAGAGGCTTATGTCCAACCATAGACGAGTATGATGATGATGATACATATACATGTTATGATTGCGTTTTGGCGGTTTATATATTTTGTATATATAAACCGCCAAAACGCAATCATATAATATATATTTTGCACATGTATGTGTTCCTAATGTAAATCAGTGTAAAAATCTTCCTAAATTATATATAATTTGCTCATCTGACTTGGAAAAGAAACAAGAAACTCGATGAACAAAAATGCCCAGATTAAAACGTCGACGCGAGGGCGTGTGATATCTTTTATCATTTCAAACTCACCAAGCGGACATTACAAAACCATTAGCGCGCAAAAACTTCCTTTTTACCGTCCGGGACACTCGTAATTAATATTTGACGACGTTGACTGGCTTTTTTAAAAGCCGATGTCACTCCAGGAGGTGCACAGCTGCCCGCACGATAATCTCTATGCCGCACTTGTTAAATATTAACGCAGTCTAATTACATCCCCCTTTGTACCCTCCTCTAATGGCTTTTAAAACTGATTCCCGCCCCAAGGATGCGTATTTGATGACAACCGCGTTTCGGGTTTGCGGGCGCAACGGCCAATTTTGCACTTTGATCTGGGATAAAATTTCCTGTACATCACCGGTTATGTTATTCGGAATGCGAGTTTTGTGGGTTCTGCGGAGTAATGGATTGGGTGCAAGCGAAGGAGACTGATGTGAGGTGTGGTGCATGCAAGTGATGTGCCCAAAAGAGGTAGAGGGAGTGACACTTAGCGAGAAATGTGTCGTGGAGACCTAATTGACGTGTGGGGAAGTCTTGAGCGCTTTGAGTTGTGAACGCGTTTTATGGTGATTGCCGTGTAAGTGGTATGTCCTTTTGTGAGAGAAACGCGGCCAATGAGATTGAAACAAATATAGTAAGGAGAGACGGTATAAGCCCATGGAAGGAGTAAAATGGATGTGTGTAGAATGTTTCTCGAAATGGGTGAATTATAGAGATAGGCCCGGGGAATCATCGTTGCTTAAAGGTGCATTTGCAGCTTTACACAATAGTATATCAACTTGAGATTTTCAAAAATAGACCTCTAGAGACATTTTGCCTTTTAATAAGCGTTTCAAATACATTACTATCTGTGAAAGTTACCTTAGAAATACTTGCAATAATTAATCTTAATATTATTATCTGACAAACAACTTGGCCAGCTCGCATTTATGTATACGACTGTAAATACTGCAATTTGATGTCAGAACCGTCTTCCTTATTCATAGCGGCGCGTAAAAGCTGGTCATCTAATAATTAATGATGTCACGACAGTTGCGTGTTTGTTCATCTGGTTTCCGCAAACAGGTCCGAATGGAACTGCAACGTTTCGGGACTAATGGTTTAAGCGACAATTATTCTGCACGATTAGTCGTGTCATTAGCGTTTTATTTTCACCGGATCGTTCGGACACCCGTCGCCTTGCAGGGTTAAAACGATTAATCAAACAGGGGAGTTTTGAGACGGCACTGTGACAAAAGTTTTTTGATTAACGGTAAGCAAATATGGGACTGCGGTGGCGTGTCGTCAGTGCCAACTCACAGTTGATTTTAAACTCTAAAAACAGAGCTGTAAAGAGCCTTTCGCGTGTCAGCTAACGAGGCTATTGAATAGTGACATGTGTTGGAATTTAAATCGATTAGCGTGTGATAGCTTCAATATAAATGATGTTCGCGTCCGATAAGTCTTTGTACGGTTTTTTCGTGTGAATATTTGTTTAGTACAGCAAGATTGAACGGTATGTTTGTTGTAAAGGCATGTTGAGTAATAAAGGAATGTTTCACAGCTTAATGTTGCATCCATAGTTAGTCAGTTATACGGCACTTAGTTTTAGTGGAGAGTACTTTATGAAACATGATGGAATTATACAACTAACTAGTCGTTCTTCTAAAAATAAATAAAAGTTGGGCAACGTTACTCAACACTGAAACATGTACTACCCTAAAATAACTTTTTGCTATCGGATGGTACTAAAAACCTTTGAAAATGTTGTTTCAAAAAGTAACTGCATATTCACAATAAGATATATAGCAGTTGAAATTGTAAAAAATATAATAATGAAAAATAATATGTCGAACTGTCAAAATCTATAATAGGTTTACATTTACTCAACAATGATGAAAAAATCGTGAGGAAACTCGCTAATTAATTATGATTGATGTGAGAAGCCAACTGCATTGAAACTGCATTGCAACAAAAAATATTTTGTGTATAAAAAGTCGCGATTATTATCTATACTGACTATCTATATTGAGGAAAATCATCTAAAAATTAGCATTTTGTATATGGCGTGAATATAGGCTTTGTCTATCTGACTTATTGGGTCAGCTCTCTAAATGATGTTTTAAAAATAGTACCTACTCTATATTTTTTACAGCAACTTTATGATAATTAATATGTAAAATTGCATAATGATAACTTCTTAACAGTACATACCTAGTTTAAACGATAAAGCCTACCACATAGAAACATCTTGTAACTTAGGATTTGTTATTATTGCTACATGTAATTTCAATAAAATATATTCAGCCGAAGTGATCGCCGAATTTTATTCACCATTCCCCTAGTACTAGGGGCGCAAAGCAAAAATTGTTGTGTCAAATTACCAAATCCCACTTTATAACCCCGTGACATCTGTCAAGACGTGACATCTCTTATCTTAAAATAAAAAAAGCCCTCGGGGTAACTTTTACCCCACGGCGCGACAAGTGTTGAGGGTAAAAAACGTATTTATGACTATGTAAATTGGTGAATTCGGATTTGGAATTTGGGACCTTTTTACTCGACTTAAGTAAAAGAGGGTTATGGGGACATTTTGTCCTGCGGCGACAGATGCAGGGTTGTTTTGTTTTACAGGTTACATTTTGCGACGCTAGTAAAAGCAATGTCCATTTGTTTAGTATAACTTATACCTATTCATTTACGGACTGGCACGTTGGTCGAGTGGTCAGAGACCCTGGCCACGAAACGGAGGGTCGCGGATTCTAATCCCGCTAGGGGAAAATGTTTCGTGTGATGAACATGGACATTTTGTACTCGAGTCATGGATGTTTATAAACATATTTACTTATGTCTATCCGTTCACCTAGTATCCATAGCACAAGCACAAGCTTAGTTTGGGACTAGGGAATTGGTGTGTCAGTCTGGAGAATTTATTATCTATTATTATTATTATTATTTATTAGTACTTCACATGGTTTTATAGAATTAGCATTTGCTTCTAATTGCGGAAGTGTTTCCATTATCTAATCTTAAGCAAGATGCGTCACATTAGATTTGGTAGCCCAGTTAGCGCAGAATTCAGATTCCGTATATTTTCGACTCTCTCCGTCTACCCCGCTAGGAAAACAGCGTAAATATAGTTTAATTTTAGTTTTTCGTTCGTCTCAAGTGTTGAGACACCTTCGTTGAGTTTGGTTTAGTGAGTATATAGGCGATTAAATTAAATTTTAATAATTCTATTTTAGACCGTACGAAAGTTCGTAATTATTAGGATTGGCCCAAACAAACACAAAACTCGGTAGGAGACTTTAATTTATAATTTACATTATGGCACTCGGTTTTACCCAATAGAGATTTTCATTTTATAAAGCATAAAGGTTACGATCCCATCACCCGGCACTTGCGTCGTCTCCTAAACCATATAAGTTAAATTAACGATGATAGATTTACTTTAGTGTCATTACATAGTATGTGTTTGATGGACCTACGGGTAGATAAGAAGCTATGTTTTTATTGCGTACTAAAATTAAATATAGGAACATACGTTGGGTAGATAACTGCTTTTAAGATGCGGGATGCTGAAATTTATTTATACAGACACATTACAGGTAGGTAAGAGTAAAAAAAAAATAAACAAAATGCGTAAAAAGAAAAAAGAAAGACTTAAAGGCTATTACCTAAAACCATGTATCTCTGGCATGTAGTTTTTTTATTGAATGTACCTTATATATACAAACTTGTTTTGGTATTCGTTTAAAAATTGGTATTCGTTCGGAATAGAAAATAATAAAGATTTAAAAAAAATACCATTGGTATTAGATCGGAATAGATCGATTCGAAAAGGTGTTTACAAAGTGGGTAAAAGATAAAAAAAACACTCTTTAACTAACATAGTGCTACTCTGATTTACTAATTATACGCAGAGGGCTCTAAGGCTCTAAGGAAATGTGTCATCTTCACATACCTTGTTTGATCTAAGTGCAAGGTTAGTGCATCCCAAGATGGCATTAAAAAATAATGTGCTTAGGTACTGTTTCACACCATTATTAATCACTGGTGTTATTGGGTGTTAGGTTCGTGACTTGGTATATTTTTTTTACAATTATATGTCTTACCCGGCTAGGTTTTATTTTTGGCTAGAGGTGGTTAAAGATGTTTGCTGCTTTTTGGACTTCTTCCCTTTGGGGGTTTGTGGGCGTATACTCTTACGTATAACAGTGTATCTTTTCAAAACTGATATTCGGGGGCTTTTACTGATTATGATTCTACCCAGTCACGTTAAATTGGCAGTTCGTATTTATAGTCTGTATATTTTTTCAAAGTTACTTAGTCTGAATTAAGGATTTTATAAATAGGTACATTCAAATTAATAATAGGAATTTGACTGGCTCGATGGCGCATTTGGTAGTGACCCTACTCTATCGCCAAGAGTTGTGGGTTCGATCCCCACCCAGGATAAACATTCGTGTGATGAATACTTGTGTTTGTTTTGTGTTTGTTAATACCCAATATTTAAGTATATATTTGTAATACCACTCTTGTTTCTGATATCCGTAACACAAGTGCTTAAGCTACTTACTTCGGAGTCAGATCAATGTATGTGATGTAGCCTATAAAAAAAAAGGAATTAAATTTGGCATAGTTTAGTAACCAATAAATACAACGGTTTATTTTATCTGCGGCCCCGCCTACGTGGACGAGTAAAAAGTTTGATAGCAGATTTCGTAAGTGACGTCATAAAACAGGCGGGATAGCGGGCGCTAAGTGGATGACGTCACGCGAAAAGCCGGCCCGTAATAGGGGAGACGTTTGTTTTTTCGCGTCGCAGCCAATTCTTCGATATTCTAGTTCGGCGCACATGAGATGTTGATACGTGGGATTTGGTCGTTTCTTTTTCGTGATTCCTGAAAAACAAATTTAAAATGAGAATAACTGTTTGGCGACTTCAATCGTATACTAATCAAGCAATATAAAATCGTCTATATTTTCTGTTATTCGCACTTAACTTTTGAAATTACAGATTGATGTTTCGTATTTTTTTTTCTTACTATTATTATTATTTTAATGCATTATTCATGTAAAATTAAATGTTAAGATCCTCCATCACATTAATTGCAAATTACAATGAGATTATAAATTATTGTGAAAATATCCTATACTCGGACCTATATGGCAAAAGTACTATGGTGCACCTAGATATTTAGCCCCTAGACCGTCACTTACTTTTCTATAGGGACAACATTATTTCCATTTGCAACATCATCATTAGCGTTATATCCCGTGCTTAGACGGGGCCGCTTAGACCATGATTTAGGATTTAGCGAGTCTGGTAATTACATTAAGATAGGGGAACCAGACAATTTTTGGATCATGGTTACAAATCCAAAGTTGTTTGAATTTGCAGGTTTCGGTTAAGAGGCGCGTGTCCTTACCATTGAGCTACCACCGCTCTTCTTATTATTCTCTCATTATTTCCATTTGCAACACGGACGGTAATGTTTACGTTTTATCCAACCCAAAATTCCATCCGTTCCACTTATCCCGCGACCTATCGCCACCACATCTTCGGTGTACGCGATTCATCCAATTTCATTAGGGTGAGTTGTCGGTCGGCGGTCGCTGAAACAATGTGACCACACTTTAGATAAATTGACACCTCGGGACACGGGGGACTAAACTCGCGATCTGTCTTCTTATGGCGGGATATTGTTTTTTGTTGGGGTCCAACATGTCCCTTGAATTGTGCAGCCCTAATAAGTAAGCACTTTTTGTTTGTTTTTTAGCGGGATTCTAGATGGCCACTTCGAATCATATGAGATTTGTAGAAGTTTCGTAGTAGTAATGTGTGATTTTTGAGCATTGCGTTATGATCCGTATAGATTAATACTGAGGTTAAAAAAAAATAGGTGATTATGTGCGAACACGGGTTCGCTCCCTAGAAAAATACTTGCCAGCAAATTAGATTAGATTTAAATTATAAATCATCCTATAATTTCTCATGAATATACAACTTACTTATAGTCAATACAATATATGTTTTTATTTACTTCTTCATATAACTCTGATAATTTATCCTGGAAAGGATTCCCTTTCGTATGTAGTCGTCGACATATAATAAAAAAAAAAAAAAGTATAAGTGGTTTTTTCTTCTTCTCTCTTCTATAGTATCTTGTATCTTAGATTCTAGCATCTAAAAAAATACTATATAAGTAAAGATACTGTACTTAAATACCAAAAATTTAATAAACAAAACTGACAATTGAAAAATACAGTTTTAGGCTGTTTTTAATTAAATGTAAGACGTCCTAATAACAAATAAATCATTCAATTTCATCCATCCATCCCAAGTCACTAGTGAGGTATTCCGATAAACTCCACAGTCCCTTACACGTAGTCCGAATGTCTAATACTCATACATCGAAAGACAATATCATTCAATAAGCACTGCATCAAATATGAAACTCCCATACATTCACCGGCTGTCACTCCGTCCATGTATCAGACTGAGCCACATTCAAACTGTTTGAAAGGCTCGAGATATTCCCTGGTTACTTCACTGCCCACCACGATACATTTCTCCGATTAAAACCAAGTTTTCCATATCCATTGCAGCGGTTGTAGGTCGTTTTCTGATATGTTGGCGTAGTGAGGGAGCGATGTATGGTTTGTGAGGAGATGTGGTGGTGTGATGTTGTGGTCAAAATTGTGGTGTGACGTGTGGCTGTCAATCACAATCAGGCGCGACCACCCGCGCGATTAGACGCGGGTTAAGGAACTGTGGTGGAGTGGAGAGTATGGTTCAGATTTTTTTGTAAGCTTTTACTTTTTATATCTAACTAACTAAACTTCACGCCACTTTCCTAGCGGACAAAGAGAACCGAATAATTATATTATATCTTGACTAGCTTTTTGGTCGAGTAGTCAGTGACCCTGGCCACGAAACCAAGGGTCGCGGGTTCGAATTCCGCTAGAGGCAAATGTTCCGTGTGACGAACATGGATTTGTACTCGAGTCATGCATGTTTATAAACGTATTTAAGTATGTATCCATAGTACAAGCATAAGCTTAGTGTTAAACTAGGGAATTGGTGTGTCAGTCTGGAGAATTTATTTATTATTTATTTATTTATATTATTATCCTATCTAATTTAAATATTAAGTATTTGGTAAGTTTGTTAAGGTACTGTACGAATATAATCGCGAAACTGATGGCGTTCCGAAAATCCGTTGGAATATGTTCGCCACAATACTTTACATGTATATAGTTCGACTGGCTCGATGGCGCATTCGGTAGTGATCCTGCCCCATGCGCCAAGAGTTGTGGGTTCGATCCCCACGCAGGACAAATATTCGTGTGATGAATACTTGTGTATCTTATGTGTCTGGGTGTTAATATTCAGTATTTAAGTATATATTTGTAATACCACTGTTGTTACTGATATCTGTAATACAAGTGCTTAAGCTACTTACCACGGAGTCAGATCAATGGATGTGATGTAGTCTGAATTTATTTTTTTTATTTATTATTCTTATATAGTTTAATCCACCCCTATTGTGTTAAACAGCAATAGTTTGAATACGAATTGACACCTAAGAAAATACAGCAGTTATTACACTTTAAACAAAAAAAAATCTACATATTCGACTCCATGGTTTCCCTATTCGATAGCAACTCGTCTAGGTGTACGCGCGCAGGCCGTTTACCAGATATCTGTCCGTCTGTCCGTCTTATCGCAGCATCTCGTACACCTTCATAGTAAACTCACAATGCCCTGAGAAAATGCATACTTAAATAGCAATCCCGTTTGAGCACTGGATAGTTAGCTTTTGGTAAATAATAATCATCATCATCCTCTTGCCCTTCTCCCAGTTCATCTGGGGTCGGCGTAGCATGTCTTTCTTTTCCATACGTCCCGGTCAGCCGTCATCAAGCTATCCACTCCCATTTCTCTCATATCATCTTTCACACAATCCATCCATCTCTTATTTGGCCTTCCTCTTCCTCTCCATCCACTAACATAAATAATTTTGGTAAATAATAATAAGAAATAAAATTAGGTACTGATATAAATGTGAAAGCTTGTGTCTTTAAATGTTGAATTAACGGTGGTAGCTTAACGATAAGGAACTTGCCACCTTTGAGAGTGGTGTTGATTTGAATCTGAGACACGTCTTCTCACTATAAATAAATATAAATTCTCCAGGCTGACAAACCAATTCCTTATGCTTCTACTAAGGATACTAGGTGAACGGATAGACATACTAAAATACGTTTATAAACATCAATGACTCGAGCACAAATGTCCATGTTCATAACACGAAACATTTGCCCCTAGCGGGATTCGAACCCTAGGTTTCGAGGCCAGGGTGATCATTCGACTAACGCCACGTTAGTCGAAGTCCAGAGTCAAGTCTATAATGCAATGCGATAATTAAAAGGAAATTATTCCTTGGAATTATTTACTTAATTACCAATTCCAAGCCAGTACGCAGACTCCAACTCGTACCGCCCAAGAGGCTACACAAGCACAGATACTAAAGAATCCAGGGGCGGCGAACCTTAGGCCCGAATCAATCGGCAGCCGCGGGTTACCGCGGGTCGGGTCGTGACCTCCGACCCCATTGGACGACCCCGCGACCCGGCCACGCCCCCCGCCTATACCTAACTGAAACCACCTGAAAGGATAAGCTTGTGACGTAACCGCTAATTATAATTTGTGGTAAGGCAGGCTGTTGGGAATCTGAATGGTTGGTTTTTTCCACAGGAAAAACATGTGTCATCTAGTCGGTATAATAAACAATTGGCGACAGAAGTCAGTGGCCATTTTTTGCCTTTATTCTTAAGGAAATTAGGAACAAATAATGTTGTGTACTATTGCGGCGGCCCAAACTATTTCGTTGAAATTATGAACAAATAATGTTGAGGTGCGTTGGGCCAAATTATTTCGTTAGCTAAAGTGATGCGAATGCATTTATATGTTGTTTTGACGTATTCGAAACAAAGTGTCATCCCGAATTATATGTGTAGGTACGTGCTACCCTAAAAAATTGTGAAAAGTGAAAGAATGTCTTTCCAGATTCATTTTTAAGAATAAATAAGCTGTTCATATTAGGTGACTACTTCGCTAGCATGATATATGTAGATATTAGCCTGTGCAACACTAAACAGTGTGTAAGACAAGCTGCAACAACACCTAAACAACACCTAAGCTGTGTGGCACCAAATAGTGAATAAAGACCTACTTAATTTCATCACACACCCTTTGTGTTCAAATGCTTCTAACAGGATTCGAACCCGCAGCCTTTTGCTTTGTAGCCTGAGTCTTTAACTACTACAACACAATTTTTAAGTAGTTTACATCATTGTATACCTTGCCTAGCAAGTCTCTTAATAGTGTATTGGGTATCAGATTTGTGTTAGTAGTAGTAATTTTTACATAACGTTTTATCTGACTAATTAGCTAAACTTCACGCCACTTCCCTAGCGGGGTAGGCAGAGAGAACCAGTAGTAGTTTTTCATAACGTTTCATCTAACTAACTAACTAAACTTCACGTCACTTCCCTAGCGGGGTAGGCAGAGAGAACCGAACGCCATATGGCACGATCCTTACACACCTCACTCGACTCTCCAACATTCATGATCCCTTTCATACAAGTTTTTACGTTACGTTCTTTACGTTCCATCTAACTCACCTCAATTTCTAGTGCACCTTGTACTCTGCCTATCCCTTTAGATTACGGGCGAGTTAGTAGATTTAAACTATAAATTACCTAATTCACTGGCTCGATGGCGCATTCGATAGTGACCCTGCCCCATGCGCCAAGAGTTGTGGGTTTGATTCCCACCCAGGCCAAACATTCGTATGATGAATACTTGTGTTTGTTCTGTGTCTGGGTGTTAATATCCAATATTTAAGTATATATTTGTAATACCACTGTTGTTTCTGATATCCGTAACACAAGTGCTTAAGCTACTTACCTCGGAGTCAGATCAATGTATGTGATGTAGTCGGATATCGGATATATATATATTTAATTATCGAATTTATAGTTGTACCTTGTGTGTACCTTGTAGACTGGTCATGGTGTATGCACCCGTAGCATGGGAACGCGGGGTGCCGTGATTGTCTACCAGTGCGGTAGCGGCGCAGGTGTCTCCAACTCTGTATACCACTTCCGGAGGGTTTGATTTGTTTAATAGCGATTTGTGATAATTGTTCGTAATGATCCCGTTGGTGTAATGGTTTTATTGTTGATGAACAGTGTTTGGCTCGGGAGTATTACTGGTAACATCATTGATTCTGATTTGTAAAACACTAATTCCTGAGCAATTTACTTTGGAATCAGATTAATGTGTGCGATGTTGTCTGTGAATTATTTATTGATTTACGGTTATTTATTAACCAGATTAAGCCTTAG
Source organism: Glyphodes perspectalis (assembly GCA_951394215.1). NCBI lineage: Eukaryota > Metazoa > Arthropoda > Insecta > Lepidoptera > Crambidae > Glyphodes > Glyphodes perspectalis. Next base: position 11,740,268 of record OX596215.1, read on the forward strand.
ACGAATAGACCACAATAATATTCTGACCGCCACATACATACAAGTTATTAATAGACAATGGTTACCACATAATAGCTATAACATTTTCGTTTTTTACCAACTTTACCTAAACTCCTTCCAATAACGAAATCTAAAATCGTCAATTCGATGCAGGATATCCTTCCAGCGGGCAGGATACAGCTGAGGCAGGTGTTGTCAATCAGTGCAGGTCAGGAGTCGCCAACCGCTGGTCACGCGCGGTGCCTCTTTTGTCAAACGCCAAGTGAACCGTCAACGGCGATTATTAAATGCGTCCGACAGATGTTGTTATGTGTGATTAAGTAATAAGTAGATGTAGTGTCAACGGTTTGAAGGTCACGTTTGAGGTGGCAATTTTATTAGGACTGTCTGTTATTAGACTAGCAGCGCCCAGCGGTTTCTCTTGCGTAATCCCGTTCCTGTGGGAATACGAAGATAAATATAGCCTATGTTACTCGCTGATAAAGTAGCTTTCTATTGGTGAAAGATTTTTTCAAATCGGTTTAGTTTCGGAGCCGATTATAATATGCAATCAGCCAATAAAAAATATCTTTTTTATAGTATTAGTAGTATACTCGTAGATTTAAATATGAGTGACTCGGCATATTTTCGAGACAACACTGACTTGGGGGCAGCTACTAACTGTGCTGGTAATTTGAGTTAGGGTTAAATTGCGCTATGGGCTATGGCGTAGCAAACAGGAATGCGTTAAGGAGTTTTGCTGCACATTTTGAACTCTTCCCGATACTGAACACCGCGTTGTTCACAACTTGGGCAAGATTTAATGCATCTAGCGCAGTGAATAGTATTACGTATTGCTATAATTGATAATTATAAATGCGAATTAGAGTTTGTTTGTTTGAAACACTTTCATGTTTGATTTGTTCAGCGGAACATAGCGAAAATATGATCAGGGCTAGTGTTTCCGCTCGATAGGCCAATTTCGATTGTCTATGGATAGCCTATCGATAGTTAAAGACAATCGATAGTATCGATAGTCTATCGATAGTTCATTGGTTGGCAGCGATCGAAACTATCGATACTATCGAAAGTATTCCTGTTTACCGATAGTATTGCACTAAGCTTTATAAGCTTAGTTTGGAACTAGGGAATTGGTGTGCCAGTCTGAAGAATCGATACTATCGATTGTCCTATCAATCAATCGTATAGATGATTTGGTCGTAAAAGTAGCGATTGCAAAAATGACGATTTTTCGGCCACAATAATCAGGGCCATAGGGTACCTTTTACCAGAAAAAGAAATATTAATAAGTGATTATAAATCGCTACAATTACTTGATCATATTCACTATGTACTTATGTACTTTCTGCTCGATTAGTAGCATTTACCTGGGTCTTTCAGAGGTCTACGCTTTAAAAAGGTTAGAAAACCCTGCACTTAAAAAATAAATTTGATTTTCGTTCATTAATAACATTTTTGTCTCCAGAATTACAAAGCCAGATTTCATAAGCACTTTCCGAATTAGCCCGTAATCCCACGTGCATGGGAATGGTATCGCGTGCTCATTGGCCCGTCAGTTGCGCACGCGACGGTCAACCCGTGGGAACACGGGACACTTGCCGGCAATTAGCCCACAAAATATATTGGCTGTTAACTGCGTGGGCGGGACGAGACGAGCGATTTTAATAAGAAAAAAAATAAATATCGCCTGCAATGATCTGATTCTGAGGTAATTAGCTTAAGTACTTTAACAATATATATACACAGAACAAACGTAAATATTACTTACACGAATATTTGTTCTATGTGGGGATCGAACCCAGAACTCTAGGCGTATAGGACAGGGTCACTATCGAATGCGCCATCGAGCCAGTCTGATATTAAGTTAAATAAAACATGTGATCATGGTTACACATCTATAGTTGTTTGAATGTTGTGCGGGTTCCATCACAATGTTATCCCTCACCGCGGAGCTTGTGGTATAACGCGTCCATAGATAAAAATCCAGGGGTAAGTAATTTTTCGGGTTTGAACACGCGACTATTAGGCGCGCCACTATTAAGCTACCACCGCTCTTACCACGCCGGGACGAGCGATATTAAGTTAACTAGAACTTGAAGACTTGAAGTGTGTTTATTTTATTTATGTTGGTTCGTTTTTATTAAGGCTTTCATTGTTTTATGATCTGATGACTCAATAATAATGTTCCGAATGTGCTTCTTGTCTAGCATGTCGTAAAAGGCGATAAATGTGCATTTGGCTGCAAACTCAATAGTTTGTGATTATGTTGGCGACAAGCTTGTCTCTGCTTTTTCACAATTTTCCGTCTAACCCGACAGAATTAGATTTTTGCCTAAATGAGCTTATGGATCTTTGGACTCTTTCTACCTCTGTCGTCGGTCGTGATGGTTGTTTATTAAGGCTATCTAAATTTAGATAGCCTTAATAAACAATTGATTGATTGAGGTCGTGATGGTTGTTTATTAAGGCTATCTAAGTTTAGATAATCTGATATCTAAGTTATAGATAGTCAGATAAATACGGCCCTGTTAGTGATATGGGAATCGAACCCAGCCCAGGCTTTTTGAGTCCATGTTCAATCTATACTAACTATTTGATTAGAAAAAATATTTCAGTGTTAGATAGCCCATATAAAAAAAAGGCTATAGACTATATAACATTTACCATAAATGCGGGTGAAACCGCGGTCACAGCTAGTTAGGTACAAATTGTTTTATTGTGGATTTCATACGGTAAATAAATAGAAACTCTCAAATCTTTAGAAATACATAACGGACTAATGGTTGAAAATGAAACAAAAACATGTAAATCCATAGAGACATTTTAATTCCTCAATATTACGCGTCCATACAGCTCCATACACACCGATATATTACAACCTTCTGTACATTATTGCGAATAAATACATTGCTTCTCTGTGCCACTGCACTGTTGCGCCTGCGCATGTGACAGGCTAACTGTACATTTAATTAGTGACGGACACAGGGTCGGACTGGGCCAGAAGGCCAAAAGCTCGGGCCCTAGGACATTTCCTAATTTTGTTTTACGCCACTCCTTAAAGCGCGAGGGGCTCGTCTGGCAAACCCCACCTCGACTATATACTCCGTCCGACCCTGGACAAACTGAAAGTCTTTGGTGATTACGTCATTAGGAACATCTCTTAGTTTATTTTGTGTCTAACGACTTTTTCTGATATTGAAGTAGCTAAGATTGTGCGAGGTCCTTATAACAATCAAAGTTTTATCTAAGGAATTGAAAAACCATGATATGACTTTAATACTTTAAAATAATTTTATTGCACAATCTATTGCTTGAATGGGAAATAGAAAAGTAACTGAAAATAATAATTTTAGTAATTGTTATAGGCATGATGTGAAGTGCTGTTTATTTATAAAATAAAAACTAAAAAAAAATATTATTTTGTTTCTGCTAATATTGATTATCTAGCTTTATACAGAAATAAATTTTATCATATTTTGGCATATGTACGTAATCACCAATAACTTCACTGATACATGTCTGACATAATAACAATAAGATTCTGTGTCCTTTAAATTGGCAAGCAAAACAGTTCAAAATAAATTGAAATATTAGAAATATGTACTCAGATTTAAGATATAGTTAAGAGGACCGATTAAGTATCTAATAGAAGAGTACCTTTAATTGACATGTCATATTGTAACCGTCGAATTATTGCTTTGTACGCACGGACTAGTAAAAAAAGAAGGATTCCGTTTGTCCGCGACTCCCGACCTTAAGGCATCTGCGAAGCTCCAACTTGACGTGCAACTAACATCACACATTGACGTAAGCGCTTTGAATTACGGCTAGTCAGATCTGGTATCCCTAAGAATCTCATAAGGGTGGCTTCACGCTGTAGTATGACAGCGCGGTGTCCTTCTTTTTTACTAGTCCGTATTTGTACGGTAGAAAGTAATTATTCATATCAAGTACTTATATAAGATATTTTCTCACTAAACTTTATAAACAATTTCACGCAAACATAAATAAAAACACATTATGTTTTTGATTGACACAAGTCCATAGCTGACATTTTGGTACAAATGCTTGACACTAAACACTTTAGCAACTCTAATGATGATTTCATAACGTATGAAAATATTACGTCCAACTTAATTAAAGTCGTAATAAGCTTTAATTATTTGTTGCTTTGTAACATTGAGTTATGATGTGAAATATCAAAGTGAACGTTTTATTTGAGATTTTAATAATATAGTACAACACATTTTACAGTACATAGCACTAGATTCGAGTTAGAGTAACTAGCACATCATATAATGTGTCTCTACTTCCATGAGCAGAGATAAAGTATTTTTTTTAATAAATCTATACTTTACAATACAAGACCATAGGAAATATGTATTGATTCAACAACGTAGGTATTACGTTTAAACATAAGATCATAAACGTTGAATTTTTTTCTTCTAATATCAATAGCTGGTATTTGACTGGAATATGACAATAATAATCATCATTGAAGTTGCTAAAAACTCAGTAGAAATTATATCTAAAACAAATTCATATCATTAAATTGATAAATGCTTCGAAGGAATTGTTTTATACATAAATAAAGTCACATAATAACCTAATTAGAATTTCGTTGAAGACATTATTAATTTATACAAAATATATGAAAGAGCACCAGTTTAAGAAAATATTGTGAAAGTAACTCGACATGGCTATGATAATGAAGAAAATTTAAAATAAATAAGTCCTTTATGATAATATTTTTATATTATTGTATTTTATAGTATTCATTGTTTTCAACAAAAGTAGGTAAAAATAATATAAGTAATCATATTTTGCAGAGTCGAGGCTCGGAACATCCCCAATTTTAATATTTATCTCTATACATATAACTACACAATTCACACAAACATTGCAGACCAATGTACAAATTATTGCGCTTTTACAATCCAAGATTGATTTCTTAAAGATAACATTTTCTTTTAAATAAAACAACACTGATTTCATACAAACTTTGGAAATACATAGTTTGGACAAGGTGAACGGTTGTGTATTTTAAAAGAATATCCACAATCGTAGTAGAAAACATTTTCGTCTCTCATACCTTATCACAATAACTATACATTTACAATAATAAAAACATTTTATTTACAGTTTTAAATATCTAGCCTATATTTTTACAGAGGAACAAAAGAAAACTTGAACTAATAGACACTACTGACCCCCACTTAATCACCGTAAACGTCTTTACTTCATCTCTGGTATCGAACACGACTCTTGGCTCCTTATATTCAAAAGATTGTCTATCATCATGGTCTTTTGAGCGTTCTTCTGGGTCTCGCCCGACGTGGTGGTGGGCACGTCAAACGTCTCCTCAGCGGTTTTCGGAGCGTAAAACGCTGATATAGGATCGAAAGTCGGACAGGGATCGGCTCTCTCGCTCTCTCTGCTGGTCCTCGACCCGAAGTACTCCTCGGAGGTGGTCGCGGGCTCGGGCTCGTGGAACTCGCTCGATGACGTCACCGCGTCCTCGGCCTCCCTCTGGTACCGCTGGAACGGGTCGAAGCGCTGGCTCGGCAGATACGGCGGGAAGCCGTAAGGCGTCGATCAGGCCGCCGCCAGCTGTCTCCACATCGTATGTCACATGGTCGCCATGTACGGCCACGAGAACGAGCTACCGGAGAGCAGCATGTCCCTGATGAGGGTCTCGATCGGCGTCTTCCCTACGAGCCGCACGAAGAATAGCTGTTCTATCACTTGGGAACTGACTGTCCGTAATGATGGTAGCCGGAGCAGCAGCTTCCCGAAGCGAGTGGGCTGGTTGGGGTACTGACTTCGGCAGTACTCCTCGAGTGCACACTGGGATTTCTCCTGCAAACTTTCTATGTGCGGGACGTCGGATAAACCGCACGCATCTGTAAAAGAACAAAGCGAATATTAGAATTCGTATTAATTCAATGTAAAATAAACAGTACAACATTGTTCCGAATTTGGAGCCTTTTAAATTTGTTAATGTTTCAGATACGGCCGGGGAAATGGCGACATCAGTGGCATTTAATGTAACAGAAAATGTTCATGCTACATTAAATTTCGCGTCATCGATAAAGTTAACGTTTCGCAATAATAATGCAATTGCGTATTATGTAATGGTTTTAGTATAACTGAACGGCCTTTTGCTTAGCGTTCCGTTCATTAACACATCCGTGCTAAGTCGTCACTCTCATGTTTTTGTTTGCCGGCAATAAAATACTTCTGTTTAGAGAAAACTTTTCATTTTATTTTATATTGATCAAGTCGAATGTGACATTATTTATAAACTTCATTATGGTCCTAATGGAGAGCGATGGTAGCTCAATGGCAAGGACACGCGCCTCATAACCGAGGGGTGCGAGTTCAGACCTGAGCAAATGAGCACCTCTGGATTTTCAAATCTATCTACGTATTTATAACACTAGCTCGGCGGTGAGGAAAAACATAGTGATGAAACCTGCAAATTCAAATAACTTTGGATATTTTGTAACCATGATCCAAAAATTGGCTGGTTCCTCTATCTTAGGGTTACAAAGGTCAGATCGGCAGTCGCTTCAATGTAATTACCAGACAATATATAGCTAGGAAGATGATGATCGTCTTAATGAATATTTATCATTGCTATATTCAATAACAATATAAAGAATGGGGTCCAATACCGTACCTTGAGGTACACCTTCACATTTCAAATAAAAAAAATGGATTGCAATCACAATAATAGCGAGTAGACGGATAAACTAAACAAGAAAACGCAAGCCAAAAATAATCCTTTCCGGTTTCAACCCTCGAAATAAAAACGTATAAACATAATAACCCGTGAAGAGTCGCAGGCCGTCTTAATGCGATTAGGAGGCCCTGGTACATTTAGCTGATGTTGTACTGGCGGCATTAATATTTTTTACGATTGCACAGAAGGAAGAAATGACGCGGTAAACAAAAGGGTCATTATGATCCCGATGAGCAGATGGGGCCGGTGTTCCGCACGGCTTATGAGTCCTGCTTTATTTGATGTCTCAAGAATGAGGAGTTATGACGCCATAACAGTATCCTTTGATGTTTTTTTGATTGAGGTAGCGATTGTGTTTATTTGATTATCTATTACATTATCAATACATTTGATAATTAACAAAGGTTTAAAATTTTATTTAATTTTCTATGTAAGATAGAACTAATTTTCATTCAACAGCTGCATTTGTCATATTTCTGACATAAAATAAATTATGAAGTAACAGAAACGACTTTAATTGCCTTTAACATTTCAGTACACTTTATAATTGCTTCCTAAACAGCTAGAATTACTCCATCGCCACTGGACGTCAGTAAAGATATGGTGACCACTGTTCTTACATTAAAACTGACAGTCAAGCTATTTAGTGGTAATTAAAAATTAACCCACTTGTCTGTGGGCGGCGTTCAGTGAATATTAATTGCTTTTTTAAGTAGTACAGCGGTTTGGACTATGATATGTCAAGGATCTATTGTTTCGTGTTTTCGTGTTGTTACGTCAGGGAATTCAGCGTTGAAATATCTATTGTTATCCATTTTCTTATAATTACTATACTCGTTCGTTTCTAGCTAAAGTATATGAATTCTTTGAAACTGAATATTTCGTAATACATTTTAGACTAGCTGTGTCAGCGGTGTCACGCGCCCGTAACTTTAACCATTAAGGCTGCACACGCGACGGAAGCTTAAAAAATGGAGTAACTTCTCCCGTTTTCTCAACGTTTCCCTTCACTAGTCTGCTCCTATTGATTGAAGCGTGATGAAAACTATAACCTGCCCAGGAGTATGAAGAATAAATTGTACCAAGTTTGGTTAAAATCCGTCGAGTAGTTTTTGTTTCTATAAGGAACATACAGACAGATAGACAGACAGACAGACAGGCAGACAGACAAAAATTTTACTGATTGCATTTTTGGCATCAGTATCGATCACTAACACCCCCTGATAGTTATTTTGAAAATATATTTTATGTACAGAATTGACCTCTCTACAGATTTATTATAAGTATAGATGAGACGTAAATGAACCGGTATTTTTACATAAACTCAAACATCTTTTACTAAGTTTTTTGTAAGACAGCTGTTAATATATTTAATATCTTACAATTTCAATCAATTCAAGCGAAGTAAACACAATTCTGCGAAGTCAAAAATATTGCACGACACCATTATTGTATATCAAGTATGTATTGTATTTAACCGAACATAAGAGTAATGGAATACTTTCTTATGTCCTTATGAGAAAACATAATGACAGAAGTGAGTCCAAGAATATTTGATTGAATAGTCCGATGATGAAGTAGCAATTCGTTGTACTCAATAGCAAAATTTACCTAAATGTTTAGCGAGTTGAAGAACGATGCGTTACATGACACGCATCCCCAAAAGTAAGTCACCACGAGTACTCCAATTAAAAACTGCGTAATACGTATCAATTATCTTGGGAGCAGCTGTCTCGGGGCATCGTTCGCGCAATTAGTACAACTGGCCACAATTACAGCCAAGATTGCGTCACCTTCCGAGCACGAATTACAACTAATAGTTGCGTTTCATTCGTTCAATCGAAATTTAGGTCGTTTCATAGATGAAGTTATGAGTGTGTCATCTAGCGTCTTATTGGAGGGCGGGCCTTTAATAACTCTAAATGAAATGACGACTTGTGTTTTTCAACAAGTGTACGTAAGCTTATTTTGTCCATTTGAAATCTAGGTGACACTTTTTTTTTATTGATCATGATTTGGGTAGATATCGTACTTTTTGTTGGAATAATTTCCTTAGCTGGTCATTGATATGATGTTTTAAGGAATTATTAAATAAAATCATCCGATAATCGCCTATGTCCCTCATAAACGGCTCATCCTATAATTAATACAGAAGAATACTGATTAATATTGTTAATTTGCACGTTACTTTGTAGGGCACACTAGTACCAATGTGTTGCATACAATTTAAAATCATGTACACTCAACTTATTACAGAAACTACATTAAAATATGTAGTTTCTGTAATAAGTTGAGTCAAGACAGAAATTTATTTACAGTAAATAAAAATTAGTTACATTTTATAGGTAAAATAATTAAGTTGATCTCTTATCATGAGTAAGTCAAAATCGAGATAATTTTGAATTAAATTTATAAGCCGATTTTTTTTTTAAATTTTACTAGCAGAAGTTTATATTTAGACTTCTCTAACAAAAAAAAAATTATGCTAAATGCTTTGTTGTTTTTTTTAATGAAATCATTTTCAGATTCCAGATTAGATAAAGTAAAGAATCACAAGCAAGGGCAGCAGTCTTAACCCTGCTGCAATCGAAAGGTGTCCGACATTGGTCTCAAGAGCAAAGATCAGGCTACGGCCAATAGCAATTAACCCGTTGCGTCGTCACAATGTAATATAGTTTAATTGAAACGACCCCGGGCCGATGGTAAACACTGAATGGAATGGACTTAATTGAATGGAAGATGGCGGACGAAATTTAGCGGTGACGTTTTCTGTGTAGGTGTCTGTTTCTGATTATGTGAATGTGGTGATTTGTAATGACATTTGGGAGTTTATAAACAATTAATTGGTTAGGATGAAAACAATAATAGTCTTGTTTTTAGGTTTACCGACTTTCCATGTCCGAATGAGAGTTTACGTGTAGTCTAACTGTAATCTAGGACTACGGGTCATTTAATTTATTAGTCTTAGATATATCATGCATGACTTTTATTAATAATGATTTATTATTAGTTATTTTTACATCGGTAAACCGCAAATGCAAGACGCTTTTATTAAGCGATACTTGTAATTTATATAAATTACTTAACGAATGTAAACATTTTAAATATCAAAATAGTGTGAACATGAAAGAACGCCAAAGTGATCCTAATTATTATAATTTTATTAAAAATGGCGGAATGTCAGACACGCGTCAACAATCAAGATGGCGTCCTCAAGTGACGTTTTTCACTGTGCACTTGTTATCGAGGCAAATGCTTCGTTACGATCTCGCCTCAGTGGCGCCGCAGCAGCCTCAGCAGGGCAGTAATGAGCGCTCATTGCTGCCGATGAACATTGATTCAGGGGTCAGATCTGTTGACACTACCATCAATACTATTTGAGCGAGCGACTTTTGTGTTTCGATGTATCTGATTCATTTAGGTATTTGGAGTGCGTTAGTTTGGCTGCGTGTTATTAGAGTTTAGGTATGTTAATGTATCCTATATTGGTCTAGAACTTAAAAAATAATGTTCCAGCTGTGTTCCTCGTCTAGCACGTCGTAAAAGGCGATTAATAGCGTATCGAGTGTTGGTTTGGAGATAATGTAGGCGACGAGTTAGTTACTTGTTTTAGGTTAAGTTATATGCACCAAATAAATAGGTTTTATTTCTTTCTTTTTTGTCACTACTCACAGTTTCACAGTTTTCCACCTGACCCTACTCAATTTTGTTTTTGCTAAATGTGGTTTAAAGAGCATTCTCTATGGCCTTTTCCCCTTTGAGGATTACGGACGTGATGGTACCTACTTAAGTGTGGTGTACAAATATATGGATAATATTATTTTAGAGAAAAGACCAATACATCTTAATATATAAACTGAATTTATTTATATATGATAAGGGCAAAAAAATCTTCAATCGTACATCCAAGTTTTTATGTCAAATCGCCGTTAATTTTATTCCGTTTTAGCAAGTACCCGTTAATTAAAAACTAATTAAATACAATCAAATATGCCTATTAAGCAAAGATAGTACAGCCCTCTAAGTGTGAAACAAGTTCCAAGGTACTTGTTAGATGTAACTTGAGTAATCATTAAAAAGGTAAATATGTATTATTGTTATTTTCTTCAATTAACAGGTAAATACGAAAATCGAATCATTGTTTCTAATTACATTTTCATATTAATACTATAATTGTCACACTTAAAAATCCATTTAAGTAAATTACTAAAAAGTGAAATAAAACTACGATAAATGGGTATTCAAACTCTTGTCAGAAAAGAAAAAATATGACATCACATCATTGAAACCAATAAAATGTTAGAGGCTGAGTGTGTGTGTATATTCCAAATTGGAACATAATAAATTATGATTTCGTCGCGCGGCGTTCCATTACGCTCATTAAACGGTATCGAGTAAAGGGTGACAATCGAGCGAGTTAATCGATGCCCGCATTCGGCCTTCACGCTCTACGCCTTTGCTTCTATTTATCTTTTATGAAAATAAAATAATTGTCCTATATTAGGCGTGGCATGCGGGTGCTTAGATCGACCCCGTTTTTTAAATCAAGGGTTTGTAATCTATGGTTCCCCGTTTTTGGAGTTCGGAAAGGTTTATTGATAGTTAAATGTAATTCAAGTACCAAATCGTGATCATTAAGTGGGGCTAAGGATATCAGCTTACTCCTGCTATATGAACAAACAATAGTTAGTATTTTTCACAAGTTTAAAATGAAAATATCTATATGCGTATAATACGTATATGCCTTCGCGTTTATGCAATAAAAAAAAACATTTGACAGTGTTATTTTTTTTTCGGCTTGAACTTACGTCGAAGATATGAAAGAATTAAAACCAAACGGCAAATAGGAAATATTATATGAATATTTTCAATGGACGTAGAAGGCGTTTGCAATAATAGTTCGTAGGCGGTATGCAGTTCTATAAGTTTAATTTAAGACTCTAATTGTAGCACATTAAGAGTCATAATTGCAGCATCGGCGGTGTGCACTGTGAAGGCAGATGTTTACTCTGTAGATTGAATGAATGAAGAGCATTAGATGGACAAAGATGGAACGGACATAATAGCTCTTTATTCGACCGAATCTTATTATAACTGACGCGAATGAGAAATGAGATTAAGGGTTTGTGTGCGTGTGTTATAAATATTTTAAAGTTTAAGATGATAATTGAAAATGTGTATTTGACACCGCTCTTATAAAGTAGCCGTTACCGTATTTTAGACTTTTTATTATTACTTCACGTAGAAACTTAGTAGCAATAATGTTTTAAAGTAAATAGAAAAAAAAATTTTAATATCCTTACTAATATTATAAAATATAAGCCTAATGATTAACTTTGGTACACCAAAACATTTAACTTTAAAAGGGCAAAGCGTTGCTGAAGCTAACGTAATTTATGATTTGCTTGGTAAATTTGATCCTGCTGGACCTACGATGTACCTGACTGTATATGTGGCAGATAAACTCAAATAATATTAGATATATTATATCTATTATTATTTTTATTACAGTTTGAAGTCCTAGCGGACGTAGCCGCGGACTAAAGCTAGTTACCTATGTATAAAGTTATTATCGGCAATGTTTGGGCAATGTTCCACGCGACAAAGGTGCGTACTGCCGTAAAGCAATCTCGCGGCCGATCGGAAGTCGCGAACAAATTTAGCGCCAACAATAGGGGTCGGGTAGGGTATCCACACGTTCTTGCACGCACTTTGTTTCTGCCAAATTCTGCATTGACATGCTTGTTGAGTGTCTATTTTGGCATAGCTAATATTAATAAAAACAAAATACTTGAATTTTTTTATTTACTTAAGAGGATTTAAAAGATAAATGTTTGGTTTTCAAGAAGACAAGTTCTTAAAACTCTCTTTTAATTGAAACATATTAATTTGAGTTAACAAACAAAAAACGTTACAGTGTAAAATCAACAGCGATTTATCCAAATCCATAGAAATTGGATGACTTAACTTACTAAATGACTTAGTAAAACGCGTTTGATTCCATGTAGCTAAATGCACAATTAATTGTATTTATGTATGAGTATACTGAAATCTGAAAACGCCGTGTGGCCACCCCAGCCCTAGTGTTTGTCTCAAAGATTCCAATCTTTAGAATAACACCCCGCCGTATCGCGATCTGAGGTGTTTATTTATGTTCGTTTGTGGAACTGAAATTTTGAACCGCTACCCGTGTGGGGGGTTATTCTGGTATATTCCATCGTTGTCCCGGAAAGCGCAACAGAACGTACATAACAACATCTGTCCGATAGGAGAGATAAATAGTATTAATTTGTACTTCTTAACACTAAATCATATAATTTAGGGAAATTCAAGTCGTAAGGAAACCGTGAGTGTCTGCTGATCTAACAAGACACAGTTCAAATTGATTGGGCTGAGAATGTTTTTTTTTTTTTGTAAATTCTATCCTCCACCAATACCTGGGAATATAAAATGGGTAGAGAAATCACTTAAGGTAAGTGTGTCATTTTAAAATTATTATCAATAAAAACTTCATCCTCTTTAAAATCCAAATGGAAAAAGAGGTAAGAAGTCTAAAAATATTTATATATATAAGATGTTGGCATGAATGTCTTCAAATATGATAATTAATGCACTTGACAATTGCGACTAAACTAAAAAATATTGCGATAAAATATTTTTTTATTCTGACTTTGTGTTTTCCACATGTTATGCTAATCACTTACGTAACAAGAGTATGAAGTAAAACAAATGACGTACTTTAGGCACCTTGAATTAAATAATACCTATTAATGTAGATTCAACACTATTGTTAATTTTCGAGCAAAAAATAAAATTTTGTTGACAATAATAACTTTGGCATTTGGCATCCATTGAAAACTGATAAATTCAACGAACAACAATGATTCAATGGACACAAATTGGATACCATAAACACGTGTCCGAATAGAATAAAAAAAGAAACGGCCATCGCGATAACTTTTCTTTTTGTCGTCTAAAATTCAAATTTCGAACGTCTAATGCTCCAGTGGAATAAGGTTTAAATTTAGAAGTGAGAGTTGCAACAAAAAGTTTCTATGCCTCCGCCGAAATAACATTAAATGTAGCGAAAAGAATTGGAAAAAAATGTGACATCGGTTATTGTGCAGAGGAAATTTTAAAATAAACACCTTTTGAGTGGGCGGGCGAGCGAGTATTTGTAAATAGGTTTTTGTTGTTTGCACAAAGGTTTTTTGTTGGACCCCGCTGTTACAACTGTATGTTGTCGCGTGCCTTTACGTCTTGACGGTTAAACGTGATGCTTATCAGTCTACAGACTTTTTTTCTCTTATCAAATTTCAGAACGCTTCATAGAGCTCTCCTCGAATGTTGTCTCATTTTTGACATAAATACTATTTCATACGCAGAATTTTCTTAAATTCTAAGATCTATTCTTTTCTAGAAACCAGCTTTCTCTTTGTTTTAAAATGACAGTCAATATGAGACTGAGTGAAGTTAGTAAAATTATTCACTTTCTTTAGAAATATTTATTTAGATAAGTTGGTAGGTATGTATTATATTTATTATTCAAACAAACTTATGCAATAGTACGTCTATTATGGTATGGTATCTGCCAATCACGAATATAAGATGCAAAATTAAAAAAGAAAACATTGGCGCATAATTTAGATTCGTCACAGACTGCACAAACTGAGCATAAGTGCAAATTATAACACAGTGAGTATCAGTAAAACCTCTATAAAGTATGTTTACGTTTGCCAAAATTAAGTTCCAATTACGAAAATCCGATGCAAATAAAAAAAGCAAACATTAGCGCCAAATTCAGATCCGTCACAGATAAGTACCACAAACACCGCATAGGCGCGAAACCTAAGCCCGTTAAGGCGCGTCTACACGCGCTATCGGCGATCGCGCGACATAAACCACGCGGCGGGTGGCGCTACCGTCGCCCGCTACTTTACGACATTACAAAAATTCTTGCTACGCTACTTCGGTAGCTTGAATTAAGATCGGTTCTATTTACCACGGTAGCGACTTTGTGGTTAATGAGTGAGCTTTAGGTGTGCCGTGAGTTATTCGCTTTCCAACATTGTTTCTTTGCGGTATTTGATCTAATTAAGGCTACGTTTTCAACCCTACTTATTAAATCCTTATTAACAGTAGAAATTAACTGCTAGCCGTACGTAACTGCCGCTTTGACCTTTGCGGCAGTTACGTTCTGAAAATATAAAGCTCTTCTGTATGTATGTTTAAAAGTATTATTAAGTAAATGCAAAATACCGTTGCAAAATATCAGTACAGATATCAGTTACCAACTTTCACACGACATAAGCTGTATCTATCTAATATTTCAGTATGAGTACTCATTAGTATTGTACAACAATAAACTTAGATCTTTGATTTCAAACGCCAGCTCAAATAAAGCACATGAAGTGTATAACGCTACTGTACAATAAAACTAGCTTCTATAACAAGACAATAACTCAACATAAAACATATCCCTTCACTCCTGCATTAACAACTGAACGAATCTCATTGCGGCTCAAAATTACGCATAAATTGGCCGGCCATACGCGAATCAATACGCAGAACAAGTTTCCCATACAAATCGTTTGATTTAAGTCTACTTTAAATTTAATCTTGCCACTAAAGAGGTTGGGATCGCGTCCGCGGGTGATTTACTCCGTCGTTAGTCTTGCTAATTCTTCCGCGTTCTCGCCAGTGTTGCCAGCTGAATAGAAAATAGATAAAGCCTTTTGAGAGTTCGCAAACGTTTTTAAATTGCGTATCTTTGGACGGTGTTGCTAGTTTGCCGAAGTGGAAACTACTGAACGTTTATGAAATGTTTCTAGAACGTCCTGGGAAATACAAGTGTAAACGTGGTGCGAATTATCATTGTAACGTTAGAGTGAACAGAACTCTGAATATTTTTACGTATTCTACACGAATATTGACCATGTGTGAGTGGAAAATAATTACTGGCATTGCTAATCTGATGATATAAGCCGTCATCATCAGACCATTGCAGTAAATGAAGCAGTGTATGGTACTTTTGACTCTGAACTAAGAAATAATTACTAGGAGAATCGTGATGCGATTTATGTACAGGACGTACTGAAAAATTCCATGCAAATCACTTTTGAAGAACAGATCATTGCTTAAATACCCAATTGTAAAACTAGCTTCTGATATCTGTTCAAGTTGTTAGCAGAAAACAATGGGGACAAACGAAAACTATGCGAGCTGGCAACACTGTCCCCTTGCATATCTGTGTTCTTTCTATCTCGTTCTGGCGATCCGAGAGAAGTTTACGACGTCATTACGGTTATCAGGCGCGCGCGCAGGTGCGCGGCGTTTACACGCTGCGATATTGTGGTTCCGGATACAATAGATACTGATAAATTAAAGTATAAGCTAGCTTTACGCTATTTCCCGGTAGGCAGAGAAAACCAAAAGCCATATACACAACTCACTCGCTTCTGAGTATAGTTATAATGGGCGTTTGTTTATCTTTAGGTAAATAGTTTTAGGTTTTGAGGTATATTTCGATATAGAATTGTGATTTAAAGGGCTTTTATATTTTAACGTAAACAGGTAATTATTACATACATATCAATTAATGTGTAGCTTGATAGTACACTCACTATATCCGAAGGAGTAGGTAAAATCTAAAAGCTACTTACTGCTTAGTAAACTAAAAATAAAATCGAGTTAGGTCAGATGGATTATCGTGAAATACTATTATATAAATTTTTGATTTAGTATGTATTATTCGTAAGGTGCTATATACATTCCTGCAACCAGAACATTACCATTACCAGCGTAGCGATAAGAAAATCGCTCTATGTAAACGCCATTATGCGCGCAGTTTGCGAAATGCGCCGCGAATATCTGCGGTAAAGTGAATCACCCTTGTTAGGGGTTTATGCGGCTCCGATAGTTCGCTGATGTGTTCCGAGTGCGCCATCGCGCTATGGAATCTTTTTTGTTTACAATGCGAGTAAACAAAAAAGATTCCATAGCGCGAAATTCGAAATTTGAAAATAAAAAAAAATTTCGATTGGATTTTTTTTTAAGTTATTTAGATATTTCTTAATTTGATATTACAAATCAATAAAAAAATTGAATGGAAAATTCGGCTGTATATTAAATGAAAATTAGTTTGGGTATTTAAAATAAAAAAAAATAATATGGTTTTGTGTTTAAAATGTATTTTTATGCATTGATTTTAATATTTGGCAAATTTCCGAGTCGCCAGTAAAAAAGTAGGTTGATTTTTTGATTTTAAGAATAGCTTCTAGATTCACACGAAGCGATCTAGGTAGAACATAAAGGTCGAATTTAGAGAGCATCAAGAAATCTTTCGTTCCTTTTTGGCCCTGAACCCTGAGAACCCTTTAAGGGTAAAGCAAAAATCAAGAATTTTGTACGGCTTTATGAAATTCCCCAAGAAAAGTTATACGGAATCATATAATTTACCAGTAAAATTCTGTGAAAGTATTTAATAAACATGGCATTGCTAACTCTCTTTGGAAGCTTCATTCAACTGAACCGCGCTATAAATAAGGCGGCGGTCACACTATCTCAGTGACACGGCTATTATGCGTGCGTCTGAACTCCGCTATCGGCCGACACCTCTGACACCGCGACACTCTGACCCACTTCGCGACACCAGCCCGTTGTTCTATTGTGGGTATTGAGTGTCCGTTTGGGTGTTGATGGATTTGTTGTGCTCTCGACACGTTAGAGGTCGGGCATGCTTGATTGTTAACATTCGGATTGTTTTTAGACGTTTAAATTTATAACATTTTATAATTTTTTTCAATGGTAAAAAAAGTTTAAATAAAATTTTCTACTGTTGTTTCTTTCATAGATTTTATTGAAGATGGCTTTACTTCCATAATGGCGTGGCGTTAGTGTCCTAAGAATTGTTTTACTCGAAAAAGTCAAGTGAAATATTGCAGTGCTTTTGCTTTTCTATAAGAGGGTGGTTTGGACCGGCAAAATAGACCGAATGCTTTCCATTCCTCGTCTTGACTCGTATTAACCCAATAGTGAATGAACAAAGTGAGTTTTGGAACCCGCTTTTACAGAAAAAGTAGCTACCATTGTAACAAAAACAATAGAACCCGTATTTTTATTGCCAATTAATAAAAAAAAATAAACCAATGTAGAGCACGCAGCGTTACTCGCCCTCGCGAGCCGCGTCAATCTCTCGTCGTTCCGGCGGTCAGAGCTTTGTTATTCAAATAGAACACGTCTGCCCGCGCGGGCATAATTAACTCGCGTTTTCGAACACTTACTTGTTTTTAACAATACTTTATTGCGGCGCGGTAGCTTCCGTGGCAGGTTTTGTTGTTTAAGGGACTTTGGTGTTTGGCCTTAACAGATTTGTGAGCACTTAAACAAAATATTGCTGTGTACAACTAGCCTTTTATTTCATTAGATGAAAATATATATTATTTGCATCTAATAAATTAAAAAAAAAATCCATTTTCAAATTGTATCGGAAAACAATACAAAAAAATGATTCTTCAAAAAGTGAGTTAAGCAATACAAGTTATTTTCGTTACTGAGAATTAAAAAAATATATTAAATGTCAGAAATTATTTATTTCTTTCTTATACTTTTTGAAGCTTCGGAAATGGGAAAATCTCATTTATGAGCTAGATAGGCAACACAAATATTTTTAACTTAACAGAAAAAAACATGTCATTGTCATCCGCAACCCTCTAACACGGGCAGCGGTCTAACCGACCAAGATGGCGTCGCGATAAGCACTCGTCAAAGGGCCGATCTTTGCACTTTGACATTTCGCGGTTTAATCACGTACTAGAGCTCTCTGAGGGCGCTGTGACGGATCAGCTCGTGCTTGACACCGCGCCGCCTCTCGACGTCTCTCGGCGCGAGGGCCGCTTATCGCCGATACAATGGGAGCTTGTCATTTTATCGATCTTTAAAATTCAGAGGTTGATGGCTCATTAATGAACTAGGGGCCAGTCGGTTGGGGATTGATATTTGCATTTTGTTCGGGCATAGTGTATGTGTGGATATGGAATGGGTGCACATATCACTCAGATGGTGAGGTGTATAAGAGTTTACTTAAGTAAAAACGTGTTTTCGCAAATTATGTATTACTTTTAAAAGCATTCATTTTTTTTGGCTAGATTGACAAGAAGCTAATTTGTACCTCTATGTATTATTAAGGTTATTCATTAGGTGATAGTATTCCGTGTCGATTTATTTAATTTTGAACTACATTTTTTACTATTATTGAAAAGGTAATAATACCAAACGTACTATATAATCTATCAAATAAACAGTGCATTATTTATGTTGCTTAGTCGTAAATTCAAAAACTTTTCTATAACTTTGTTTCCTTTGTACAACAGTTCGTTCCAGCATAGATGTTTTTTTGGACTATAATGACGCATTATTACAAGTAGGTATTGTAGTTGCAATTTTTACAGTTAGTTGAATTATTTAAATTTAGGTGTGCACGTAAAATTTAAAATCCCATTAATACCTACTTTCACAGTTAACCCTGCATCGCTGACTGGGGCGAATAAAGCCCGCCGCCGAATGGAGTGAAAAAATCCCAGTTCAAAGAGTACTGCAGGCCGCAAAAAGTCGAACCATTGTCGTACAGTGATATATGCGGACTGGCTCGTCGGTTTTGTTGCCTTTTTAGGTCTGATGTAGGGACGGACGCGCTAGTTCGCGGCTAAGCTGGATTTTTGAACGCGAACTGAATTTTGGAAAGGCATAAACGCTGTAAAATATATTTTTATGCATTTTAAAATTAAATTATAGATTAAAATATTGAAGTATTTAGTAATTATGCGACACAGGATATAAAATATTGTTATATTTACTAGCGCGGAATTGGAAATTAGTTTTATATGAGACAAAATATATTTCATGATAGTAATGCATCATACCACTTACATTATACTACATATATCATACTTTACTAGTTTATGTTAGGTTGAAATAATTTTAAATAATACCACTAACGTTTGTTAACATGTTTCTAAAAAAGTTTTGCCATTCTGTTGTAGTATACTACAAACTTAATTTGTATAAACAATGAATACACCTCAACATATGATTTAAAACTCTAAGTTTCAATAGAAAAGTGCAAAGGTTTTCTTTGTGGCAGGGCGCTATCAGTCAATGCTGCGAGTTTTGATGTATTCATTCGTCAAAAAACGCCCCTGGCAGTGTGTGGCGTATGGCGTGGAGACCGGTTAGTGTTCGTATGTGAAAATTAAAATCATTTTTGCTATAACCTCTACCGTAGATACTATGTCAAGTTTTTGAGAATAGAATGGTACGGACGTTATATTTGCCCTTTACGATATTCTGTGCTGTTTTTTATGTCTAATTTCGTATGGGTTAAATAATGTTAATCCACCGATTACGATTTTTTATAGAGTTCTAATTCTCTTATTCGTGCATACATAACATCACGCCCATAATCCCCGAAGGGGTAGGCAGAGTCAAAGGGACAGTAGGCTTCTTTAACCACATTCATATAATTCAGACGGTAGTTTATAATATAAGATATTTTTATGAATTTTATATGTTTAAAAGACTATTTTTAATATTGGAATTTATAAACGTTCGAATTATAACAATATGCAATGTATGATGAGGTAATAATCTAATTAAAATGTAATGATAACAATAAATTACTAAGATGAAATTTTAATATACACATTATTTCCTGTAGGTATATAGAATGAGGTGTATAAATACGGTATATATACGAATGCTCGGCTTTTATTTGAACACGTTCCAAACATATGCTCAACAAACAAAAAGTAAAAAAAAATAGGCAAACTTAAATAAAAAAATAAGCAAAGTATCATGCTGGATATTCGACTCCCGTTCCGAATATTTACAAAAGAATAAAATACAATGCGGAATCAAATCTGAACCGAATCAAAATTTGGCCGCAGAGTATAATGATTTAGCCCAACCTCATTGTGGTACCCGATACTTAATGATAACCATCGATAGGTTTATTAAAAAAGGGACAGTAATAATACGTGGGGTCTAAAAGACCCTAAACGCGGTCTTTGTTGACGCGTGCCGAAATATGACACCCTGCGCCATCATTAGGGTGCGACATGATTGTTTAATGAAAAGATGAGAGTATGAGGTTAAGTAATAATTTTTATTTAAGGATTTTTTTGAATTCGTACCACTTCTGCAGTTGAGAAACTACTATTTTTTTTTACCAATATGCTAATATCGGGAAAATTTGCGATACTGTGTGAATCCAAGAATACATTTTAGGTAGGTAATGTTCATTCGTCTCATAATAAAATTACTTATGGACCATGTAATTTCACATTTTCACATTTACCTATAGTATAATTTATATGTTTTCCAAAATATCATATCTTCATTACCAATATACCTACCCTGCAAGAACAAAACTACATACAAGATTCTCATAAAAAAATTGAACGTCGAAAATCGGCGTTAAACTTGATGGAATCACCCCACTTGAGGATTTAATAAAAAAAGATCAAGTTCGAAATTGGAATTAATAAAAAAACGCGGAGCGTAACTAACCGCGGTGACGTCACGGCGATGCGGGCAGAGGTGGCTGGAGCGCGCACCGTGAAAAAAGAAAATGGCGAATCACCCCCGGGTGTCGGTGCGATTCAGCACTTTCGCGAATCGGCTTAAACGTTGAAAACCCAATTTGACGGCTCGATTAACACGATCTGAACGCGATTGATGTTTCGGAACGATTGATTTAATGTAGTGATGTTTTACGCGTTGTTAGACTCGAGATTGTCTTTGTCTAGCTCTTTCTGACAGATGTCACTAGAAACGAAATGAAAATATTAAATAGATTTTTGAGGCATCTGATGAAACCATAATGTTTGTTGCAATGAAAGTGAAAATTCGCAATAAAGAATTTTTTTAACCGTAAATGTTTACGCAGAAAGATACAAAAATACCAGACAATTTTTGCTTTCCAATAGCCTAACTAGGAAAATGAGTCTAACCCTATCACTGCCGCTTTAGGTCCCGGAGACCGCGCCATAAAAGAATCGCTTCGCGCGCTTGTCCGACGTCCAGTAAGTCGTGCCAACGGGGCCATTGTGTACAATTCGGGCCCAAGTTAATTGTTTTTAATTCGCCAGATCTGTATTGTAACTCTTTAATTACGCCCACGGCGCTGTGCTAATGGGGATATCGTGAGTATACGCGGTCGTATGCGAGGTCCTTTTGTTTAATTGCGTAGTCGGAGCTGATGTCTGCCGGATAAGTGGGGAATTAAAAGGACAAGCTTTGATAGTTGGGCTTTGATCGAGTTTAGATGTCTGATTGGGGCTGGTGGGTTAATGTAACGGTTTTATGTGCGATTGGGCGCTGAATTGCTGTCGTTATTGACTGGATTCGTTTAGCAAAATTCAAATTGAAATAACGGCGAAATACTTATAGATCCAGTTGGAACTTGAATCTTGCTGTTCAATTAAATATTTGTTAACACAAATTATACAAACAATAGCAGGAACAACTATTGCAACAGCAGTTTAGTCTTAGTTTAAGGCAATACTTGATTAAAATTAAAATAAAAATATGCTAAATTACTGACTTTACAGCATATGATATGAAAATGGGGAACTAAACTCACAAAAATAAATCATTACTTAAATGTTTTTTTCCATAAAGTGTTGGATTTATTAAATAAAAAAAAATATATATATATTTTGAATGCGTTTGTGCGTGAAACGCAATAACAGAAACGGGATTCTCTCACTGGTGGTCGGAAAGTACGAGGATACTGGTAGCAGTAAGTAAATAGAAATATGATTATGGCACTGGAATAGGGTTTGCGTGTTTAGAATACCGACCGGTTACTATTTAGTTTTACAGAGATAATATTATGAATTTCGTTTTATTGGATTTATGTTGAAACTGCTGTCCAAAGATTTTACGAATATATAGACAAATTCAAAAGGAACAATCAAGAGTGTTGGATGACTAATCTTACTAACTATCGAATTAGTATTCAGTATGAGTTTGCTTATAATTCTGCAATGTTAATTTTACTAGGCATAAAAGTTAAGTTTTATCGATTGTTGAACTCTGATAAGAGCGGGAAATTTAAATAATCATATAAATTTAATGTCTTGCAGAATATCAGGTTACATAAAAATTAGATATTTATATTAAATAAACTGGTATTAGCAAACATTTCCACCAATTCAGCTGAATTTTTCAATTGTATGACAGCTTTTGCTTACTTAACGAACAGATAAAGTTACTTTTGATTCTAAAATATATTAGTAAAAGGATGAACAGAGAGTAGGTATACTTGTTAATGTGTTTCTATATTTTTTTAGATCTATCTGGATTAGTTTTGATCCATTGTTAAACCAGCCAGTTCGAAAATGCCGGTGGACTGCAAACCCCAACAACGCAATTAATTTTAAAAACTATTCCAATTTTAAACATCCCCATCAACGTATCACACAAATCCGTTCGGAATTCGGATCCCATTAGTCATAATGCGCCGAAGCGGAGGCAAAAGTAATTATAGCGAAAAAGCTCATTAAAAGTTGTGTCCACTCGTTAATTTGCGCTCGTGATTCCGGCGCGAGCTCCGAGAGCAGTTCTTTTGTGCTGTTAATTGTGGCTACAGCACACTGCGCGGCCGGTGAATTAAATCCGCCGTCACCTTAAAGACTTGATGCTCTTACTTGGACTTAAGTCAACGAGTATCCGTGTCACTATTATTGCTATGTGATGCTTTATATGAACAATCGTCCTTAGTCCACTCTAATGTAAAAGACTTCTACTTCGACTGTTACTTCGTATGTTTAAACATGTTCTTTGTGAATATCTCCTCACTTCAGTATCATATAATAATAAATAATAAATAGTAAATTCTAAAGACTGACACACCAAACTAAGCTTATAAGCTTGTGCTATAAATTATACTAGGCAAACGAATAGGCATGCTTAAATACGTTTATAATTAACCATGACTCGAGTACAAATGTCCATGTTCATCATACGAAACATTTGCCCCTACCGGGATTCGAACTCGCGACCCTTGGTTTCGTAGCCAGGGTCTCTGACCACTCAACCAACTGACCTGTCTAATATAACAGAGGTCGTAAAAAAGTTCTGCAATTCAGTTACTAGCTTCATCATCAAAATATGATTGAATCTAATTTACAGGACTCCTATGACAAGCTTAATGAAGGCAAGGTAAACATCATTGCGTTTTTTTCTCTTAAAAAATGATCAATCTATTGTTCAACAATGCGTTATGAACTTCACTCTTAGTCTCTATACTGTGTCCATGGAATTAACCAAATGAGGCCTGTGTCCTGTATTGGTGCTTTTCTACCTCATTCACAGTGAGCCAGTCTGCCGATAAAATAGTTAACTGAAGCAGACGTTTTAATGTTTTGTGTGAGGAAGTAATATAATTATCTACTTAAAGCATCCATTCTTTTTTTTGCTCTTAAACACAGCGAATGAAGAGTCAAGATTGACCCAACGTCATATAGTTTCATAATATTGCGTTTGTGCTTTTTATGAATAAAATAAAGTATTGATAAATATAAGTAAGTATGTCATATTGATTACAATTGACATTAGTTTGAATTGTTTGACGTAAAAATTATTCTAAAATCCAGTAACCTAATAACAAAAATACTGAATCTATTAACAAAACGTTCCGAATCACGCATACGTATAATCAATAAATCTATTTTAAGTACTAAGTCCAAAACACTGCCTAATAAAAAGTGCTCAAAAACAAAAAGCCAGCCGCATCGAAGGGTTGATTTCCCGAACGCAAAACGCGCCGCAAACAACACAACACGCGTACATCTGTAACCCTAAACTACTCGGGGAGCGACCCCACGGTCGCGGATCCGCGCGCAATCTCGTAAGCGACTTTTGGCTTGACACCCACATGGGGTGTTGGGTGACGCAGAAGATGTAAAAGCAAGGGATAGGTCGCGAGATATAAGAGGTGACCTATGCAAGTTATATTAATTGACAATAACTTAGAAGTTATTTCTTGAGCGGTATTGTTGCTTAATCTTCAAAATTCAAATGGAGATTAATACAAAAATATTTGATGTCTGTCGTCCAAATTAAGACTAAACCGATTATGTTTGAATTTGGTTTAAATGTAGTTCTAGTTGGCGCCTTATTGGTGACAAATGTCACTGTTTTGTTATTTTTACTTCATCATAAATCAGTCTTACATCGGATGAAATATGACATTTACATACATACCTACTTATCAACTCGGTTAAAATGTATAATTAGAACTGTTTGATTTATCTGATCACGTATTGCCCTATACATAACCCAATGTTATTTCGGACATAGAAATGTTTAAGAACAATTTAAAAGATATCCGTATGTAGGTATATGTACTTACTATGTAGCAATCATGTATGTATATACGGATTCTATTCTCTAGGCCTTTGCCTCGAAGACATTATTTTTAGGAGTTAATCAAGTGTCACGTCTGTATTTTCTTTATGTAAGTATAATTAGTTAAATATCCATTTTCCATATTGACTCATTATTAAAAGGTGGTGAATACTTTGTATTATTAGTAATAATACAAAGTATTCACAAATACAAAGTATTTTTTGAGAACGGATCATTCAGTTAGTTCTCAACGTTGTATTTGCAACTCCTGTTCAAAA